>JASFXZ010000001.1:38487617-39000392 GCA_032209605.1 Mactromeris polynyma
TGGTGCTTTGGTAAATGCTTTAAGATTAGCCCTTAGGAAACACATTGCTAAGTTATTATCGTCTCTTGATTCTGTTAACCAATTTTAATGGCTTAATCTACATTTTGACGATGTAAGTGAATCAGTTATTTCAGTTTTCACAAGTACGATTAATTTGTTTGTTTTCATCGGGTTTTACGCCGTTTTAAAACAATTGTTTAGCCATATATTCAGCAGCCAGGTGACCTAACCAGTTTTCCTGGAATTAATTATCAACGAGTACTAACATGTCATGCCCAACCCAGGAATCGAATCGGGCGGGCTAGCACGATTAATGGATATTTTTAATTTTCCAAATATGCCGAGAGAATGACTACCAATTAAGGAATTAAATGTTTTTAAAATGAATAAAGGAGACGAGCAGGAAATACAAAGTTTACAGTCACCTCGAAAGCATACGAAGACATGGGAATATAAATACATAAATTATTAACAATAAACGCAAAATGAACATAGATCTATGACACAATAGATAAGTAAAAATATAAATAATAAAATCCTTTTATTCTCCAACGGTTTGAAGACACATCGCTAGGGTTATATAAACATGTGCTTGGTATGTGTATATTGTTACGAACTACTTTGATGTTGTTATCGGCATAATAAAACATGTAGTTCTTTGTTTGGCCTGGTTTGCCTTTAGGAATGTTTGTGTTTTGCTTTTAGCTTCATTTGATATGTGTAGAGTCGTGAACACCAGTGATGTTTCGAATAGAATATAGACAGACGTTTTCTAAGGTTGTAATACATAGTTTACAGTAGTGTTATGTTGCATGGGTCGATTGTTGTCTATTGTAAATAATACATCATCTGTTGACTGTGGTTGGTATGAACAAAAAAAGTCGATTTGAATTATGCCCCATTCCGAACTGGATGTTCCGGCTTAATGTTTTGTCCTGATTGTACATGTAGATAGGGGTCAGATATGAACTTTGAGGAGATACATTTTACGGTCATGTATACCATTTAGTCGTTTCCTTGATCGTATTATTTAAATGAATAATGGAAGTCGAGCAGGAAATGCCACATGCAAAGGGCACAGCCACCTCAAAATGACAAGAGCACATGAACATATGCATACATGTAAAAAAAAAAGGCAAACGAGACGCAAGACAAACATGAATATCGATGTTTTGCTACCAAAATAGGTTATTACAAAATGATTGTTGCATCAAAAATAAACACCAATTACAAATGAGTCATCCTTATCTTACCACATGCTTGTTTAACACATAAAACATACCACAAATATCTAAGCACATACTTCTCACTATCTGTGTTTAAAAATCTGATAAATTTAATCGAAGATAAGTACATGAAAGCGTTAAAAGACAATTAATCAAATTGTACTTGTGGTGACTCGAGTCCTACTTTTAAAATGATGGTTTTACTTTAGAATAGTTGGAACATGTTTGATAACCCTCTGTCGTTCTGCATAGTAATATATTTGTCCGCCATCTTGGTTTTATGTTCTTTATTTGAAAACAAATGTAACTGATGTTCTTCATAGAAATAAGAAATGCCTTTAAAGCGGAATTACGTTTTTTTCTAGTCACTGTGTGTTGTTTTTAAAATCAGATTGTTATAGCTATACATGGATTGGGGTAATCCGATAAATGTGTACGTCTGAATACAATTTAGTACTGAACCTTTCATGGTTCATTACTTTTCTCGTTCGGTGGCGATCAGAGAAGACGTGAGGTCTGAAGACGTGTATATATGTGGGCTGCAATTATTTTGCAGTAACGAAACGATTCAATTAATGTCACCACTGTGTTTTATTATATATAATACCTTGTGTAATATGAGAATTGTAACACTAAAAAGGTTATTCGCCAGTGAATAAAGCAGCTATAAAATACGCCAGGTATAACGCCAGTTGTTCCTTTGACACAATGTTTCGCTTACAAGTTGGCAGACACTTCGCTGTAATTAATGACTTTCGGTGACCTTTTCTTAACTGCGACATGTCAAGCGTGGAGAATGACTTTAATACAAGTCGGCAGTAATTGAATACGTACAAAGCACGATGACAATTCATTATACAGACACAAAATGTATGACTATGTTAAAGGCCTCACACTTTTGACATTCAGTTCTCCATGCAGACGGTTTTAATTCATTTTCCACTAATAACTAAATGTGTGGCTAGATTTTTTTGTAAAAACTGTAAGCATACAGTGACTCTCTAGAAAATACTGTAGACAACATAAAAACTATATACGTATGGTCGAGGACATATAGGTTTGATCGTAAATAACCAGACTGCCATTGGTGATGTGCTTGCTTGCTTGGTATTACTAAATGTTTTAAGAAATTCAACTTATTTCCATCTTTTATTGCACCACTTAAATGGAAATTTGAAAGATACCACGTTGTTGTGTGACACTTTAAATGAAGTTGTGATGTATCATATTTCATGTGGAAATCCCGAGTCGTTTGATTTCCCTTTGTGGCTATTATGAGGCAATTCTGTGTCAACATACAAGACATGTTTTCATTTTATTCGGATAAGTTTACGATATGTGTACAACTAATGTAGGGTGGTTTTATTTACATGGGTTTTCAATAAATTACCGGATGGCAAAATACCATTATCAGAATTAATTATCCAGCCGGGAATTTCAGTAATAAGGAACGTCACGCAATCCCTAAATAAATTACTCTAGGAGATTGGAATGGTATACATGACATACAAACATTGTTTCATTAGAACCTAAAGTAATCGACAAAATGGGTGTTTGCGTGCTAAAAAAGCCAATTTGTGTAATATATCGTGCTTCTTTGTTTTATGTCCATAGTGGGAACTGTGTGCAGTGACATTTTAGTGCAGTGTTTGTTAGTGGTAATGATACAACATATTATCTGCAGTATCTTGAACAAGTACGAAAGCCATTATGGGGTGTTGTTAATTGCAAATGAGTTTTAGCTTTCCAACACAAAACCTAGCATGGGTTTGTCAAGCATTCAAATGTTTACAAAACAGTTGTTATGAATCCTCACGAAAAGTTTCTTTTGTTTCATTTTTTGTTGTTCTTTTTGCTATGGACGTACATTTGACAAAATAATTACGTATATGTTCAATTTCTGAATATGACCATTTTACGTGATGCTGTACATGTATTTGTGTCACGCTGTGGTTGTTATGATTCAAACCAGGACAATGTAATCCACCATAAGGTAAATGGAACCATGGGGAGCGGGTGTTATGTTGGCCGTGTACAGCTGTAATGTTTGCGCAACGTGGGCGACTGTGTTCCTTCTCTATCGGTGCCTTCTATGACGTCATTGTTGTCTTCGTGTATTTTCCAAATTGAAAAACAATCTGAACAAGAAAGGTTAGTTCAGCTAATGGGATTCAGAAAACTGTTGAAACTACACACATTTACATGACTATCTCACGACTGTTCCTGAAATAGAACAAACGTCGTGAATTAGTAAGAAAAGAATTCTGAAATTTATAGCACATCTGTTATTTTTAAACTGTCAAGAGTATATTGCTTCCTTAGAAATGAATAAAGAAGTCGAGCAGGAAATACCACGCGCTAAGTGTACATTTTCCACAATGGCACACGTACCAGAATTCATTGATTGATGCTGAAATGCGATATAGAGTGTTGATGCTGAAAACTACTGTATAATACTGAATATTTTTCAGAACACATTAATTTAACCTAAAAGAGCGTGCGTTGTCCTTACTAATCAAAACCTTGATTATTAATTGGCAAAAATACTATACTTGCAGAGATCTTTGTCGTTTCTTTAACAATAATCAACATATTTGATCCTGGTTTCTTTTAATTAATATTTCCAACCAGATGTTAGATTAAATACTGTCACCTCTTTAAACGAACTTAATTTATTAAATGCCGAAGCAGATATTCTCTGTCTGTGTGTGTGTTGCTCATATTTCCAAATTATATGATATATAATGGTGACTATCACGCCAGTGGCAGACAAATTAGATGTATGAGACGACGAAATCATATCTAAATTGTTATTGTGTCTGCCAAATGTACGTATATTGGCATAATCAGCACGCTATGACTGGACTGGAAACAGCTTTATTGCGCAATAAGTGTCTTCTTATATTATAACAAATCTAAATGGGTATCATCAACATACCAATGCAGTAAAACATGCTTTAAGAACGTTCTTTATAAGGTATTTGAAGAGAGATTCATTAAAATGGCCTTGTTGCGGAACGACCAATTTTTGCTGAATGGGTCATCCTTTTATTGAATAGACATTGCACCCAGATTCGACTTTTGGCTGCCATTAATGTAATTATACTTGAAATTTGACAGCTAAAAGACATTGAATGGATGGAAATTGTTTCAGTTTTGCAGAAGTCACACAATTTATTCTGGTTCCCATTGTTTGTGATATTTATCAAAGTGGTCAATAACAGTAGACACTGAGACACAGGAGGAGATAAATGTTGTCCGCGGTGATGTGACTGAAGAAATAAATATAGAAGTTGCTACAGAGAACGCAACAAACATAAGATAATGCCTCTCCACACAGATCTCCGGGGAAACAACAGTCCATTGAAGCAGAAAATACCAAGTACAAAGGGCGCAGTCACGCCCCAAAAGCACGATGAGACTTGAAAAGATAGGTCAGTGGTCCTCTTTCACCTATTCGCGAAGTAGACTTAAGAAAACTGTCAAGATAACAGGTCAGTACTAATTTGAGTAATATAGGCTATCAAGTCTTCGGATCGATTAAAGTATATTTGTTCAGATTAACAGAAAATGTACCTTTAAACCTTTTTACAAATACGTTCACAAATTGATTCCAAAATTTATTTTCCACATACAGTTTTACATACATTTAATTCTACATTATATTGCGTAGGCCTATATATTATACGAGAAACAAACGTTGCTTCCTCAGAGAACTCAACACTTCGTGTAATGTGTGATCCAATACAATGATCAAGGTAATGGCATGATTTGAAGTTGCCGTTTTTGTCAAAATTATCAGCAATAATTTGAATTCCATTATCTTTGGCTATAAACATTTTGTATTCTTGGGGAAATTTTGCAATCAAACCACAATGTATTTCCTATGCTAATAATAATAGATGTTTGGTTATGTCAGACATTAATGGATGTTTATCTTAACACAAAATGCTATTATTTGTGATGTAGTACGATTATAATCATTGTTTAGTATAAGACCAGTTTCTTATCAGACGCGGTTATAATATCTGTCTGCTCTACGCTACTAAATAATGTATATCAAGTACACAAACCATTCCTGTCTTCAGCGTTATTGACAGATTCTCTGAGAAGATGTGTCGTTCGTTTCTGCAACATAAGACACCATCTATCAAATATTCCTATGTTTCTGTCGATTTTACATCGGTTATTACATGCCGTTGTTGGCAAAGAATCGAGACTACAGGATCTCTTGAGACAGATGGGAGAGAATCTTGTCAGAATATTGCCGCACGTTATCAAATAATACAATTCCAAGAATGTGTTATTCTGTTTAGCACCAAGCGGCGATACTGCCTTCAAGCTAATTAATATTTAATGAACATGCTTCATTTCTTTCTTTTTGTTGATCATGTTGATAACATGCATTATGAGTGTCCAAAGAATGTTTTAACGTTCCAATTGAAAACTTGGGTCCTCAATCCAATGACATCGACCCAGTAATTTAAGGGTACCGTAATCATCAAAAGTTAAAAAGCAGTTGAAGCCGGGAGGGCCACATTCACAAATCATAACTTCCCTAGACAGATCTAGGCAAGGGGAGTAGGAACTCACATGATGGAACACAAAATCAACAACAAACGGACCATGAATTTGACACACACATGCTCAATTCAAAGTGAAATGTGTTTACTTATTACACTCGAATGGTTTTGTTTAATACAAATTATTTGCTGAATACGCACGAACAAGATCTCTACAGCGATGCGATTTTTTACGGCAATACGTCAGAATATAAAATGTGCTTACAATATTTCCTGATATTTATTCTGCGTAAAGGGGTGCATTCTCGGAACAACAAGTGGGTAGAAGTAATTAATAAATTGTTGCAGGTTTTCTCATTGTTCAAAGACAATGGTGTGATAAATCTAATATTACACTCGAATACGTTATCTACCCGTTACGTTTAATTTGTTAACACGTGCGTAATTAAGTGCATATAAATTCTACCCATACAATATTATTGATTATTCATTTCCTTTGATAAGATCTGATGCCAAATAGTCTCATGTTAGAGTAAACAGAACAAAATCGCCGTGACTGATAACGTAAGGTGTGTGTACAGACATGAACAAAAAGCGTAGTGCTCTTATAGGGAAGACCACGTTCACAAATTAAAGCCTCATCACATAAATCTGTAGGGTAAACAATAAGTTAAGGGTGGGAAGGGAATAAAGTAGAACTAAACAGGAACTAAAATATGGTATATACATACCTGTGCTAAAGTATGACCATAATGGTAACCGGACGCGTACCGTTCCAACAACACAACACTGGACTATCATTAGTGCCCATGTGCATTTTTGGTTACATTCATGATTGCCACAACAATATAGCAAATGCCGAACAGATTCATGGAGTCTTAGCAACGTTTATATCAATGCATACAATCAGGGTCATTCAAAATACAATGGCCTAAACTTGGTGCACTCGTTTGATATGCATGCGTGTGATGGCGATGCCAATGAAGCATTACGTAGCTGTTCATGTGTCAACCTAATGTTTGTAAAAGAATATCCATGGTTGATTTCTGTGAATTTTCTTGGTGGATTGTGATGCTTCCAGATTGTCGGAGAATGATTTGATAATGTTATAAAGAGCTGTAACATCAAGAACTTCATGAGGTCTCGGTTATAATCATATTAATATCAATCACGGTGACATTTGTAAAAGAGGAACGGTGAAAAGGCAGAGCATGAGAGCCCATATTGAACTACTGTCGTCGATGGACACTTTTAATCAAGTAAAATTCATGAATTAATTAAGCCCTGTGTCTGATATCCAATGGCCACGACTGTGTATAAGAAGCGCTCAAAACACAAGAAAAGTGTTCGAGTAAATTCAATTCTGAGAAGAAAAAAGCACCTCAGCAATGATAACATCCTGGAAATATCGTTATTTCCCATCTCTCGTTTAAATCATTAACCGAACAAATTTACTTGTATTTCTGAGACAAGCTGTCAACATAAACCAAATTGTCTATTTCTATAGGATCGTCTGTTTTCGATGGATTTTGGATGTGTTCGAAATTGAAAGCGCTGAGAAATCACTTACGATATTAATTTCTAAAACGAGAAATCCTCGAGTCTTCTTAATACCCCCACTTTTACCATTTACGCTGCGTACAAGTAGAAACAAGAAACGGAATCCAATATACAATGTACTACTTATCTTTGTATTGTTTGAGTTTATACTTATGTATTTAAATACATATCTAGTATACTATAAAATGTGTAATTGTTGTGAATAGCATTTTTTCAAACGTAAGATTCGTTGGGTGTGCCCTTGAACCAAGTTGAATATTGTGTTGTTCGTGACCGATCCCTGGCGATGCTCCTACAATCACCTACCATTTATGTATGTGCCTTGCATTCCTAATTGCTTTTGTACGGGTTGTTTACATGCTCTCAAATGAATTTTCATATCTCCTTGAGGCTTTGAAGTGACTGAGCACTTATAATGTAACAGTTCTTGCGGGACTGCTATATTCCTTGTTCGATAATTCCGATCTTTTTCAGAGAAATATCACTTTATACGGACTCACTGTCCAGTCATTGTAGACCAAATGAAATTAAACCCGGTGATATGTTATAATTCGCATTCTCTCAACAGCTAGGAATGTAGGTAAATTACTGACGCATGGGAATTCACCAAAACGACAGGAAAATAATAGTTTACGGTGTCTGAGGCCAACATCCTTAATTATCTGCTAATAAAATACTAATCTGATTTGATAGATTCGGAATGGCAAAGTATATATGTCTAAGTCTGTTTTACAGAGAACGTCTGGAATGATGCTTGGGGGAAATTGAAAGTTAGTATACGCTAGGTTGACCTGTGTTATATTTGTTTGTGTTAAAGCTGTTGCCAGAGCCATTTCTCTCAGTAGTTCCATTACTTGATTGTACATTATCGAGAAATTTTGACGGCTTATTGGCAACAATTCTCAGGAAAGACATAGTGCATTTGGTTACAACAATATACATAGTAAGTTATCTTCGTCATACATATATGTATATGTATGAGAATAAGAAGCTGAGAAACTTGAATAATGCTTATTGATTTTCCCTTTATAATGCAGACTCACCATTTCAGTTCAGGGGTCAATATAACAGGCTCGGTCAATTGGCCGAAGTTTGTTATTTAGGGGTCAACCTGGGACATGCATGAAATCGTTACATTTCTGTAAGCACTTTTAAGTAAATTGATGCTTAACCCTCAACGATAAATGTATACACTTCTACAATGAAAATGCAATTTGATTACAGTGTTGTAACTTTTGTAGGATGGAACAACGTCATTCAACGAATTAATTTAATAGCTCAGACGCATGAATCCATTTCGCACTATGCCATTTTGTTCCCCAGGTTTCGCATGTTTTTGTTTCCGTTCTATCTGCTTTCGTGAATCCACTCGGAACTGCTATCAGTTAATGATTTATTCAGCCGAGCCTGACGTAAAATCGATCAACTTCTCCGCATGGAATTGTTTCTTTGGTACATTGCTGATTTCACTGGAAGCCAATATGCCATCGTCGTGAACAATGACCTGCTAAACCGAAGGCCAGTTTTTTTATCCTTTCTGATAAATTCCTCTCTTGTAATCATCGATGAATATAGCATGATGTACATCCGTCGGTTTAATCTTCAGAGAAAGTACTAATTGCTCGCTATAATGAGTGTGTAATAACCACTGAAATAATTACTTAACACGGCGTATATCCGTAACGTTGGAATAGTGAGAGTAGTTCCAAAAGTTGCAAATTTGTTAGTTAATTCTTTAGCTAATCAGACATTACAAAGTGTTATTGTCGGACGCAGAAGTAGTAACTTTTTTTACTAAGCTGATACGTTCGCGTGCTTGTACCAATTACTCCAGTGCTATATTATGTTTTGTATGGTTTGTAGCGTTATGAATGTTAATTAGTGTCATTCTTTACGATACCCCTTTGGGAGACCTTGAAGATATTACAGAAAGCTTCCAGAGCATAGATTTAATAATTTTCATATTTCAGACATATTATTCCGCATTGGAACGAATTCAGTTCACAATAAGTCACTGCGATACGTTTCTGTAACTATAATTTCGGAGACTCGTGACCGTCGCTATTCTACAACTCCTCTAAATTATGTGCAATATTACATGGCGAAAATATACAGTGAAACTTATCTATAAGGACTTTCATGTGGACCAGGCATTTATGTCGTTAACTTTTTTGTCGAACCGCGAATAAGACGTTCTGATAGGGAGAACTCGAAGTATACAAATTTGCCTGATTGTTTAAAAATAAGCTCGACTTTTTATGCCTCCACTTTCACAATACCACGACTTAACGGTTTCGAGTTATGCAGTATTTCTTGCAACGTCCTTACTGTTGAAATGGTTTCTCCAAACTATGGTTTGAAATAAAACAAAGCATGGGGGAAGGGTTATACAATGAAAGGGAAATAAGTGGAGGAGGGAAGGTCGCATTCACAACTTAGAACTTTCCTAGACTGATCTAGACATGTAAAGTAACATAGATATAGTTTATTCCGAAATATTAGGCATACTGCCCATGATTTCATAAAAAACAAACAATGCAAATATATACAAAAGTAACGAAATATTACACATTGGTCAATGGCAATAATATGACATTAATCATAACATAATACTCATTACATTTTCATTGAAACAATGTGAAAAATAATCGAATATTGAGGAGAAAATATAAAACAAATGTATTACTTATTTAACATACAACTTTTTTCTTAGCGTAAAAGCTTTATGAATAAACAATGACAATTTTTTACAACAGTCTTACTTTCTGAGCCTAATAGTTCAACACATGTTGGTAAATTGTATTTTTTCTGTAATTCTGTTTTATATATTGTTGTTATTATAATAAGAAATGGGAGAAGACAGACGCACGACGAGACACAAAAACAAAACCGAACGGACCAGGGGGGCGGGGGGGCGGGGGGAATACAGAGGGAGAGACAAAACAAAAATGCAAATGTGTTGCAAACATTTCGAATAACATACATGATGGTTTGTTTGTTATCTCTCAGCGTATGCGTTTATAAAGATGTCAGCCACTATCAAAATATGTTTGATCGTTTTACCTCGTACCTTTGTACATTCCTGCGAATTACTTCGGAACCAGATACCCATGTATACATTGATAGCCGGAAACATGGTACAGGAAAACAGACAGGTGGAAAAGAGCATTCTAATCTTCATCTGGAATTCCAAGAAAACATTAAAGCCGATGATAAAAATAATTGTGATAAAAATAATGATTCATGTACATTTATCTAGTTATGATTCTGAACTGTTTATAATATGCCTCTAGTGTACAAAAAGGTACCAACATCCTTATCAGATGAAGAGCGAAGAACGAATGGTAAAATGTGTCTTTTGAGAATAACACAGAGCTCTGAATAGGATTTTTTCTTGAGAAATTGTCTAATCTTTTTTTTTTCTCTTTTTTTGTTGTTATTTATCGAGTTATATTTCCATGTGAATGTCTATTATAGCGAGCAAATCCCCTGTTTTCAGTATGAACAGAATGAATGAAATACGTGCAAACAGTTTGCATACTAAACATTCTAAAATTACTTAACAATTTCCTCTAGCATGTTTTTGTATCTTAATGTGTAAAATGCGTGTGATTAAACTCATTTTGTATGTTAATTTGACAATAAATTTCGCATCACTGAATTTAATTAGCGTTCCATGAATTCATGCAACCGAGCTGAATTTTAAACATAAAAAGCTATGCGTAAGGTGGCATGGTAAAGTGGGTTTGTTATTTATCGTGCTTGTTTTGATTAAAACAAGCTTGTTAGGTTGCATACATAAACTGTTTCAACGAGCAGTTATCTCGTAGTTATCTGTAGAGGGATGTAAATTTAAAAAAGTTATAATTATTAATTCTTGATGAAGTTAAGTTTTCAACAGTGCAGTCGACAATCGTGAAAAAAAATCTCGCTAAAAGCTTCCAACTTCGTTCTTGTTTTCTTATTAAAAGCACCTGCTTACAGATCTCACTCCGTGAACCACCAGCAAATGTCTGCCAAATTGTTTTCTCTTTACCGACCCATTCAAATCTCGCTCAATAGCGAGCGAGAGAAATCCTTCAGACCAGACCACGCTTCATCGCCCCAAACAGCGTTTCTTGATCTGCTTTGATAAAAACAGATTGTTAATGTGTTTCAAATACATCCTTTATCATCAATCGTTCAATTATGTTGGCATACAAATGAATTACCTCGCTCGTTTTGAGATGATTTCGGTTTTGGTCTTGTGTATCTTCATGCTCTAGCAATTCTCACGATTACACCGAAGCTCTCCAAAATGAAGTTAGATATCGTCTCACTCCCATTAAAGTCATGAGTCGTTTTATTGCCAACTTGAAGTATTTCATTGATTTATTTCAGCAGGCTTTATACAGTCCTCCTATAAATATTTATAAGAGAATTTATTGGCTTGAAAGGACATAACGATTGTTAAGAGACGTGTCATGAGAATAGTTGGAGAATAATACCGAATGCGACTGTTCAATCTGATGAAAGCTCCTTGGAACACGGGGAAGAAATTACAGAGAATTTTGATAGCCGTATAATCATAGATTTGATGTGTATGATTAAGAATTTTGCCGCCAGAATTTGATAACATACGTAGCATATTCTGTTACCTGATGAGATAACAAAGAAACATAAGATGTAGGTTTAGAGAAAAAAAGTACGAATGATGAATCGGTAAATGATTATTAACAAAAATATACAACAATGTTTTTGGAAACCATTGTGATAATAAGTGATTATCAAAGTACTAATGGTGATATCGATGACAATTGTTGAGATCGTAGTTAAAAAATGATGATAAAGTGGCATACTGCAATCGATGCTGTTTTAGAAGAAAAAAATGTGGACATTGCTCTAATCATGACGAATCATCAGTGCTTCTGATGTTGATCTTGCTAATTTGATGATTTGCCAAAAGATTTTTGCTGATGTCGTGCTGCTCTTTATCTTATAGTTGCATTGATATACTTGTTTTCATTGCTCTTTCATCGGGTCATATAATTATCTCACGTTATGTTATCTGAATCTCTATCTTGATTGGTTGAGAAGTGTTAGGTTACAACAACAACACACCCAGCATAATTATTCCTCTCATCTCGTGAGCTTCTCATTGTAAATCTGATAAATATCTTCTCTATGATAAATGGATGGCTTCCGATCTTTGCTAGACTTATTAGAAATATTTTGTTCAATTACTTCTACAACCAGCACGTCGTTGAAGTTCACCAATCGAAGACATATCCTTGTCGCTTTCGTAACGTAATTCATAATCGGTGTTGCATTCATTAAATAATATCTAAGATAGATCGAAAGGAATTTTACAGACATGTTTGCAATAAATTCGACAGATATTGTTAGTAGTTCGTGGTTTAAAGGTGTTTATTTACATTTGAAGCTTTCACATGTCAGTGAAATCTGGATAAACATATTTTGTAATAAGATCAATTAAATCGAAGTGCGGTTTAACTTGCCGCCATTATGAAAACACTTAAAAGCTTTTCAATAAAATGAGTGTACAGTCGAACAGGAAATTGTTTTATACAAAGGACACAAGCCTCCCAAAATGTACACAAAGACATGAAATTAATATATACATACAGTTAAACAAAACAGGACAAAAAGGAACCAGACACACTCATATATGGACATATATGAACCACGTGCTATAATCCCGGATTCTAACGAACCTTACACTGCGTCAAATCCCATCACACCAACGACAGAAACATAATGGATGTCATCAAATCTCAGAGGACATTCTCGGACATTTAGCACAGGTGTGTTATCTGATCTATCGGGACTTTTGTCACCAAATGGCTGGTCCCTGTTAGTTGCTTCCAACCTTTCATATCAATACATGCACATAGTATCAGGTTTGACATAATGCTTAGACGGACCAAGAAATTACAGGAAACCTGTGGTATGGAACACTAGTTCTATATTCCAACTATTTACATGCTACAATCAAGTGAATATAATGTAACATATAACTTATAATTTCAAAGTGTTAATTATTAATGCCTGCGTACATATTTACATGCATATTTCATGTTGAGGATGGACATTTATTTTGTGACTTATTTTAATTAAGTGAGTGTCTGTCGGATGAATAAATTAGAAAATACTGTTATAAGCTACTTTTCTTTGTGCATACTTATGTAATATGAAATTCTGTGTATTTAATACCTGTTGTTGTTTCACTTTGTTACGTGAAGGCCTTACTGAAATTAAGTTTGCTTATGTACAGTTTTATATGATGCACCCTTTTTAATGCTACTTTCAATAAATAAAGATGATCACTTGTATTTTTAGTAGTAGAAGTATAATTATTAGTATTAATATTAGTATTATTAGTCCGCAGCCTTTTTTTACCCGACTGTCCCAAGGCTGAATGCCGGTATTTTGCTTGAACTATCGTTGTTGCTGTGTGCAGGGAAAGAGAATCCATGTGGTTAATATGCTTATTCGTGTTTTATCTTGACTTTGTTAAATTGGTCCTGAAATTTCTCCCTAGGCCTCTTGGATACCATACATTAGCGAATAGCTCAACTATCGTTATCTTACTTCGATAACCTGGATGATTTTACACTAAGTCTTGACAATCGTCTGGCAACAACTGGAGAGTTTTTCTAGTATCATATCACACTAACGCCTGTGTAATATAGATAACGTGTTATCTACTTATTACCGGGCTATATCATCATAATTATTCTGTCATTACATTGCCGTGAACGGAAATATAAATATAGCAGATAATATACCAGTCGCTTGTCTTCAATGTTTCTTGTACTAGGTTCATGGCCACGCATTACGGCCTATTTCTATAGAATCATACTGAATGGTAGTATGTAATAAAGTCAAACATCATTGAAAGACCACCTCAATAATAAGATCACACTTTTCAAGTCCATTTTGACTGTTCCGCTCTTTATTCAACCTCAATTTTAAGACCTCCTCAATATTAATACCAGTTTTCAAGGGTCCCAGTGGTGGTCGTATTATTGAGGTTTTACTATATGTACAAGAAAATGGAATACAAATGTTAACAAACAAAATAAGTAGTACAATGTATAATAAAAATATCCGGTATGTTTTGGATATGTCGCTATTGCATTTTATAATGTTGTGTTTCTGGAGGAAACGTGTAGATCAATACAAGGTAACGAAGTAGACAATCCGAAGCTCGTTCTTACAATAATGATCGTGTTTTATGATACTGCGAAGGTTAAATACCATTTAGACAAAATGCTTGACAATTGACGCATTTTACATAAAATTCTGCACCACGGATGTCCTTTTGAGTCACAGCTTTGTGTTAATCAAACCGCCTTTAGAGTATCAATTATAAACTGCGATCATTGACAACAAACACTGGTGTCCTGTGATAACCACCACGTCGTTTCCCAATGCTCTCATAGAACCACTTATTACCGGCAAGACGTGTGCTTTTGCCGGCTGTAATCGATATATTTTAAGTTTGTGTATAACAGGACGTGTCTTTGTTCCCGATGGCAAACCTTGTTATATCAACGGAAAGTAAACATTTTATGATAAGATATGAACTCATACACGTCTAAAATGATATTAAAACTACTGCTTTTGACAGCTGCCAAGCACTTGATATTTCAAGGGTTTATTCGTGAAACAGGACAGTTTGCCGTGTTCTTCTTTCAACCTTTGGACAGGAGAAGTCAGGCAGCACAATTGCTGTCCAGTCGTCATTGTTCTAACTTAAGACTTATTGCGGAAACCCTCGCCTTTAAGAATGTATAACCACAAATTTTAACAACTGTAACTATAACATTAAGCGTATTAACTCGGTTCGTACACACACATTTTAAAACCATACCAAGAGTGTCAAGATACAAGATAACCACAGCGGGTTCGTCTAAACATATTTAGAAAACTGTTTACATTACCCAATCCTTTAAAAGTCGCGTTTGTGTCAAAGGTTAATTCACAGCGTGCTATACGTTATTGTGATGTTCAGCCTGCATTTTAAAATGTTTCACTTGATGTTGAATAACATACAGATAAGCGGGTTGTTGTAAATTGGGACAAACAGTGCACACGTTGAGCACACTTAAACAAAACAATGACTGTAAAGAAATATAAAGCAATAGAAAAGAGAAAAATACTGCGGGAGGAAATGTTTTGCGTGTAATCTGGCTTTCCTGGCGACCAGATATATATTTAAAAACATTTTCCTGGTTCGATCGAAGCGGTTAGAGATCAGCGTGATCCAAAACCACTTTGGTTTATTACTGGTCCGATAGATTATCTGTATAATGAGATTACTGGGCTAAGTTTCTAGAATGCACGAGGCAATAGCTGTTCTAGGTACCCTTCGAATGGACTTAAACCGCCCTGGGACGTTTTATCACTGACCGATTCAAGGCGGTACTCTCGCGTGATTTCGTTAAGTATCGGATTAGTTTGTGTTGCCCGTGGTATTTTGTAGAGCTTTATGAGTTCCTTGTTAATTAGTTTGGGTTTGGAAGTCGGCTTTAGGAAGATCAAAATATTTTATGTTGCGTTTTTTGGAAATCCATTTTTATATTTATTTAAGACTTTAGGGCCGTTGTGGTGTATATCTTGTTGTTAATTGTTGTATCGGCCTTTTTTGCTCCCACTACTTGTCCATTTACTTTAGTTTAATATAATGCCTCTCCTAATTTTATTTTCTACCCTAGACATATGTTGAGGGATGTCCTGTCTTGTAACTGTAAGCTTCCATTTGCTCATATGTCTGACTTTAGATACTTAGAACACAGAGAAGACACTTAGCCTTCACCCGCTGATCCTTCATATAAAAACAATTAGATAAACTGACTTCTAATATTAGGTTATTCGGAGTTATTTTAAAATCATGTAAATTAAGTGCACTCTTTGACGGAAGAAATATATTTTGTAACAAATTGTCATCGATCAAATGTACAGTACAGAACTCTTTAAACTCTTCAAGACGTGTATTTCTGCCTCTCCTCAGATTAGATTGATCTAGTGCTTTTTTCACATGGAACCTACTGAGACATGCCGTATTGATTAGTGTTTGTTTTATTTAGCTTCCAAGTTCTCCTGCAATTGAGAGATTGTTGCTTTTCCATAATGTTTTCATATAGGAATGTTAGTCTGGAATGGGAGTAATGGTGAATTTAATCATGAACAGACGAGTGTACAGTTTATTGAATCGCCAAGCTAAAGCTCCGAAGTTCAAATCTACTTAATCTTGTAATGTTAATTACCACAATGTCTAGTCTTAAAGTAGTTTTATATCAAATTAACGTAATAGAAATAAAGACAATCACAGACACTTAAATACAATAAACCAAAGATAGTACTTGTACAAAACCAGAAATATTGTATTCTTTGGATTATATCGACTGAACGCAATGATGTTTCTATTTTATTTCTCAGGAAAATGTTCACCTCTGAGAATAATGAATAGGTATGTTTGTGATCAAATCCGCTCTTAACACGAAATGCATTAAATATATCAAGAAAGCATGAGAAAATTAATGTAATAACTGATAATAATCAATCGGCATTCGCTTATCAATCACCCTAGCTATTCTACAACGGATTTCGATTAATAATGCATTGAGAATATCTGGGAGGCAAATCAGTAGCTATTGAATTGTTTGTGAATCTTCTACGCAGACCAAGCGCCATGACAATGGAAGAAATACGGTGTAAGAATATTCCCAGTCTCAAGTTTTCGAATGTCAGTTATATATACAATACATGTACAATACAAATTTGTTTGTGATTTAGGCCATGCCATAACACAAGTATATAACACAATCACATATCATACAGTATACAGGTGCTCATGCAAAATAATAGTAACAAGATGATTCACAATTACAGACGTTAAAATTTTCAAGTACAAAGATAAGAGCTCTTGTCTCCGGTCAGAAGCATATTAAATAAAACATGAAAGATCGAATTATTTTCTCACTAATATGCTAATAACATTGTAGTCTTATAATAACCAGGCTACCGCCAATACTTTATTGGAATGTAAAGCTTTCTTAAATCATCCAATAAAGGGCACACCAACAGAAAGTGTAGCTCATCTTCTATAGCGTGCCTGTTACATAATTTGCAAAGGCGATTGGCTCTTCCCGTATTGCTGTATGTCTGAGTAATGGACATTTATGTAAGGTGTTAACAGTTATTACCTCGAAATCGTAATTTACGAGCATCCCACTAATTTATTCCACTGTATTAAAACGTGTGCGTGAGTAAAGGACAATAAGTATTTGTATGATTATTCCCAATTACGACCATCCCGCATATGCAAATAATGTCCGTGTACAAGGGCTTTTTACGTGTGTCAGTGTGATGAACTAAACTACATATTAGATCGCCATTACCCGCATTGAACAATGATAACACATCTGGGAATAACCTGGTAGTCACGTAAGTTATGTACCATGTACAACCAATCAGCCATTTTACTTGGACCACATGATAAACTCGCTAATATGAAAAACATATCAATTCTAGTTCCAACTATTATATTTTAATGAAAGCCGAGCGGGGTTATTGTAACTATATTACTAAGTATATACAATCGGAAATACAATTTGCACTTAGATTCATAAGAACTTTAAAAGCGTCTATGATCTTTGTTTCCAGACGTCTATTGCTCAATGTTTGTTCTACTTGGCAGTTAAGAACACGTCTTCCTACTCGGCATTAAGGACATGCTATAAAACGCAGGCAATAAGAGAGAAATCTGTTTCATTTGGCTTCCAATCTCTTTGACATAACATTTGATGGGAAAAACCGCGATAAAGCAATAAAATATAGTCTTTATACAAATGAATGGGAAATTCTCAACAAAGAGAGCTATAACATGGTTTATAGCCTCGTTAGAAAGTGATACATTTGATGCATTCCTGATGCAGACATGCTGAATTTATAGATCGCTTTCACAGCTGTAATTATCTTAACAGACTTCGTGAAGCTTGCGATATGTTGTTGATAGCCGCTGTGTAAATAAACCTATCTCTGTATATTCTTGCTTTATTGTAAACATCGTAGAGTGAGCTTGTTTCTTGCGAAGATAAAGTGATCGTGAAGAAATAAATAATTGTTTACAAGATAGCAGAGAAGACCTTATAGTCGTATATAAACGTTCTAACTATATGTAACCGCAATGCAAAAACATATAAATGAAGTAAAGCTATAAAATTCAGGTTTCGTCTCTGCAGGCTTTCAGAAATGGCATCAACCGTATGTGTAATGATGGCATAGACATTATTGTTATTCCTTTGCAGTTGTTTTTTTTTTGCAAAAATTGCAAGCAAGAATTTTAATTGCACCATGGAAGCACACCGTGCGAAATATTTATCATATCGTATTTTTGTCATGTCATGTACCTTACAAGTATCCCCTTAAAAATGACATAAGTCGGGGTTTTTCAAAACATAGTACATGCATAATCCTAGTGTCAAAGAAATTACGTAGTTTGATCAATAATAATAACATATTTGTGAAAATAGCCATGATATGTATACTTTCTCGTCCACATAATCCATCGATTATATATAAGTGAAAAGTAATGAATTTGGAACGGTGTGGACATAGTAACATTATGGCCCTTATTTAGATCGAACAGATCATTGCCTGCTCGACTTTATTTCATTTTATCTTTGCCCTCCTAAATTATTGAGATGAGTGCATCGTATTATTAAGAGAACAATGTGCTATGTAATATATACAGATGATAAAAGAGAAGTATCAATTTAATGATTTGCTGCTTTTTATGTTGATATTATCATTGGCATTTTGACAAAGTTTCGATATGAGGAACATAAGAAAGAAGGCGCACGTGCACCTCGATGTGGAGTTTATTAGGCTTTGTTTAAAGCGTTGTAAAATTTCTGTAATTAATGTTCTTTTGAAATATTTAATTATGATGATGTGGCAAGGGAATCAATCGCCTATTGAAGACTAACCACAGATGTCCAGTCATATTGTCTTATTATCTTCAGTGATGTATTCTCAATGGAGTTACCAGACATTTATACAAACCCTGTCCGATAAAAGGAGATTTCTAACTCGTAATGATAATTATGTTCGTGTCTACCTTTAAGAATATTTCATTTCTGGACAGATCTAGAAAATTGTTTGGCAGACGCACTCTTAAAATTGAAGTGGTAACTTCAATTATTTACGGTGTTGGTCATATTGTTCCAACAGGTTGTTTATCGATGAAGAAAGCAATGTAGCGAATTAAACATTGATCAGTAACAACATCACTTTGAGACAATGATCAATGGAGTGAACATTTATTTCCCTTTTTGGGCTAGCTGGTATACTTCATGCAGATGTTATGTCCCGAGGTTTTGCCATTGTTATTGTTAATGTATATATATTTTCAAATCACCCTTCACTTTTTTGGATTGTTGTGCGCTTTGAATGTATAATTTTTTTCTCGGCTTCTATTCGCACTTTTATGTCCCCGAAGAATGGCGAAGGGGCACAAAGTGTTACCCATGTCCGTCAGTGCATCCGTGCATCCGTCCATGCGGTTTCCGATGAATAACTGTTGAAATGGATGTATTTATTCAATTCATATAGAGCACATAATCAAGTTCGATTTCGGTTATAGTCCATTACTTTTTTAATGAGTTATGACCCATTTTCAACTTGAAATTGGTTTCCGGTCAATTACACTTAAAAAGCCTATAGCGGGATCATCCGTGTCCTATGGACACATCTAGTCATACATTTGCGTGCATTTGAAACATTTTAGTTTAATATACTGGCACATTAACCGCATACAAACTCTTCTCGGATTTGTCTTTATCGAGGTGATGTTATACCAAAAGTTTATCCGGTATTAGTGTTAAAATTAATGACAGACTTTCTGGACCTAGAAGTTAGTCGGTGCCTATTTCGACGTACGTTCATGTTTATACCGAATATTCGGACACGAGACCTCTGGAACACGAAATTGTTTAGGCTGAATTAGAACTTTGATTGGAACATTCAGTATGAAATTATAACGTAATGTGAGGTAAATGTTATGTTCCACTTTGAAAAATGATTTCGATAAACATTGAATGTTTATAGAAACTCACAATGCGTTATACACTTGCATGCTTTATATAGTTCGTAAAACATTATTAGCACCCAATATTAAAAACATGAGTTTTATAACCGTCAAGATAACAATTACCGAAGGACCTCGCAGTATAAGTATGCGAGACCTAACGACAAGCAAAAAATAATTATTACACCACAGCGGAGACTAATTATGTCATACATCAAAATTATGATACAGTATTACCGATTTTTTTCAGTAATTAATGTTTTAACGTGTTTTTCAAGGCATAATTATAGGTGAAACTGTAAAGAATTCATGAAGCAGACTCACAGATTACTATATTTACACCGAGCTTGTATAATTAATTTCTATTTCCAGCAACAAAGCTCTGGCTTTAAAGAGCAATGGAAATAAACAGTGAGGCCTAGAAAACTATTAGCGCGGTATGGGGCTACCATCGGATCAATTTCCTATCTGTATTTATCGCTCCATGTGTTTTCTGTCTGCGTTAACACATAAAAATATATATCTATTTTTAAAGTTTTCATTGCCGAAATGGCTTCTTCCTAATTTATACACGTACTACGGAACGTCTATAAAAGATTTCGATAACCAAATTCAAGCGTAGAGCATTTGAGAAAGACTGTTATGGATTTTAGGTAATGAAGTCGGTATTTTTCTTCAAACAGTGTTCGTACAAAAAAGAACAAAGTTTCCAATGCTTTTCATTCTTAGAAGTTCACCAATTGTGTCATACAGCACGTTGTGATTCGTGTTGTATCGTGCCCCTTATTCAGGTAGCACGCGAAATATTATATGAAAGTTTTATTTGAATATGTGTTGCTACCCGCTGTCCACTTTTGCTATTTTTTATTAAAATCTATATTTCCATAACAACGCAGAAGCAAAAAGACCACTTACGTGTATTTTAACATTTTCAGTCTGAGTTCCACTCGTATACTGTTCATGAACAAGACCCTTGAACAGATTTATTGGTATTTCATAATTACATATGGCGCTTTTGGTACTGCTTGAAAAGCTAATATATTGTCGCGAGAATAATTTCATAAGTCGCTGTGTCGAGACGAATGCTTTAATAAAACATGTGTGCCGCGGTGTTGTCAGCCATGATAGAAATGTCTTAATTTCACACATGCTGTAATTATTGCAATTTAATTACCAGACGCTCTTAATTTTACTGTTTTTATCTCACTTAAAGCATCTGTCTATTATGTATTGATATGATAATAACTGATATGGTTATGAGCCGATACAATATTTCAAATATTGTTTAAAAAGTCTCGATATGAAATTGACATTCTGAAATGAAGTATTTCGTCGGTGTCAAGGGACAAATATCTGTCTTTGTACGAGCTGAAAATCAACAAAGGAAGGTCGATTCAGGCGATAGAAAAAACGATTGAAATGTAAACAAGCGGAGTTCAGATAATATCTTTATACCGACGATTAAAGATAAGTCAATATCGAATGTTATTCCCCTATTAAAGAGAGGTTGATAGAGTACGGGCTTTTGGATGAAGTATTAGATTAAAATTTCGTATATTTGCTTTACTCTCTATGATCAAAGTAGCGTGATCGTGCGTAATTGGCCAATAAAAGAAATGAAAATAAAATAAGCTCGTAAATTGCGCATTAAACTGTGAAATATCGAACCGCCTTGGTGAAAGTACTTGCCGTAACACTGCATGATTGTGTTACATAACTAGAATGTAGAAAGTTTGAAAATCATACATAGATAGATAGATTTATTTCAACATAAAATGTGCAATTTGCATGGCAATATTAGTAACAACAATATGTCAGAATCAATAAAGCCATATCAATCAACATTATATGTTCAGGATGACACAAAAAATAGTTCAAGTAAAAACTCTTATTTCCATTGTGGTCATACATAAAAGTGAATGTTCAACTATACAATACTAGATTTATTAAATATATGTGACATGTTTCCATTAGCGGAATGTGACAATCCATGATCCAACGATGTCCAAAGAACTGAAGCTAACTGAATAGGAGTTGTTGTGAAAAGTGTAGCATTTAATGGCAAAAGATGATAATCCCATTCTTATAAATTTATCAAAGATAATGACATTACCATATTATACTTAGTTCTATGTTAGCAATATAGCAGTCGATGGTCAAAGGGTAATTTAGTGGTTATTACTGCCCTTGACAGATATTCACATAAAGATTTTAATTGCCCCTTATCTCAACTTTACTGCCATAACTATCTTAAACAATAACCATTTTTTTCTATGATTGTGGGATATTTAAGTCACATACACAGAAAAGGTTATGTTGTCAAACTGTTGGGGTGGAGGAAGCCCTCGGGTAAACACCCGGGTAGAACCGCCAACCTTCCATAAGCCAGCTGGATAGCTTTTTTACTTACAAATTTGACATTTCGGTTGGGATTCGATCTCGCAAGTAAGGAGCAAGTAAGCTGACGTCAGCTACCAAAGCCACATGACCAAAGAGACCTCGTTTACTTTTATTTAGCAGTTGTTATGTCTGATATCTTTAGCTCTCCGGATTAGTAAAGACAGTCCCATATCATGCGTATTAGATAAGTTAAGTTGTTCAGCTTAGCTCAAAATACAAATCAATTCGTCTTTGTTTGTACCAACAAAGGACCTGGCTAATATCTGGCGAAATAGCTTACATGACATTTGTATAAAATTATTATTTTCTTGTCTTATGTTTTGACTTGTTGAAAACATTGCCAATAAAACAGTTGGAAATGTACAACCACCACAATCAGTGGCGGATCTGTTTGTTGCATTATTGTCATATAATTACTCTCCAAAGGAACATCATTTGGGGGGATATTTTTGAGAGGTTGTTTCTTTAGAGAGGCTAAATAAATTGCACGTTCCTAGTACAGTGGAAAATAATACAAAAAGTGTTGTTTTTCAAGAGAATGCCGCTCTGGAGTAGATGTACTGCATAAATATAATACAAATGTCTGACATAAGAAAAAATCTCAAATTTCAAGGTTTGTGAATCGGGAATAGGCGTATTGATGAAGATTCGACAGCACTGGCATTTCTACTAAACTCTTTAATTAGAAACCAAAAGGTCAACAGAGAATTTGATTGGGTGTATAAGTTTCTAATCCATGATAAAATTATGCAATCTTTTCATGACTGTAACGAGCACGTATTTGTAAATATTTAAACAGGCTTTCATTTGTTATTTAGTTCGTCTGGCATCGAGTAAAGAATTACATTCATGTACAAATCAATTATCTCCATATGTTTACGAACATATCGTTCTGGCAAGAGCATTGTTCAGATAAACATGGTCGTTTCCTGATGTTGAAACGCAACATCTGCGTGTCGTTAACTCAACGAGAGAATATCCATAAAAACTGTCTTAAAAACAGATTATTTGGGAACATATCTACTTTGAATAAGATGTTTTATGCTAGTGGTTTCGAATCTTGCTCTGATCTCAAAATCTGATTTTGTAGTTGCCTTGGTTCAACCATGATCAATCATCTATAAAACAAGTTCCTTTTCAGTGTCACGTGTTTCTCATATTGCTTCTCACTTTATGCTGTTGTTAATTTGCTAAACCATGCCAGTCGGTACATTTGGAGTGTTTGCAATATCATTATTGTGATGTTTTGTCTTTGTCTTGAATGGTTAGAGGTTCTGATTTCTACTATGTTCATGGTTCTTGTACCACATGCAATATACACATTGCCATCCTTATGACAGTGTGTTTGTGGCGCCACGACTGACCAATCAGTGTTGGCCCCTAATCTAAATTTTTAGGTGCTTCTGTACACGGCCTATTAGTGTCTGGAATATAAAACGATGTTAAACATTATTCGCCTAATGGATCAACTTATATTTGGGCAGGGGTATTCTTAACAAATACATTCTAATTACAAAACTTAGGCACTATATAAGTAAGTGCTCTTGTACAATGTTGTGCGGACACCGAGTATATAACTAAGTATATAAAATGAACATAGATGGTGAGTAGGAAATACCACGTGCAATGTGCGCAGCCGACCCAAAGGCACAAAGGAGGCACGATAGAATGCAACACGCCTGCAGAAAAATAACGGAAACACAATTAAACGAAACAATTATTCGTATTCTAGAATTATCGGCGTCGAGCATTCTCATTTTCTCGTATGCAACTTTATGCATTGGAGACGTCTGATTCGTTGTTGCTTGTTGGCAATCATTTACTGCAGTGTCGGCTGCTCCGCATCACATTATATTGGCAAGTTCTAAATGTAATCAAAATTTAATCGCTAGAGTTATAATTATTTGCTTTTATTCCTTCCGGCGGCTGTATTGATGAAATTGTACGTTTTAATAGTCGATAAACATGTAATAAATGATGCAGCAGACGACACAGTTATGGCTCCTGGCTTTAACCAGGATGTTTTACTAATATCCCTAATTAAGGCGCATTGAACCCGGGTCACAGTGGGATTAGTTCCTCATCAAAAAGAGAGAAAGCTACATTAATTTAATTCAGACAGCTGGGTTCATTGAAAGGAAACCGACTGATTCTTTAATAACGAACATCATGCCTTCCTTTGCCAAAAAAGAATACAATATGGGGGCAAAGAGCAACGTGGACGCCAATCAAGATTTTCCGGTCGGTGACACCGTTTTAAATATCGATGCTATTTTGTCAATTTTATTATACATGATAAGAACTGGAAGTTAACTCACACTTTTAATTATCAATACCTATAGTTTAAGCATATCGTTTTGATTTTGAAAATATTTCCTCTTCCAAATTACAATCTGACCTCCCAAGAGTCTGTACGTAGACTGAACGATGGTGAAAGATGAGTAATAATACGTTTTAAGTAGAAATTGTTTCTAGTGAAACGAAAATCTATTGAGATAATTATAAGGCGCTCTTCTGATGTACAATTCTTCTCTGGTTACAATGAGAAAGAAAGTAAGCGGTGCTGATGGAGATAGTAGTGTTGTTGATGGTGGTGCTTGAAGTGTTGGCATATAGGGAGATGACAGCGATTTGAATATTGAAAGAAAGAGAGGTGATAGCAAATATGACGTTGATTAAGATTTTAGTACTGGCAGACGATATCTGTGATGAGGATGATGACGATGATGGTGAATAGAGTGCTGGTAGAGGGTAGTTGATAGCGATGATGGTGATGGTGATGGTGATGATGATGATGATAGTGAATATAGTGCTGGTAGAGGGTAGATGATAGCGATGGTGGTGATGATGATAGTGAATAGATTGCTGGCATAGGGAAGATGAGAGCGATGATGGAGATGGTGATGATGGTAATCAGAGCACTGACAGCGGGGCGACGAAAACGATGGTGATGATAATGGTTAGCGAAGAGTACGTAAGTAAAAAGGTGATGATGATAATAACAAGAATTAAAGTTTTATCAGGAAGATGCTGTGGTTGGTGGTCGCTAAATGACGATGATGATAATAAGTATCATTTACAAATTATAAGTATATTTACAAAATGTTAAATAGTGTACTGTGCAGATTTTTATCAACCTGCGAATTCATTATGCAAAATCAAATACTGGTATATATAAATAGCTCCCTTCTCTGTCATGTTATTAAAATGACACACAACAGTTTATGTATCCTAGATGTCTCGTGTTCCTAACATAACAATGTAATTCTAGTACATTATATAATATCATTTCCCCCAATAAATTTCATCTCGTGTCTCTTGTCGTATCGCATTAAATCTGGTGCAAATTATCCGTCATGTCTGTTGTAAATGCATTAATGTAGTATGCAGGGGGATTTAATCTAAATTCATAACTATTCCGTATCTATGTCAGTGTTATATCTCGTCATGACATAATAAAACAATACATTATAATTACTACTACAATTGTAGACGCGACAAGCGTCAATGGTGGCCAATGGTGACACGGCTGGGTGATCATAACACTGTATTATACAATAAATTCAACAATTATACGATCGTTAGCGATAAGTGACTCGAAGTCATCAATCTTCTTAAGAATGTTAATATTTTATCTAAAATTTGATAGTTATTATACTCGGGGTACTTAATAATAACGCCCGCGAGATACATTAAATACCTAAGAGAACATAGGTCCGTATCCAAATGAGAGCAAACTATGTCATTTTACTCCTTATATCACATATTTAAACGCTTTCCGCAAACACGTTGTAGATGCGTAAATGTGCTATAGGTTGGATTCCTTTCAAGTATAATGTTGTTCGTACCCTACTAGTAGACTATAGGTAATACATCGTGTATAATAAGAACGGAGTGTCCAAATGGGGACAGTGTGGTTTAATGATGTTTCAGTTGTCAACAATTCGCGGTAGGTTGACCTACCCGGTGTCCCTGGGGCTCCTGCAAGCTCGGACTTGTCCCCCGCGTGCTATGGACAACTCGCCTTCTTTATCAGAAATGAAGGAGATATTATTTCATGCACAGTGGAAGAATATGTGGTAAATGTATTGTAGAGCCGTCGTCAGTTCTTGGATGTCCCTTCCAAGAAACCATAATATTGTTTTAGAAAGCATGAACCACATGGGCGCATACCGGTGCATTCCAGCAGCTTATGTTCAAATTGTGATGGAATGGAATAGTCTCATTTGCGGAATCCAGTAAAATTGTTTCCCCTTCGAAGTGTGCGATGAGATGCCACTTCCAAGAAGCCATATTGTTTTAGAAAGCATGCACCATACTGGCGCGTACCGGTGGCAGTTCATCTTCAAATTTTGATCGAATCGAATTGTCTCATTTGTGGAATCCACTAGAATTGTTGCCCCTTCTAAGGGTGTGTTGGGTGCCTTTTGACGGTCTAGTTTAGTTTCTGACTAAGACAAATAATGTAATAATGTTACCAGCCACAAAACAACGTTGTGTTTATTATCATAGTGGAATGATAAACAGACATATTATATTGTTTTATGTCAATTACACACCGTCAATAACGTACAGGTATTTTATCATTCGCGTCAGAGAGTGCCGATTGAAGTGCGTGTAATATTTCTATTATCGCATAAATCTTTGAAGCCTGTCTTTCTTTTATGGTTTAAATTTAACTAACGCTATGAGAATTTAATAGACAAACCTGATTTAAATGCAACGTTCGTATCTCGGGTTCGGTGATCAAAGCTCATTTCTTAACTCTTCGTGTCGTCTTCGTTCATGTAAATGCCGAGTCACAGTGCTTTCGTTAAATGTGTAATTTAAGTTGTCGTAGGATTGTGTTACTTATACCTCTGAAAGAAAACTTAATTTACGACCAAGACCGAGTTCAGATATAATAGTATTCAAACCGTATTTAATCTCCATAAATATTTCAAGTTTTAGTTTGCGGTTTGATAAAAAGTTGAACATTTAACCGAAAGCACGCCCATGGATTTTACTACAAGCTTACGAATCTTGTTAACCGCGGTATTTCGCGTCTAAATAGAGGAAAGTCATTACCGTGAAGTCCTGTGTGGTAATATACTACTTTGAAGAATTTAATGTAGGGGCTACTTAATTTATTTTTGTGAAATTTAACTCCACTGCGTCGATTGCTTACACAGAATGGGCGGCTTGTTTGTTTTAAAATGTCATCAATTGTACGCAATCTCCTAAATCAAGTGTATGAATCACCTCAAGTATGCTTTCAATGATACTCAAAATCATCATCATTAGCAGCATCAGTGGTGGTATACACACACAATCAATTAATTCATTGGTAGTAATATAAGTGTAGGATATTAGTTTGCATTGTCTGTCCCGACCTTTCGCGCTCACTTGCACATCACGACTGTTTATGAACTCGTTTGCTTAAGAACAAATACCTAAATACCTTTGGGTCTTTGATAAGAAATACCGGTTATATTTAGCGATTTTCGATGTGGCTGTTTAAAAGCCATTCAATCAACACTTATCAAGTTCAATTCCCAAGACCACTGTATTTATCGAATATTATTCCGATATCGTGCGTTCAGTAATACATGTCTAGTTCATTTTGTGAATGATCATTGTTCGCCCTGGCGGCAATGTTTTCTGGCAAGATGTCGCATATTGTAGTCGAGTACATTACATCGACATCTGTGACAATAATGGCATAATTTATTAATTGCTTTGGCTGTTTTAATGTGATGAATGATAACCGAACAAATACCCAAGTACTGGGTAAATGTTTAACTGCTATTGGCGTTTCTGTAACAACCGCCATACTATCATAATATTGAGCGCCGCTGTACGATTTCCAACCTTTTTTTTAAAGTGACGTCATTTTCAGAAAACGCCTCATGTGACGTCACCATGTACTGGCAGTAAGCAATATTTGCCCCATAATGCAATATGAAAACAAAGTGACCATATGGAGTAAATATTATTTCCTGTTTGCACATAGTGACATCACATGTGACGTTTACTTGAACGGACGTCTGAGTGACTTACAGAAGAGGTTGGAAATCCCATAGCAGCGCTCAATTATGTAAATATGGTAGCATGTTTATCATGAATATTCTTCTCTCTCACACTTATGCTTTGCTCTGTGTTCACAAATAATTCGTTTTCAGAATCAAGATCAAATATGTCTTCAAAACTTTGAAAAAAATGTAATTTAAGGCTAAATCTTTTTTACATAATGACATAGATCTACATCTATATGGACATTTCGCATTTTAAGACCTTAAGTTCAGAAGTCTTGTTTATTTAAGAGAAATGGTGATTAATAGGTTTCCTGACAAAATCTGAAGATCACTTTCTGTCTTAAGTATAATTACTAACTTTCTCAACAATAAATGTAAACTTTTGAATGTTTTCAGACTGTTAATTAGAAGCTTTTAGGCATTTTCTGTGTTTGTGTATGATGAGAGTACTGATATTGTTGAAATAGTTTCAAGATCAGCTTGATCCAGATCGGTTGATATCCTTTGTGAACACGGAACCAGGAGTTAAATTTTCTGTTGATTGTATCCTTTATTCCACTTCCACATCCCACAATTCCCTGTTTTACACGCAATTCATATGCATTTTTGTCGTCTGCTTTTCACCTCTCGACCACCCCGGAAATTACTAATGAGTAGTTCCAACATTGATTACTGGCTCAGTTCATTGTATCATCAAGGTGGGTTTTGTGCTCTAAATCACTCGCTTGCTTGAAACAGTCGGCAATTTTGTTTATTTGAAGTATGTTTCACAGCCAAATAATTGCAACTGCATATTGGTAAAGTAAAACACAACACCAGCATTTGAACAAATTAACTATTTATATCATGTTCTGCATATAATATGGCAAAAAAGAAAATAAACAGAATGAGTGAAAGAGTACACTAAATGTAAATCTGCACAGTGTTGATAACATGCATATGCACTCGCATATGTTTCTATGGAAACGATATTTAATGCATAAAGACGAAAGAGTGGGGGGAATAATAACTTGAACAAAAGGGCAATATAATACATATCATACCGGTGTCTATTTAAACATATTACATTGTAAGTGATGTAGCAAATTCGTATCAAAGTGGAGTAACAGGCAGGGGAATATCTATAATTATTAAATCAGTACAGAATACAACAGACTGTGTATCACTTAAAACACCAGACTGGTTACATACTCGCTAAAGGCCCAAATTATACAGTACAAAAATACAGATATATTATTCCGGTAACTGGATAACTTAAAGTAAGCTTCAATCAAGAGCAATCCACTAGGCTTAATAAAATTCAACACCTATACATGTAATACCATACAATACCAGTAACACCTAGGCTAACCCATCTTGGTTAAAAATAATAAAAACTTTCAAAAGCAAAACATAGTACAAGATACAAGTATATCTATCTAAGCGTATGTTTTAGTAGCAAAAACTTATCCACGAAACAAAAATGTATATACAATGAACTCATAGCACATTTTTGTCTTAAGATACAACTTAACTAGTCAATGTTTAAATTAACAGTTCAATGTTTACATAGCTCTAATCTACACCAGCACATTAATATTATACAAACAGTTAACAGTCATAAAGGGCATCTATATCAGACAAACATTTGCCCATAATATATTCTACCCTATCACACACCTGACAGAAATTCTACAACATGTCTCAAATATTTCTGAATCGTAATCTGTTTATTTTTTCAAGGGGAAATTTATTTCAGAAGATTGAAATCTGATAAAAATACAAAGTTAGGAATCTTGTAGCGAGCTTTGTAATTCATCTCAAATTGGAAACAAGGGAATTTTTTTTACATTGATTATGAAAACAAGTTTACAATTTATATCAATCACTCTCGATGACAGCTTCCAGGGTGACTAACTAGTACTGGCGCCTCTTTTAGGGGATGTGAAGCTCCTCGTCAAAGCAGGATTCAAACTCACAACCTTCGAATCAAGAAGGAGTCTGCATGGCCCTCTAACCCTCGAACCCTATGCCTTCCCATATACATATTTTTGAAGTGGTTGTCAAAAGATTTTACAAGCTGTATTAAAGTATTAAGATTTTAAATTACCAATTAATTTTTTGATCTGATTAATCATCTGATTGATTTGACACATCCCGATTCCAAACAAAGAAAAATTATGTATCGGAATTAAAATGAAACAAGTGATTATGTATCCCTCCTTGAGAAGAAAAAAATACTCAATATGCTTATATAATCACCTAATTTTTAAGGGTCTTCACAATCCTGTGATGTTTGAAAAAAAGGGTTGATCTGCCTAGTTATGGTGACTTAAGCACACTGCATGAACAACATTACCCTAACGCATCTAACAAAAAAGCAGAAAAATACAGAGATTTTCTTGTCTAAAATACATTGTAACAGATTTAACATCATTTCAGAAACCTGCCAAAAAAAAGGTTACGATCCCGAAGATCGCATTGTGCAAGAATTGCCAAGAATTTTGGTGAAGCATGCTGGAGAATGAAGTGTTTTTGCACCACAAAAAAAGCTTTTAAAAACATTAGCATACACCAATCTGACTTAAAGATGACAAGGAAACCTTAACAAATATTTGAACAAAGAGAGATTTAAAACCCTCATCTTAAAAAAGAAAGCAAAATAAATACACAGAAATCAACACCTTTCTTTCTACAAGATGATAATTATGCCACTTACTGAAACAAAAAAAATTGTTTTCCATTTTACACTAGATAATCATGAGAGAATTTATTGCTACAAGAAAGAACACAAAAATGGAAAGTGATAATTTGATTAAATTTTGTCCAATCCTAATAAACACCAGATTACTTTAATATCAGCTGCATAATTTCCTGCAACAGTTCATTAAGAAGAAGCGAGCACTCTCTATGCATCAGAAATGGATAATAAACGATGCAGAAATTACACGGATTGTCAACCAATAACAGGCTGTCAAGATTTCATTTGTTCTCCGATTTCAAAAGCTTGGCAATGAATTCGGATTTAATCCGATCTTGTAGTCAAATTGAACCATTAATTTATAATGTCACCGAGATTTTCCTCGAGTTGCAAAAATCTATTGAAAAACAGCAACCACCCAAGGCTGTGTCAGGCTTCAAAAACTAAAAGACAATTAAATTCACAAAAGGCAATTTAAGTGCATTTGTTATAATCTCTCTGTACTTTCCTCCAGTGAAAAGAAGCCAGAGCGTGGCTTCAAACAACATCCCAAGCAGATAGAAGAAAGTGATTTTCAATTTATAGCAAAACCGATATGAATGATTCTTTTTTTTGTTACAATCTCCCGGCTCTCTTGCAAAGGGTTAATTCATCATCGATATTAAATCTAAACTCTGTTTTGCACTGCATGCTACTTCACGGCTCATTATTCTGTGACAATGAAAGCCTTGTCTTTATCACAGCGACGTCACCAAACGTTAGCCAGCCGTTGTTTCATGCAATAAAAAAATCTATTTCTATTGTGAAATCTCGGTGTTATCAGATATACCATCATTGATAATCATTAATAACGCAACTTCATAAATAAGTATTAATTTAATTACACATCTGAGACTGGCTTCAAATCCTGCACAACCTTCACAGAGTGACTCCCTCCTCAGCAACCATCTCTCTTAAACAACTCTATCAATATTTTCAATTTAACCCTTCTAAAGCAAAAACCTCTCTGCAACAGCCAAGTGATGAGAACTGCGAGCACATTGTTACATGAGAAATGAGAATGCAGTTTTATACAATCTATGATGCAGATAGATAACATTTATATCTGCAAACAATCATGCATTGTTTATAGCCCACAATTCTCGACCTGACCTATCCTGAGTATTTATGTTATGAAATACTTCAGATGAAACAATTTTCAAACTGTGTTACATCTTATAATAGCCGTGTGTATTTTTACATAGTAATCATTCTCCGCTCAACAAAAACGCATAATTTAACACTGACACTTAGTTTTATTTATTGCACTTAGAAAAAGCAATTTAAATGTCATTAAATGTGTGTGATGGTAGATATTTGTATAAGTAAGAGAGCAGTAAACGAAACACTTAAAAAGGGTATCTATTATAAAGATTAGATATTCAACTGACAACTTTTAACAAATGCAAAATTAATTACAGCTATCTGTACTGTTTAAGAAAGTATGCCTTTGGATGAATGCAAATTTGCCCATACAAATGGAACCAATGAAAATATCATTCAAGTAATGAAAATACCATTCAAGTATTGAAATGACTCAGAACACATGCTAAAGCAATCTGATAAAATGGTTAACAGGTCTTAGAAACTGTGCAAACTGGATGAATTTGGATGTTTCTTAAAATAACACACATTTTTTGCATAACCACAGACTTCTTTTCATATTCATAATATAATATAGCGAGATAAAACTGCAAAACATTGTGGTTCATATTAACACATGTATGCATTTGGCTCACATTCCAGAAAGATTTCCCCCTAAATATAAACCAAGCACTTACGTAATTCTTCTCCTCAGAAAAAATCATGTAAAATTAAATACTCGAAGTATGTTCCAGTCTGTATAGAATATGATTGACTATTCATGCAAAAATTGATTATTCCTGCTTTTTAAGTTAATATGGCTTTTTTTCAAGTAATTTAAACAGCCATTCTCTAAATAATGTCATAACAAATCTCAGGAGAAAAATACATAAAAACCCAAAAAATGTTCAGTGCTCATTCATAATATTCTTTCAATCGAATTTTTCCCATAATTTTTTGTTCAGAAATTTGTTCACGCAGTGTGAAACCAAAAAAAGTAATTTACGATACAAAAACATGTTCAATAGATTTTTCATAAAGTCAATCCAGTGTAAACGACATAGGGCTTTATAAATGACTTTAAGCTTTGAATAATTCAATTCTATGCAAAAAGAAGATAACACAGGTTTGGTGCAAGAGTATAGTAACTGGTTAGGCCATCTTCAAAAATTGTTTGTTTGTCATAACTCTACCCAGCCAAATTTTAATCGGTAGAATTTTTTTTTCATGGTCATACTAGTAATATGACTATAAATATGCTCCTAAAAATATACCCACTCAGACCCCTTATTTTTTTTTATTAGGGGCCATTTTCATAGGAAGGTAGGGTTATACCAAACAAACAATTTTTTAAGAATGGTCGTAAAGACGTAGATACAACCATTACACGCTAATCCCTCATTAACATAGATCTCATTATCTTCTATTATTGTAAACTTATCAAAATTATGTATGACAATATTATGGTATCATTTTCACACAGTCATGATGTAAACGATCCCAGTTTTTATATAATTAATCAGGCAATAGATCAGAACAAATTAGATAATGGTGTATTGAACAAAGAGAAAAGAAAAATCAAGCCTTTAAGGTATTTCTGATAATACATCACAAGGATACTTGAAACTACTTGATATATATTGGGTTAAATCTTAAGCAAACACACCATTGATAACCGCAGATAGACCTCCATTATCTACATCTAAACTAATATCGTCACCTATCCAACACCAATACTTGGCAGCTCTTGATTATTTCATCTGGTTTGTATGAGATAAGATGAAAAAAATAATAATCAACTTTTTGTCCCATTGCATGTAATATATTATTAATTGTAGCGATCTAATTAACGCAGAATAAAGAAATGAGAGCTTGTAGATTTTTTTTATGATTTCGTAGCAAGAGTTTTATTAAAAAGTATTATTCAATTAACTTTGTTGCAACTTTGTTTGTATTAAACCATTATCAACTAAGCTAAGTATCTCTATTGTGCAAAAATAAAAATTGCAAAAACTGAACTACTGCAGCAAAGGTAATTGTTGTTATCATTGTTATGTAAATGAATTTAAACACAGGTGCAGGTACCATATGTTGATAACATTTTGTTATCATATCATAATCGGATTCAAAATTTTAAAATTCGGTTCAATCCGTTATCAAATTTTATTTCGATAAAAAGTTTATCAGATGTTAAAGGCATGTGTTGGAAAGACAAAAGTGATGTTATGGTAATTACCAAATATTTACTACGTAATTAAGTTAATTAAATAACTAAGAGCCAGTACTTTCTAGATTTATTTATTAATCATACATACTTAATACAATTAACCAAACAGGCCTATAATTGGTGCTCTGATAATTAATTTTGCCACAATCTTAATGGATACAAGTATCTACAAGATAGAAACATTTTATTGACAACTGATTACAAGGTTATTATTCTTCATATCAACCCATTTTCATGGGATACAGGTTGATAAATAAGACAGCATGGCATGTGATAAATACTTAAGTATCAATTTACATAAATAAAACCCCATGAAACAGTGTGATTAAATCAGGCTACAACAAGAAACTCCAGTTAGATCAAAATTGTATGAAGACACAAAATGGCCGACAAAATCAAATAACATGGCAATAATGAAATAAATCTTGCAATTACACTGAAGTGGACATTTATATGAATGATAAACCATGTCTAAGCCAAAGTACATTAGGCCATCTTTAAAATATTGGTTGTTTGGCATAACCCTGTAACCCAGCCCCATTTAGGTAAGTAGGTATGTAGAGAAATATTTGTTTCTTTTTTTTCATGGTCATACTGTTAAGTGTTAACTATAAATATGCTGCTAAAACAATTCCCACTCATAACCCAATTCTTTTTTAGTTGGGGCCTTTTTCATTGGTACAAAGGGTTATGCCGAACAAACAATTTTAGTAATGGCCTTACAATGAGTTACACAGTATATTTGAAGAATAGTTCATGTCGAATTTAAGTAAACCAGTCATTGCTCATGACTTTGTGTGGTCTGAATAGGTGTATATTTGGTACAGACTTGAGCTAACTTTAACTGTTATTGATAGTGTGTATTTCGGAAACAACAAACATTTTCTGCTCATAATAAGAACGAAAAGCCTTCTCCTTTTAAAGCATGGCTTTCATAATGATAGTGAAAAATTTGTAACAATATATTCGCTATTAAAAGCATCAAGTAAAATGAATCATTTCACTACATAACAGAAATAGAAGGCAAGTGCAGACCCATGATATAATAACTGAAGAATTACCAGGCTGCCATCATGAATATTATACAAGAAAGACATATTAAAACATTTTCTTAAAAAATGAACAACTAAAGCATACATAATTCCATTTTAAAAAAAGAAATGTTTTGGTCAAAATTCACTGTACATTAAGCTATATACTATTTCCATATAATCTTCATCTAATCGCACTAAATTAATCCTGTATCACGATATTTGGGAGTTACAATGTTTCCATAAAATTAACATTTTCATTGTAGAATGTTTCGTTAAATTTTTACGAAATAGTTCGTACTGATAAACGGAGGACCACCAGTCATGATGTCATTGTTAATGTAACAATGTTGTCGTTAATTAACGTCAAATTGTAACATTGACCATCAAAATGATTAGCACTTCACTATTATCCTCCTGGCAAACACATATCATCCAACACTAGTGATATTCACAGACAATGAATTACAATAATGTCGTAATACTGATAATCACCACTGCAGAATACCTTTTTGCAACAATTGACACGTAGCACAATGAATTCCATATAAGTCTTTTTTTGTTTAACTTCACACTCACAAGTTTTGAATCCAGCTGTAAGCTTAATTCCTCTGTACCAACACAACAAGCCATCAAGACTGTAGTATACACTATTCAACTTGTTAGTCATTCTGTGGAACATATTCTCAGATTTGACCGAGTCAATTAGCTCCATATCACATCGGTTGTATTTTGGAACAGAAGTTCCTTCCACTTCACCCATTCATATTGGTAGTAAAAAGAACACATCAAGACATAAATTGACACCAAAGTCAAAATTCCATTATAGTATTATAGTGACTTATGTCTAGAAATGTGATCTGGGGGACCAATACTACTAAGTCTTGTTCCTGCTTCATTCTTCATAACAATACTTTCATTTTGGTGGGAACTGATGTGGAGACTGTGCTTGACTCACAAACATAGCTGAAAAATAAAAACAGAAAGTGATTATTATCAAGCAAACATGATGTCAACACTTTAACCAGTAACAAACCTCATCTATTTCAAGTTCATAACGCTACTCAGTACACAACATAAACACTAATTTCATTAACCCTAAACTAAATATTTCTGAAATGTGCTACAAACAATCAGATTGAGATACAAAGCAATTGTAACTCGCTTAATTGTTCTAAGCTAAAAGGTACGAGTAGGTTCTTGAAAATATTTGCATATTGAAAAACATAATCTGTTTAATGAGCACCAAAGGCGTACATATAGATGTTGTAACTTATGATACATTAAATACAAGTTTTGTAATTCATATCATAATTGCACCTCAATGGTTTGGCATTAAATTATTTGAGAGCTTCTTCAACATAACCAAATTACAATACTTTAACACCAAGCTCTTGCAGTCTGTAGATATTGTGATTCAAATAAACTGAGAAATGTGCATGGAAACTAACTTAGACATCTTGAAAATCTCTACAAACAGCTGCAATGTCAGTAATGTTCATTCTTATCAAACCATTCAATCAAGCAAGCCCCTTTTCATATCTTCAAACATGAATCAAGTGCAGCTTAACATGAATGACACAATTGTTTGTTTTCTTTCTGTCAAGTCTATATATCATACATTCATAAAGCAGGCCTTCTGTTGATCCAGTGTTTTAGCTTGATAAAAAGTACAACAAATTTCAACAGAGTGAGAGACTGAGTGCCAGAGACTGCAAAAAGAATTGATCACATTCCTGGAATTTTGGATGAACTCCAGCTGAAGATAATGCTGTTACAGGCACTGTTAAAAACAACAATTGCTATCCTTCATGCATGTATTCACGAAATAAAACAAATTTCCATGGCATGTACAAGATGTAACTATGACATCATTTATAGTCAATTAATGATCAAATTAATTATTGAACTAATGAGCAACAAATGGTGCATAGCAGACATAACTGCACATACTGAAATATGTTTTAGTACATGTTCCATTTCTAACGAGGCTGATTTAAACAGGTATGCATGAATGCAAAGGCGTAGAGTTATTTTAATTAGGGTAGTTGCAGCTGAACAGAATTTGAAATTAATGAAAAAAATAGGGCGAAGTACATTGTTTTATATTAAGAATAATGGCTCCCTTAATTTTTAATTTTCTCTGACTTGCCCTCCAAATCATTATAAATTATTCAAACAATGCGTGACCCAGCTGCTTTAGTCTACTTTCTTCTTATAATGCACCTCATTAAAGCAGAAACATTGACAAACAAAAACATGAAACACAAATTATTGGTAATTCAATAAGGCTTGAATAAAGAAGGAGAGAGTATTTAATTGAAATTGTATACACCAGGGAACATAGCAGGCAGCATTGTAGCAGAAATGAGTTGTGAGCTGCTGGGTAAAGATTGTCTTACATCTGGAGAAAGCTGAAGAGAATATGAAGGAACCAGACATGCTTGCTACAATAGATTCTAGTTTTTATTCAGGAAGACTAATCACATACTTACTGTCATGGGATAATACAACACAGTGTGGGGATGCGAGAAGAATATCATTTATTTTCTGGAGAAATTCATTTTCCGCAGACAGAAACTTTCATCAGAGTTCCTAGTAATTATATCAGACCAGTTTCCAATTATCCAATTTCGACTTATAACATATCTAAACCCTTAGAAAACCTGGCCATGCCCACACCTGCCCTTATTTTTTTCTCAACTCCAGTCAAACATGATCTGTATTATCTGATATTCTGTCTATTTCCTGTTTTTGCAAGGATTAAATACCAGAAATCATTAGTGACTTAAATCTTACATTGGAATAATAGGATTTAAAAAGCTAAGCCTTAAAATCTTGAAACCTGAGGCAGCTTAAGATTAAAATCTGACATGCTCAAGTTCCATCACAAAAATTGAAGCGATCATTATAAAAACCATAAGGCTGCACTTGACTTATTGATGTAGACTAACAGAACATTTGGTTAAACAATATTCACAAAGAGAATATATTCTGTGTTATTGAGCCAAGCAACATCTGCAAAGTATGAAAGGAAACAAAAACACAGCAAAGAATAAAAGGAAACAAAAACAAACAGTAGCATTTTGTAGCACCAAGCCAAGAGTCAATGCCAGGAGGCTCATGAGGCTGAGAGAAGGAAAGGAGGGTGGATAATTAACCAAACTAAAATTAACATTTCTGGCAATTGAGTGCAGCCATCAAATTACTGGCAAATCGTTTGCCAGAAGCCTGAGAGCTTTATTCCTCACACAAGTCATATTGAAGCCATTCTCTTTATACCTCAGCCAGGCAGATTGTAATCAATTCCACAACATGAGCATTGATTTCCAATTCTCAACCGTTCCTACTTAGAGAGAAGTTGAAGAGAAGATCAATCAAACAGAGTTAATACAGAATGTCTTTGCTTTGTTGGATCTGTTCAATGTTACAATAAACAGATCAGTAATGTGAGATTACTACAGTAAATAGACTTCAAAGTTGGCTTTAGTTGAGATAAAAGATACCCCTACCAAAATGAATACCATACTGTGTACTAGTAGTCTGTGGGGCAAGACATTTAATGCAGATAATTACAATACTCTAACCAGGGGACCTTGATAGCCTGACTGAAACTAAGGAAGAAAGGTATGCAAAATTAGTACTCCCAAAATCTGAGTCAACTTTAATTGTTTATCACAAGATGGGACACCCAAAAAAGTACATTTAACAAGAAAATTACTAAAGAAAATAAATGGGTTCACCGCAACAACAGGCCACGTGAGATTTAGCAATCTTACAGCTACTATTTCAATCTTACTGTTATTATATCTACTTGGTTTGATAAGTATACGCCCATGGATATTCAACTTAGAAACTTGTTCTTTATGAGAGTAATGATTTATCTTAAAAAAATGAACAGCTGAACAAAGACAACATGAAACACTTTCTCTAAAACCACTTCGTGTTTTGGGGTAAATGAAGAGCTGAGCGGGAAAACTTATCACAAAGTCATCAAAACGGCAACATTCAAATTAATAAGCAAAACAACAACCCACCCACATCCTCTGAGAAATTCATTTGCAACTGTTTTCCATTTTCTGTTAAAATAAACACAAAGCAAGTCATGCCTTTAATTTCTTTATCTGTAAATTGGTAATTACTAGGCAACACAGCAGCCCAGATGATTATCACTATGCCATGGAGAACTACAGTATATGTTCTAATAAATGCCCAAATAATGAGAACAATTGCCGCAATAAATTCCCTGCCATGATATGATCACTAAAGCACAGATGCTACTTTCATCAAAATTTGTGTGCAATTTTACTTGCTTCATATGAGATTTCCTTTTTGATATGGGTAATGGTTGGATAAGTGTGAGGTAGCTGGTAGACCCTTAAAACCAAGTTTCAATCCCTAATAGTGCATTAGATACTGAGTGTTAATTAAGAAGCAGTACTGATATTTCATCCATCATTTATGGTTGGGTCTTGTGTCCCTTTCGTCTGTGTTATTGCTTTCATTTATATAAATGGACCGTTCTCCAGTTATTGACACTCTTAACGTTATCAGGAATTGCCAGTTTAAAGTAGATTTTTTAGAATTTTCCTTAAATACTGGAAAAAATTTGAGTGCTATTTTAAGGAGATTTTATAAAGATAAGGAATTTCCTTTCTTAAAATCTTAGGAGCTTTATTAATACGGGGCCCTGGACTATAAATGTCAGAATTCTAGTCTAGCAACAAAGTCCAACTTCATCAGAAAGAAAACAACAAGATGAAGTAAATCTGGCTTAACTTAATCCAGGAATCACTCGTATATGTTTCTCATAGTAATTTGATGCAAATGGTTTTATATTCATACAATAAATAACATGTCTGGCTATAAATTAGAACTTTTCGACCAAATCACATGCTAACAAATCGAATTACAGTAGTCTATACAAAACAGATTGAAAAGCTCAATCTAATAGAATTGTAGTGAATGCGTCTAATTGTATGGTGTTTATTTCACAAACAGAATGACCGATATTGACATTTATAAGGCCTGTTTTAACACTATTTCCAACAACTTGCATTTTATTATATAATTGTTAACAATACAGTAATAAACAAGTGGTCATATGAAACAAGACTTAACTTTCCTAAATAGGGAAATCATTTCGTTCCGAAACTGAAGAGGTTAAGTGATAACAATAGAGCTGCACTTAACCAAACATCCCGTCTCTACTTGTCATATTCCGGCGAATTAAAATCAGCACACCTTACATGAAGATAAATGAGTTGCTTGCCATTAAATCATATGCTGTATAAAACAATCAGACACAATGCCGGAAGTTTTGCAAAAGGGATAACCAACTAATTTGGCAAAGTTTTTACTAAACAGAGGGTTAGGGATATAAAATTATAACTCTGTTTTGAAATAGAGGTAGTAATGATAAAACAGTTTAAACTGTACTAAACCTTTCTTAATGTCATTATGAGCAAGGAGGAGCCAAAAGCATATGCAAGTTAACACCAAAGATATCATCCTTAGAGCATTACAAAACCTATGTAATTGAATATCTGCTCAAAGCCCCTGACTGACTTCCTCTGATAAATTCCGACATAATATGACAGCAATAATCCATCAATGTAGAAATCTAATTCCTGTGAATCTTATCTCTTATATGTCAGGCTATAACAGTTGGTGCGTCTTTGTGATGTGCGGCCACTAACTCTACAACCATTAAACCACAGGTGAACTCGATTAATTTTGGGAATATCTGGAAAGGTGGTCAAAAATAAGAAATATGTTCAGTATCTTTACAACCAAACAGGTAACAACATATACCTTTTTAAACTGAGATAACAGATTGATGGAAACATGAAAAAGCAAATTAAAGGAAGCTTCAAATAACATGGAAATAGCTTGTGCAGGAACCTGCTCTGATAATACATTACACAGCATTTTAATGCAAGCATACACTTCTACTACCCATTCATTTGCATTTAATGGAATGTGCAGAAATCTGTTCTCTACACTTCTTTATCTTCATTTGAAAATCAGAACCCAGATGTATCAAACTTTTCTCTTGTGAGGACTAAGCAATGCCATAATTGCTAGGAAACCAGACGCTTTGGTGTAGATCAGACACTTGGTAATTCATTTAAAGCCACATGACATATATCATAAACTAACATATTAGTTTATTTTAATAGCATGAACATAACATCTCGAGGTATGAAACACAGGACAGAGCAGACAACTACATTCGCCCAAGGCATATGTTGAGCTTCTGCACAAATTAGATTTAAACTGACAACAACAAATTTTTTATTCTCAAATGACTACAAAGATACAAGTTTTTAGACACACATGGAATTAAAATTTACACACAAGACAGACAATGATGCAGAAATTGCTGAGAAAATCTATGGTTTAGGCTAGACAAGACTAGTCAATTCCTCTCTTGTAGTCTCACTTCAACTTTTGTTTGCCATCAGACAAGCATATTTGTTAGGTAGACAGACAATTCTTGCTGTAGGTTACATCTATGATACTCCATTATTTGCCATTACCATAATTTAAGGTTTCACATTTTGAAAGAACATTTGAGGAACACATCACTGTTAGACACTGCTTGCAATTGAAAATGGATGAAAAGACCATCAAGAAATGACACAAAATGAACAGCCAATCCAAATACACAAAGAGCCATGAAAAACAAAAACTTACTTATTTTACATCACTAATTGGTGAACAAATTATAACAACATAATTATATTAACCTCTTTTATTGATAGCTTCCTAGGTCACTAAAACAGTTTCCTAGTAATAACCAGTACTTACACACATTTCTGTGATGGTAAATATCACAGACATATCTTGCCTTTGTCAAAATTTGAATACCAAATATCTCTGTATCAGGAAACGGGCGCACAGCGACCACCCTTTAGACCACTATGCCCCCCCCAAGACTACATTGTGCTGACGCCCAACACTGTCATAATAACCAGAAGTGAAGCCAGTGATTTCAGGCACCTGATTCAACATACAACAAATGTTTGTATAGATGGTGGTATACATAAAATATGTTAGGTTGATTCTATATAATCTAACAAACATAACACAGCTATCGAGTAACCAGATTCCAAACAACCATGGAAAAAAATCAATTACAAGATAATAAGCCGGGAAGACAAAATAACGAAAGCATCAAACAACTGTCAGAAAGCAGGTGAAGCTTCTAATCACAGATTTTTATCAACACCGCAATAAAACACAGGATAACTCATGAGCATGGCAAAGTAGACAGATCTCTTATATTCTTATATATAATTGCATTTATCATTACATAACACAAAATGGAAACTGGAATACATGTAATCTCAATTTTACAACAATTGAAGATACTTGACTTCCAAAAAACATCTTTCTGCAAGAATATCTAAAGTCTATGAGAATACAGTGTACGTATTGTAAGTTAAGTATCAGGGCAATTTAACAGCATTCACAGCATGTTGCCAAATTAACCCCAGGATTCTTAACATATCCAGGAAAATGGCTTAGTAATTTATATTCCTGTAAACCTAAATCCCTCGGTAAAAAACAAAAATAGCAACAGAAGTAGATAAGCAAATAATTCTGAATTTTGCACTGAAAGCACATCAAACACAGTTGACTTTAACAATGGTTTTCCATGTGCGGATCCAGTAATTTACGTCAGGGAGTCCAGCACCTGGTAAGGCAGCAGATCTTAGTCATGTTTCCCAAAAGCATACATATACAAGCATCCGATACAGTCATTTTCTATCTTGACCTATGTGCTGAGGTCAACACTAGCATATCGAGGGTTCAGTGCAAGACTATATTGTAACTCCTATATAAATACATAGGAGTTACGATAGTCTTGCATTGAACCCTTGATATGAAATACCTGTATCAGACTTACGTTTTGCAGTTCCAGGAAACTTTTAATTAAGAAAAGTCGAAATGCAATGTTTTAGAGTAGCGTCCCAATTTCTCAAAATTATTACTCGGCAAATTTTTTTTAAAATAAGACTTCTGGTACATAGGACTATTAAGTATCATCTAGGTTTTGTATATCTGTAAGTTTAACATGTGATGATAATTTACTGATTTACACCAAAATTGGAACTTCCCCAGGTCTAATCATGGTGGAAAACAAGCATCAATCTTCCTAGAAAGCCGCTATGAGAAGTTGCATTCCCTATGCTGTATAACACATCAGAGAAACATAAATACCCCAAATTGATATGTAAAGCAATGCTGTCTTCAATCATAACCGAAGTTACTTCCTCGAAAATTGTTTCTGTCAAACAAGCTGATAGGGAAAAGGTTAACTTATGTTAACATAACAATTTCTGGCATTCTTCAATACCCACACTGCTCTCCGATGCCAGATGAACAGCCAACTCTGTGACTTGAATCACTGCCAGCAAGAAACATACGAGTTTCTACAGAATTCCCAAATTGCTAAGATTAACACTCCAACATAATGATTATAGAGTGAATAAATATGAAAAGAAACCTCAATCTCTCAGCTTTCCATGTATTTCATGCTGACAAGATTACAGATAAAGCCAAACAGACCAACATTGTAAGTGAACTGTTTCAGGGATGAATTTCAGCAACACATGCAATTCTTGGAAGAAGATAAATTTGGAGATATCTCAATAAAATTTACCTCAAATTCCTTAATAGAAAGTTATTTTGTAATTGATAAGGACATTAACACATCAGATGGAAACAAATTGCCACAATAAATATTTAATGGTGCTGACAGATCAATTATGAAAATAACACAATTATTGCAATTTTATCGCAGCGCAGAATTTTGTTCGATTACAGTTAAGAAATTAAACAAACATTGAACAATTTTGGTTCAGGCATTATAACTAAGTTGAGAATCTGATCTGAGTTCTAATGCACTGCCATGTGATTGGTCAATTTCAAGAATAAGAGCTCAGAACCAACCAATCACAGGCTGGAGATTTGAGACGGGTTTCATAACTCAGTTTTATAACACCAGACCAAAGTTGCACACTCTCACCCTCCCTAACTGACATTTCTTAATTTCATAATGCCAAATTAAGTTGAGCACATTCTTGAATGGTAGAGCAATTAAGATTTTTATAGACAGTTTATGCATAAATTAAGTTAACAATAAAACGAGAAATTAAGAGAATAACAGGATAAATTAATTCACCTAAAAATACAATCAGTTTGCCTTTCTCTGTAGCAGCTAGCGGTCTTGGAAACTTTAATCTGAAATCATGATGGTATAAATTAAAGAACATTTACTACCATCACCGATTCCTTGTAAGTCGTTCCAATGAATTCCATCATTCCAATAGCATTTTCCTATCTTGTATGATTATTGATTATCATAGCAGAAAGATGGATAGTCGCTTACTTGATGGTTACTTGCATTATTGATGGCCAACAACTGTTCTTAGAATCAATGTTAGACACAAATGCTCTCACAAATAGATCAGATTTATTCCCATAATCAGCCAGTCACCAATGGTACTTGATTTATAATACAGGGTTTATATTATGCAGAATAAAATTGCTACTTCTATTGTTCGATAATTGTAAATAACTCTCTCATAAAATACTGGCACTATGGTATCTAGACAATGTAAAGCTGTTGAAGCCAAACAGACTAGGTTATTAACAATAGTAATAATTTGGATACTAACAGCAGTATTGAAAAGATGAAGTCAAGTATGTGGTGAACAGTAAAATAAACTTCAAACTGAAACAAAAATCAGCAAACATTTCCAACACTTCGGGCTGAACAACATTTTTAGTAAATATTTTAAAAACGACCTAAAAAGATTATCAGAGAATGTCAGGTCATAAAGTAAACAGTGTCAGATTCTATGGTGAAATCTATCTTACATTATGGTCCTAAGTAAATGTGAATGTCTTAAGTTGGTTTCAACAGCAAGAATTTATAATATCATACAAAAAAATTCAATAATTTAGCACATGAATAATGCAAGAGCTGAGCCAACCCAATGAAATCACCAACGTCACACAAAGACTGCCAAACCACAAACATATCCCATTATACATAGCAGGGGGATACAAAAAGCTGTTCATTAAATGTGAACTCTCCATCTTCAAAACAAGTCAAAAACTGCAGCAGTCCAAAGTTAAAAGCTCTAATTTCATTTGTCAGGGTCGTTGTAATTGATTGCATTTTACTGATCTGAGCAAATAAACTTCCACTCCACATGGAGAACAAGCGGCAGGGAAAACACGGGGAAAGAGGAACTGCAGCAATTGTTTAATAAATTACCAATATCACAGGCAAGCTAAGATGCACTGGAACAAAGAATTCTCCTAGAAACAGCAGCCTTGTATCACCTCATTGTCGTTAAGATCTTGCCTGATATTTAATTACAGGCTTCTTAAAGCGGAACAAGATTCTAGCTTATTTTTTTATCAGCGGCATTAATCGACAAATAGAAGCCATTGTGATCTGTCGATGGGACTATTACTGAGTGATACGGTCTTAAATAAGACAATGACTTAAAATGGAAAGACCATACAACGATAACATTGTAGAATAAGCATGTTTACATTATATTTATTAATTAACTATTGAGAGTTTCATTTTACAAAGGGTAAATCTTATTGTTACAATTTGTGTAACAATAGGCTTTATGACATAGTGAAAAATAATTAAATGTAAGATTGACAAATTATGTTTCACTAACAAAGACAATAATTAACACCATTTGCAGAGAAATCAATATGTTTAATGAGATGGAAAATGTCCAGAATTCTCGCTCCACTTGACAATTCGTCCTTTCAACCTCAATACAGCACGTTGTAAGCCCTCGTTGTAAGCCCTCAGGGCAATATCATAAATAACAATCTCAATGAACATTTACATACTCTTAAACTTTACATAATCCATTTGGTTATAACACTTTAAGGCTTCTCAGGCTTATCAACAAAATGGAGAAAAGTAATTGGTAGTTTGGTTTTAATCTATAAAACAGACATTAAGTGGTGAAAGCAAATTTTACAGACATTAAGTGGTGAAAGCAAAACTAGACTATCTACTTCGATACTTCCTTGCAGATAGACTAGTCTGGCTTTTCAAGCCTCAACTTGATTTCATCCATGACTCTGAAGTTGAGGCATATTTTGTAAACAAAATGTTATCACCCACACAGATGAATAATGTAAGAATTTAAACAAGGAAATCCAAGATTTAGATCATTTTTACCACCATTGGGGTATCATTTAGTAGGATTATGACAGGTTTCAAGATTGACAAATAAGACGGTTAAAGCTTAGAACGCCTGACCTCAGAAAAATACAAAAAAATTGCTAACATATTACTACAATTATAATTTTTACACAGTAAAAGTTATCTTTTTTCAGGGGTACATTTAATATTACGAAGACTATGGTGTAAAAAGTTTACATCAGTGCACATATTTAATTTAAATTAATTTTAAATATACGACAAAAGATTTATAAATTACATCTACAAATATACTTGTCAGTCTGATAAGTATTGTAGTACATAATTACTTGAAAAATGTATTTAAAGGCAGACTTAGACTGTGATCAGAAAATTAGAACTGATAATGATATTTCAAGCTAAAAATCTATAGAACCAGTCTCACTGAAGAGCTAAATCAAAATGGTGAAGTTAATGATATAGATCTGAGAGTGTAATATAACACCGTGCCATAAATACCATCCCAAACGAATAAAATAATGCAGCCATCAACCAAATCCATTAGTTCACTTGTTAGCACTCATTAATATTAATAAATATTTGCACTGTTAGGATTCGAATGAATTCATTTAAAAGACTTTGTTCAGGTTGGAATTTTCAGATGTAATCAATATATAAGCCAGTCTCAATATATTGTCTGTGTACATACAGTTCAACCTCATTAAAGACCACCTCAAAATTAAGAACACAAAATCTCTCAAGCCATTTTCACTCTTTTGCTCTTTATTTGACCTCAATATTAAGACCACCTCAATAAGAAGACCAGTTTTCAAGGGTCCCAAGGATGGTCTTATTATTGAGGTTTTACTGTACACATATTAAATTCCATTCTTCAAGTTAGTTATAGACTACATTTTCAGTACAAATATTATACTGATTGTATGTTGATCAATATACAGAAAATATTTAAGCGTTCAAAGGATAAACATGCCATCTTCAATTATTTCCGGTTTCAGGTTGATTTTTTTACTGTCGAACCTTCATATGAAAATGGTACGAGTTAAACTGAAACTGTTTCCAAACAATTTCCTAGGCTTGTATAAAATTTACATTAATAAATGCCTTCTAAATTACCAACAACCGCCTTGATGTACAAAAATCTTGTGATCAATCTCTAAAGTCAAAACAACAGGATGATGATTTTTTTCACTAACATCCAATTATTTGAGTATAAAGACATCATGCAAATACACTGCATGACTGTTAATAACACAAAGAGGCAATAAACACAGTTCAAAAGAGTACGGTATTTAAAATAATAAGATTGGCAGTCAACATTATTTTTTTCTTCTTTCACAAATTAGATTGATGACTGTTTCATTACATCACCTAGGGTAATTAAGTAGAAGTTTTACGGTATATATTTTCTTGCACACGTCGTGCTGGATTGCTGCTATATCAGGGTAATATCATAGAACATTTATGGTATATCTTTTCTTGCGCACACTGGACCACTGCACTATATTTGGGTAATTTATTTGAAGTTTTACGGTATACCTTTTTTTTTTGGAGTCATGTAATTGGTTAGATAGTAATCACTGAAGCATGTTACCATCAATAATAACTATCATAGTCCCTGAAGGCAACACTGTCAATTTGTAGTAAAGTCTAGTGTATTAGTTTCCCATCTAATATTTTGCCTCAGACATTAATTAATCAGATGTAAAAGTCATATTTTATAATAAACAAACACTACACATACACTTAGTAATGCAATCAAACTTGAAGGGTACAATAACATTCCTAGCAAAAACTGGTGAAATCATGAGTTACAGACATGTACACAATACAAAATACAGCATACTAGATCTTTGAATGAATACAAGACAAATACATGAATTTACTTACCACTATGATAGGGATCGTACACCGGTGAGAAACCTGGAGGCTGTAATGCAGGACCAGGTTGCAAACCGGGTCCAGGCTGCAACACATGCGTGTGATGGTGGGTGTGAACATGACGCTGCGTAGGAGGCGAATTTGTGAATTCCCGAAGTTTATCATAAGAACTAGTACTCGTGTCCGTTGGCTTAACAGGACCTGGAGACGAGGTCCTAGATTTAGGGCGACCTTTTTCCGATAGTTCATGGATTTTATGCACATTACTGTTATAATATGGTCCACCATGGCCACCTCCGTCCCCCTTTTTAAGGTCGCTATCACTAGAAGGCAAAGGTTGAACCGATTTCTGAGCACTAAGTTTTTCTTTTTCAGTATCATCACCTGGAGGTCTATAACCCATCTGTGAAGGATGAATATACCCACTACTCCCAGGAAATCCACTTACAATGGCAGGATTCACATTATGACTTCTATACAAAGGATGAGAGGGGTCCAGCCCCATATAATGGGGATTTTGCATATATGATAAGTGATTCACATTATAAGGACTATAAGATGGAGATCCTGCAACACTAGAACTAATGGAAGTCAAAGGACTTCCTGATTTAGAACTACTACCACCCGGTCTTTGTTTAGGGGTCTCTGGGGTCCGTGTGGGGGTTTCTGATCTATGTTTTTCTGGAATGGAAGTTCTAGATTTTTCCTCTGATGTTTTTCCCGAGTCTGAATACTTATTTGCACTTAAATCTCTAGGATGACCGTCTCGGCCATCCTTATGTTTAGGGTCCACACTATTAGAATCACGTTTACCACTACCATCCCTAGGTAACTCCATAGAAGAACGCTGCCCTGAAGATAAATTCCTAGATGTATGATCAATAATTGGCTTAGTACCAGGTGCCTTTGTGGTCAAATTTTCTGGCCTACTATCACCTTTCCTAGCCAAGTCCATTTTTTTCCTCTCTTCAATCATCTTCTGTTCCTGATACATCTGATAACGCCGCCGTTCCTCAGCCTTTCTGTAATTATACTCCTGTCTATTTTTATCCATTTCACATTTCAAGTCATGATTTTCTTTCAGAATTTGATGTGTTTCATTCTGTTTTTCCTTAAGAGTTTGATCTTTCAGTTTTTCATCACTTTTAACACTATCTCTTCTTTCTGCAGTCTGTCCTTGCATTGGAGATATAATTGCCTTTTGAGGGCCTGATTCTTCCCTTTTTCCTGAAAGCGGCCCAGTATTACTCTGGCTCTTCATATCTGGTCCACGACTTAAATCTCTCTCAGGACCTTGACCCTCTCTCTCATTTCGACCTGGTTCCCCAGGCTGACCACCACGTCGATGCTGTTCATCCATCATTCTCATATAATTTGAATCCATCTGAGGGTACCAGCCACCATTTCCAGCCATATACTGGTATTGTACATGCTGAGGCAAACTCTGCACATACATTTGATGACACATCACCTGATACTCATGCATTTGTTGAGGTGACATATTGCTCGGAACCTGACCTTGCATTGGCTGACCAGGTGGTCCTTTGGGTCTGTTACTGTCCTTCTCTTCACTTTTCTTTTCAGCTTTATTTGGTTCATCAGGAACCTTCTTGTCATTGGATGACTGAGGATTTTTACTAGATTCCTGATTTTGTTGGCCATGCTGATGTGGAGCATTGCCATTAGAGCCAGTACTCTTCTGCCCAGGAGACATATCATTCATTCTATATGGAGACTGTGCATAGTATGAATACATGCCATAGTGTGACATCATCTGACCATCAGTTGTCTGAGGTGGAGTTGTCTCAGTCTTTTCCTCTTTTTTGCTACTAATGTCTTCCTTCTGCTTCTGAGGACTTGTGTCTGATGGTGCTGCAGGAGAAGCTGATTCATTTGCATCAGAAATGTCTGAATAGGCTGGACTCTGGACATCATCATTTAATGCTCCTTTATGATTGTCTGGGGTATTCACTTGCAGAGGGGATCCCACTTTTAATAGGTTAGGGTTATGATTCCCTCTGGAATGTGTGAGATCAACACCTTTGTGCAAATGTGGTGTTAAAGAATGAGATCTTTGTGCATCACCTGCACCTGGTCTAGAAGTGTCTTTAACAGCACTTCCCTCACGTTTCTGTTGATCAATTTGTCTATTGTTGTTAGGCAATGGATTTGTTTTTATCACACCTGTTCTTTCAACTTTAATTGCTGGCTGATCAGGTTTATTTTGGTTGTTCCCATTTTGAGCACCATCTTTGGCTTTTTTCTTCTGTGCCTTCTTTCTGTCCTTATTCAAGTCTGCTAAAGCAGGATTAATATTTTGAGGTTCACCCATAATGGTGGGCTTCGGTTGTATTGGCTTTAACTGTGGGGACATCTGGGTGTGCGACATAACAGGTGACATGTTTGAGTGGGTAACTTGCACATTAGACAATACTGTATGGCTTGGAGCAGGAACTATAGGCCTGTTGGGTTTCGTCACACGAGCATCAATGGTAATCTTAGGCTTTATATCTACAAGTTTTGAGTCAATTTTCTCACCCTGAGTACTAGAGAGTACCACTGATGTCACTGCTGCTGTTGTGATAGATGGCACTGATAATTGACTAGTTACCGCTTGCACTGAATTGTTGGAATTAACTTGACTAGATACGGTTGTATGAGATGATGTGTTAATGGTACTAATAGATTTGTTGCTATTCTGAGATCCTGATGATTTACCATTGCCTTGTGCAGAAGAATTTTTATTTCCATTATTGTCCTTTTTTCTTGAATTGTTACTGTTATCACATTTTGAATCACTTTTAACACCAGTGTCTTTAGCATCACCATTGCTTTCTTCCTTATCAGACTTTTTAGATATGATTTCAACTTTATCTGACTTAGATTTATCACTATCTTTATTAGTGTCTTTCTTAAAATCTTTACTCTTAGCTGCCTCTTTCTCTTTTCTCACTGTATTTTTAACAACACTAAGAGGAATATCTTCAGTGTCCATGTCTTCTTTAATATCATCAACAGTTGGAGTTGTAACTAATCCGGAATGAGCGTGTGATTGATGATATTTCAGTCCATTTGCATTTTTATATTTCTTGTTACAGTTGGGCTCTGGGCACTCAAGGTAACCTTGTGCATCTGTTGGAGGAGTTTCTGAGTTAGGAGTCGGGATTTGTGAACCTGACCGACTTCTTTTCGAGCACCGTTGCTCTGAAGAGGAGAGATCAATATCTTGAGGTCGGCCTTTTCTTTTCACTCCGCTACTGGATACATCTGATTTTGCTGGACTAGGTGGTGCAGTGAATGTTTGAGCACTGCTACCACGGCGACCTTTACGCAGAGTTCGGGTATCATTGACTGGAGTATTAGCAGCACCCCTTCTCTTGCCACGACCTTTGCCAGGCGTCCTTGATTCGAACTCTGTGGGTGAATCACAATTGAACCTGAAAATACAATGAGGACTCGCATAAAAAAAAAATGGCAAGAAGCTTTTAAACCTTTCATCAATATCAATGAGGCCATCCTTAAAACTTGTTTCCAGTACGCCAAACTACAGTATTTTTAGGCGAGTTGATTATTTCTTTTCGATCTCTTTGAAAAAAAAATTGCAAAAATGTTTATACTTTCAACAGAAAATCATGCACAAGACCATCAATCTCAATTGAGTTATTTTTTATACTTTCCAGAAGGTCAGAGTTAAATATTTTTAAAGGAAAACAGAAGAAAGAGCCAAACAACCAACTAATAGAAACTATGCAAATTTAATGTGGTATTTCACACCTATAAGGCAGACTGTCGAGTAAAAACCAGTGCAAAATGAGTATACACTTGCAACAAATAATCAAAATTGTCCTCATTATTTTAAGCAAATGCAAAAACTGTAGGTAAGCAACTGTCTCGAAACGAACTATGATCACATCATTTTATTAGTCTCAAACATGTTACTACAATCTGAGACAAGAACATATTACAAGTTATAGTTGTAGCATGTGGTGTGTTTCATTATTTGAAACATTACAACTGTTGGTACATAAATGTCAGTGAATTCAGTCACAAGTAACAGACAGAATAAACTCTGGAATGTCTCACGTTGTGAAGCTAATGATATGTGTATGTAGCAGCAACAAAGCAGTGGCATATTTTCAGATATATCATCAATTTCATTCATTTAGTCTATATTAAGTTTCAGATTTAAACCCCCAATGGCATTTTGCCCATCTACACCAATCATCTATGTCTTTGTCTTGTGTACCTTATGCTGTTGTAATTGTTTACATGTAGGTTTCCTTGTGCTTTAATGTCAGGTAGCTTTGTATGAGGCATTTCCTACTCGGCTTTTTTCATTTATTTTCATGAAACAAATAACATTCAAGAAAGAGGACAAGACTTCACAGTCCAAAATTTATGTTAACTCATTTGAAGCATCTCAGTAATTATTCCTTTCGAAAAAGTCTAAGAAACTTTCAAACTAGGCTTTAAGTTATCTCTATACAAACTTGCGTCTTGACATCAAATATTTTTAATTCTTCCAACATGCTTTAGAATGTGGTTCTTTTCCCATTTCTGATTCCACTGGCCACATGATTTGTTCTACTAAAACATATTCCAGCAAAGAAACAGAGTCCTGCTAATTGCAAGGACAAAGAAAAGCGATTATACCATCGAAGATGCTCTTCATTTCTTTTGGTGCATTTATCATTAGCAAAATTTGTGAAATATTTGCAGTCAAGACACAAGTCTCAGGTTTATTACTAAATACTATCATGGAAGGCACCATGTATAAAACAGTCTATTTAAATACATTTCAATAAAGTATATACATGTAGTATATTTAAAACTTGCTCACTCATACAATCAATATCTGTAAATTTCTGAACAAGAAAAAGCAAATGAGGCTTAAAGATATCAGACTTATAAATCGAATTGAATGAACGTCAACCGTTGATGTATATACAGTACACTGTATTTCAGCTGTCACCAGACTTGCCCTCGAGTGTATAATTAATGTGTTCCAATAGTGGGCCATTCCTATCATATTTTTATCTTTAGTTATATCTTAAGTACCATTTATATTTTTGTCTTGTCTTATTTGTTAGACATGTAATACACATTAAATAAATCCACATCAACAAGCCCCCCCCCCCAATTGAAGTCAGTATAGAGTTAAATTAAACCATTATTCGGTCATTATATTCCCAAAAGGCAAATATTATCTTTTCCCCACATTGAATGAACACTTCTCTAAGTCAGATATATATCAAATATTCACAGCAATAGCTAAAATATTCGGAGTAATACTAATAGCAAAAATGTTCAGCATTTTCCGTATAATGAATATACCAAAGTGAGTTCTGTGTATAAAATTATTAAGTGCATAATTATGTTTACATTAACAACCCATGAACATTCCCATATACATATGTATGGCTCTATGGGTCTGGAACAGGGAAAAAATACTCTGCCATTGAAAAATATTATTATTATCCAACATTTTTTTCATCAAATGGGGCTACAGCACAATATTCAATTTTGCATATTTTTATATTGCGCTTAGTTGCATATCGTCAGGACATTTCATCCAAATCGCTATTATTTTTTTAATTGTAATCTACGTCTCCAAATCTTATCTTGGTGAATAAAAATAAATGTCCCAAGGGGAAAGCATGAAAAAAAGGGGACAGATGGAGATAATAATTGAGCATTCAATTTTAATTTATAATGACCTTGCCCTTAAATCAGTATTTATAAGCTCAACAAGCTTTCCATTGACACATGTTTGTGACTATGTAATATCGTTGCGCTTATCTGAAGAAATTTTTTCATAATATTCACATTCTTAAATTTCCATATTGAAAAGAAAAATTATTCACATGATTTATGTTTGGTTGAAAACCCAAAATCTATTTGAATAAATAAATATCTCATGGGAATATGTGTATCAGTGTGATACATAATGTAGGATTATAATCGCTAACAGCTTGTAGGCATCATAAGATTTTTTTTTCTTTCATTCTATCATTATAAATTTGACATCTGAATTTTCGGCAGATTTCGTCAAGATTAGCACTTGTATTCACCAGCCTACAACATGCTTAAAACGTATTAATCATCAAAATAGAGAGCGCTAAACAAGCAACGAGGGATTATATAAACAAGCATTGCTTAGATACAAAATCATAAATATTTAGATATGATTATTCCTGTATGAGCATACAAATAATGCTGACTACTTGAATTTATTCTCGTTTATCAAAGCAAAAATAATTCCATCGCTCTCTAGGGGAATATTATAGTAAATTATTAGTTATTGTACAGATGTCAAGTTTGTTGTTTTTAACATGTACATCTTTGTGTCAATCTAATTAGATTACCCTCACTTTTCTGTTGAACATCTACATACTGTGTTGACTGATTCGAAGGAACAGTTTTATGTTTTAAGTTAAAAAAACACTAGAACTTTAAGAGGGAATTAAAACAACAAGTAAAATCGGTTGTACCAACCAAATTTAGGGATGAAATGATATGGTAGAGGAATATAATCAAACAGTAGGGTATAGACTTACAAATATGCACATCAAGTAAATTAGATAAGTTTTATCTCAACCCGATTACTATAAATCAGGTTTGTTTATCATACAAAACAATTATTTATTTAAGATATTTTCCCAGTGTATATTATACACCATGGTTTAGCAATCTCACAATCGTGCTCGGTATTGAAATACCTATCATAATTATACCCACCCTTTGGCAAAAGGCTTTTCATTGTTGATTGCCCTATAATAATCACAAAACCCTGTTATGTATAAGATAACACAACATTAGTGTGGTGGCGTAGTTGGTGGTAAACCAGACAGATAGCTGAGCGTATTTATCACTATTATACTTCAGATTAGACAAAAAACATAACATTAATCAATTTATAGACAAAACGACAATCAGTGCCAATTAATACTTAATCATGATGACATTAGTTTGTTTTAATTACTTATCAGCCCTCATCCTATTCAACGCCTAATGTAATCTTCATTACAATCGATATAAAAATTAAATGCGCAGATGCAGTTTGCACTCGAGATCAGAAATCATAACGCAATCATTGTGTTCGCCGAGAATGCTGTATCATTACGTTATGTTTATATCTCATTATGTCGAATCCAAAAGTCAGATTTCTTTTCTCTAATATCATAACAGGAGATATCATTTTATTTCCCTCAACTTTACAGACATCAAGAAATACAATGGTCTCTATTTCCAATAAGCACATCATTACGAAGCAGAATACAGTGCCTGTTTCTTCTACGTTTCTCATTTTAATGTATCTCATCAGATATTTGATAGGTCCATGACACACCGAGATTATGAGAGAGAAGACGGGAGGACGTATTGTAATACAAACTTAACCCATTGATTCAGTACAGAATAATAAGTCACCTTGTTTATATAGAATGTATTTTATTCAGAAAGAGAAAAATATCCGCATTATGAACACAACAATTGCCAGAGTAGACATGATCAATAACGTCTATTAATGTCCTCCTAAAAGTGTCAATTTCAGTCTTAAACAAAATTATGCAGTATGCAACACGATAAAAGATTTGGTAGTATGGTACTGAATATTAAAGTAGAAATATGAATGCAATTTCGTTTTACACTGCAGTAGACATTTAATGACAGTAAACATGATTTGTATATGCCTTTCTCTTCATGAGAACTGAAGTGTGTATTAATGAAGGATTGCCTAAAGGCTGTTAACAACAATTAAACAACACTAGGTTCCTATCATCTCAACAGACAATCAGTAAATTACATTAAAATGACAAGTGAAGTACTGACGACCAGAAGAGATGTTAATCTTCTGTCTCATAGATTTGCAAGCATTACAACGAGAGACGTAAGATAATTGTAAAGCACATTTATAACAAGAATGGATCACTTTTATTGGTGTATTTGCACTTAAATATTGAAGTAAACAGTTCAAATATCAGTCACCCATTGGAGGTATAATAAGGATAGTGCTTTCATTTTTCCGAATTGAAACACATCAGCCTTGAGGGTTAAACTAACTGACTCATTGAACAAAATCTTTGACCTCTCTCAAACAAGATTATAAATTGGCAGGCGCCATTACAAGGGGAAAATCATTCAGATGTTTACACCATTTAACAACCTTCCAACTACAGAGTAATGGTTGTATGTTGCTGGCGACATTGTACAGTTCTCCACTTAATTATGCGTTAACAAAACAGTGTTCCTTTAAATGTATACCATTGTGTACCATTGACATTTACAAAGGTAGTGTTACAACATAATAACAATCTTTTTACCTTAAATAAACACTACGTGACATGAATAAAAAAAAACACCTTTAGGATCCGCCAAATAAAGAGGTAGGGTTTGTTGACATAATATTATTATTTGAAAATCTAATATTTTTTCTCTCAAACAAGAAAAAAAGAGGAGAGCAAACCAGACAGAGACAGGGAGATAGGGAAGAGCAAATCAACTGGTCACAAATATACTTGTGAAGGCCTTTAATCCCAATATTCAGAAGAAATATTACTCATAAACATAGTGACAAAGTTGAAAGAAGTGAAGAAAAAGAGGATTGAGGGCAAACTGAAGAACAGAAAGGAGATCAAAATGAAACAAAGGAGAAAACAGTAAAGGAGAGTAAAAATGGAAAATGGGGGAGTGTTAGAGGAAACCAAAATATGTTTTTTTAACACATTATGAATTCATTTAATCAGTACTGTAGACGATGACGCTAAAATATTTATGCCTTCACAATCATGAAATCATTTGATTCAATAAAGCATGAAATGTTTTTGATACAAATTATTTAAACACTATAGTAAATATTAGTTAGGATAAGATCGGACAGCTGTCTACATTAGTAATATAGTTTCTTTATTCCTTTAAAATGCTTTAAGCGCACTCTACCATATAGCTTATTGTACGTGAAATGAATCAGCTAGTAAAACATATTTGCATTCCGATATCAAAGGGTAACTGAATATCTTCACAACATCAAATAATAACCCACAGGAAAAATCCATTTACAAGCGAAGACTCTTTCAAACATTTTAGATAAAATGTCTAGCTGTGTTCAGATCGATTAGCCATTTCAATACAGTTATATTAAATAATTAATTTGTAAGATCTCTCGAGCAGGTTTAATTTAAATCATGTATCAGTTGAATGTTTCATTTCTTATATATCTAAGCTTTTGTTGTACTCAGTTTAACATAAAAGCATTAAAATTAATTGTAAATTGATCGGAAGCATATTGATCTGTGCATTATTACTGAAGTGGCTAGCGAGCTGCGATAAATGTGATATATATTTCTGACATGGAACAAAAACTTTAATATCCACAGACATCTAGCAAACAAATCAAAAATCTTGACAACTGTGTTTAACTTGCCAACTGAAAAAAAACATTTATGAATAATCAAGAGACGCAAGGCTATGTGGCTTATACATCGAGTCGATTTTATTCCTACAAAAAATCGCTCGGAGTATATACGCTAGCAGACATAAATAATTCATAGTCTAGGCTTTCTTCCTACAATTTCTTCATAGGAACTGACATTTCTTGCTCTACTGATAAGTAACAAAACTTTAATGCTGTTTCTACTAAACCTGATGTTTATATGATGTAAGATTTAACATATACATGTAGACAAATAGGCGATACAGTATGTCAGGTTTTGCACGAGTTAAAGTTCGAGGCTTCCCCCCCCCCCACCCGGTAGATATTACACAGTATCTACAGAATACTCTAAATTTAGAAACATTTAGAAAAATCAATTTCCATAACTGAATTCATATAAAACTCGAAACCCACGCCACATCAGTTTAATAAGTTCAAAATGTATACGTTCAGTAATAGTTAAGCATCAGTAGTCATTCAGCATTAAAGAATACACAATTCACAGTAAATCATTTAAACTGTAAATTACATTTATAGGAAGAATGTTTGCCAGGATTTTAACAATCAATAGCTTGGAAGCAATGTATTTGAAACCATAAACAGAATAATTGCCAATTTCTACGTCAGATAAAGCTCAGTGTAACATAATTATTCCCGCATGGATGGCAAGGATGCTAAGTTACATTAAACGCAAACGATATTATAAGACTGGTATTTGAAATATTCCACAAGGGAGGTTACTAGGTATACAGTTGTTAAAATCGCTCATATAAATTTTTTCATCTTAGGGCATGTTTTTTTATTTTTTCGATACTCTGAAACAGAACATATCTGATTTTTCGCCAAAATATAAAAAGGAAATCTGAAAGGAGGGGACAATTTTTTCCAAGCTTCAACCATATTCGTGAGTCAACAACGACATTTAATTTGCCTGTAACTTAGCGTTCCATGAACAGATGCATAAATAACTGGTAAATGTGAGCACCTAACTGTTCAAGATGGAGAAACGAAGATTTTTGTTGGGCCAGTCTCAAAATTCAAGCCACTGATTGTTTGTTTATAAGTAGACCCTTAAAACTCACCTTTGACAGTGATACATTCTGAGACTGGTCAGAGCTTCATTTAAACCTTTAGCCAAGTACCGATGCGAGTCTTAACTGTAAACTTTCTCCCAAAAGATTCAAGGATCATTAAAAAAGTTTCGAATTTTACTTCAACAATTTTCCCTGAAGTTCCAAGATCTCAATAGCAATACAAAGTTGTGTCAAAAACATGGAAGCTTTGATTTAAATTAAGGTCTAAAAACAAATAGACAAAAATGACAATCAATATATCTCAATTCTAAAGCTGACAAAGGTGAACTGTTCTTGAATCTTTTCGATAAAATGCTGAACAGCATGAAGCCAATTGTTTGTTGGGAAGGGATTTTCTAAAGATTTTCTAGGGGTTGTGCCCAACAACTCGTCGCATTATTTCCAGAACCCCATAACTTGTTTTTCTCCTTTTTGAGAAAAACAACTTTAAAGTGTATTACCATCTCGAGATAATTGCTACATACGAGGTTATGGAATTGCATTTTATTTAAGTAATGTGCATTCCAGAACAATATAGTTATAGTACAGATAGAAAGAGCTCGGAAAGACGGTTTCAACGATACCTGAAATACTCAAAATCGCCAAAAATTGAGTAACAGGGTTCTGGTAATAAGGCGACAAACTGTTGATTCAAAATTTTGTTGAGAATACTGCTACGCTGTGTTCCCTATGCCTATTGGTCAATATTTTACAAAACATGTTTCATTGACCGAGTACTTCACTGTGTATTTACTACTCTCAAGTAAATAAAAACAAACTATATGTATGTTAGTTTTGCACTGTTTTCTCACCTGGGTGGGGCCCAGTCATGACGGGTAGCATCAAGCAATGTTCCGACGTATGTCTTACCACGCCATGTGACATTCACAACAAGTACTCCTGTAAAAAATAAACAGTTACTATGGTAACGTATACAAGATTTTTTTATAAAAGGACCAGTGAATTGTTTTACATATCATAAGGCATGAATTAGTTATTAAGCAACTAACAGTAACACAGAACCTAGAAACCCCAGGGAATCATCTTTCATAAATTGCTTGTTTCTTGCTCTCCACCCAACCACCTAATTTAATAGCTTTTTTTGCATTTTTCCCAGTAGGAATTTTTTCCTGTCTTTTACGCAATTTATAACGGTGATTATATTGACAACATGTAAATAAGTAAGTGACTTCATTAACACAACCAAAGTATTGACAGTTGGTGCAACAACCATTTCATTAAAGATGGCCGACTTGTGCACACACATATACTGTATACATCAATTTCTACAATTAATTTTCAATATAAGCTCATATCTTACGTCAAACAAAAAATATAATAGTTATGTTCATTCGCTTATCTTTGTGCAAAACTTGGTAGATTCAGTCGATTTCAATTCCCTATAAATCAAGTATTTTTTAGGACCCAGGAGTCCATATCTATTGATACATCAATTTTTCTTTCGAAAGCCTTTGTCTGCATAGGACATCAAACCTGATTAATTCAGCAATATATTTTAATGCAGACCAATTTCGTGCAAATTCAAAAGCTTTCATCGCAATGCATAAATTGCGGTTATCTAATATTCACATAACATGTAGTGAGAAACGTGTCAATACACTAGCTGAACGTATCTTCTTATAAACAGTGTATATACCATCTACATGACATTGCAATACATGTGTGTGTATACATTAGACTCAGTTAATATTTTATTACTTTCGTATGACACAAATGACACAAGTTGTTACATCTATAAATCACCCCGACAAAAATCTAAATGCTAACAGACCATAGTCTAACACAAGTGTACCACATCTGACAAGTCGGAACATAAATTTTATGTCAAGATTACGCATACTAAATGTCAACATACCGAAGCAACTGACGGCAAACTCAACAACATCGGTATGTTATCAATTTTCCTCGGAGCTTTGTCTATACTATGATTTATCTGAACCAGTGTACATATAAGCAAACAAATAGATTTTTTAATAGAGCTGTTAAGTACCGTAAGCGTAACAATGACATAAAGCCATGATTAGATTAACTTACCAGACTTAGCTAGTGCAGTGAAGTGCAAATAATTTGGTGTATAAAATTAATACCTAATCCTTTAGCTAAATATGGACTATTTTGACAAGAGCTAATCTCTAAACTTGTATAATTTTTACACAGTTGAGAACGTTAGGATTTAATGGGGATATGATAATCCTACCTTAACTTTAAACTATAGTTAGGTAATTGATTCTTAATTAACGCTGTAATAATAATTCAATGCAATGCTGTAATAATCAGTCAAACTTGCTAATTATAAAGAACAACAATAAAAAGAATACTTGGATAATTTAAAAGTAACACATTTTAAGTCCCTAAATGCATATATTGCATTTTAATTCATGATGAATAATAGCCAACACTTACGGTAGTAAAAACGGATAAAGAGAACAGTTTTTCGAAGTTCCATACATGGGTCTTCCTAATAAGGAAATTTAACAAGTCACAAAATGTCGCCAGAATATTTAAAGTAGTCATATATAAACTTTAACTAATTGGTATTAATTAATCAATCTGTTTTAAAGTCATTATAAAAAATATCAATTATTTAAATTTTATTTTGCTTGCAAGGGAATTAAAATAAAATCAAGAGGAAATAATTAGTTAAAATATTTGATTAATATGAAATTGAACAAATAATTGTAACGAAAGAACATTATCGGTATTTTTAGACAAATTCAGCAGTATATAATGCAAACATATAGATTTCTTTTCCATTTGGGACAAAGAAAGAAAAGGAGGTTTTAACAAACAGACTTCAGGTTTCATTGCAGTGAAAATATTTTAACAGTTTGGTATTTAAATTGCTATCATTAAATTATGTCCAACTTAACGTTATAGAATTTTCAATGAGCATTAATATAATCATTACTAGTAATTTAATTACAATAACGAGTGTTTATCTCATTAATTATCATTACATAATAAAAATGTGGCAATTTAACAATTGGCCTGCTTTGTCACGTATGCCATTAAATACTGTTTCGAATATCGTGATGCGAATGAATATTAAATTAATTATGTAAAGCTCGCAGGAGTTAGACCAAAAGCATAAGGTGTGAGAAATTTCTCAAAACTCATTAACTCATGGTAGATAAAAAATTCTAAATAGGAAGTCATTAGCGATAATCAAATATTCATGTTAAGTGATATATTCCATTTAGACACTGGAAGAAATGCAGTCTCATCTTTTATAGAAATATTTTTGTTGAGTAAATTTCTCATTTTAAATGAAAGATGCTTATATTAACAAAGAGCACGGCATTTAGAAGACTTCATTTAATTTCTTTTTTTATGTCTTAATATTTCAATACCTTACACATTACGTTTTTGTTTAATAACCCACACTCATTCTTAAATCAAAATGCTTTCTATTAACCTCCTACTTGTCAGCCATATCTAGATGTTGAGAAGTCTACAACAATTACTGCTCTAACTCTAAAGTCTCTCAATTGTTTCTCAAGTATTTATGTACAGTAATAACCACTTTACGCACTCAAAGGGAAATTTATTCTAACAGGAAATTCATTCTAATCAAAAACATTTGTGACACATTATTGAGAAACAGTTGACTACAATAAACAGGTTATATGTAGTATTTATGTACTTAAGACTGCATGTTATCATCCATATTCAGGAAAGAAAGTACCATACACTTCCTTATTGAAACACCAAATTGCTTTCACTAGATTTAAACTTATCCATTCAGGGCTCTAGAAATACACGTCCCGGACTAAGTCTAATGCTGAATCGGGCTACCAAGATTTGAGTAGAAGTTAGTCCCAGACAAGTCTGTTTTTAAAGCTTACCAACATCAGCAACTGTTCAGTTATAAGTCAAACCTCAGAATCCCACAAACACATACATGTGATTATTAATTTTAGATTGTGAAGCTATCATTGTGTGCTTATTTGTTACTAAATTGACCGATATTCTCGAACAACTAGCTTCTTATGTTGGACAAGTCAAATTTTACATTTCCATTAGTCTGGTACAAGTGTCTTTGAAAAAGAATTCCAGAGCCCTGCCATTGTACACTGATTGTGAAACCAATTGAAACAACTTATATAGATGAAGGATTAGGCTGTAACCTGGGAACGCCACATTCACGAGACAAAGCCTGAGACACTACACAGATCCCAGGGAAACAACAGCATACAACACATTCGGCGTTGAGGATGTCTGTAAGGGCATACAATGGGAAAGGGGAAGGAAGGAGTTGTCTGACTAATAAACAAAAACAACCATGGAGAATTGGAGAGAACAATTAGACAGGAGGGGGGGGGGGGGGGGGGGAGGGATGTAATGGAGGGAAAACATCACAGGACAAACCAAGCACCAGCAAGCAGACCAATTGGACAGAAGGACACACAAAACTCTCAATGGCTGCATTCTGTGTTTCTAACCAGGCCTTGCTCCAAATTCAGGGATTGTAATAAGAGCAAGAATTATGTCCATGGCAGGATTTGAACATGCAACTTTAAGCTTGCAACATTATGATGATTAAAAAAAATACTGAACTATCAAATGTTTACGAGAACATTTGATACAAAGAGAGCCTAGCCGAATGATATTGAAGGTATTGAATGTCGGGTGCACATCAATGTAACACAATATTGGTAAAGAAATACAGTCGAAACTCGCTCATTCGAATTCATCGGGTCTGACATTTTATTTCGAACAATACATGGTTTCGAATAGCCCATTTTAATTCGACATGCATAAGAAGATGCATCGGGACATGATACTTATTTCGGATAACACTGGGCATTCGGATAGAAGGTTCAATGTCGAATAAACAAGGTTTAACTGTAGTCAATAAAAGTTTTGCAAGAAACCCACTACAGCACAGTAAGTGAGATGAGGAAGTGATTCAAGTTAACTTATCAAGCAAATTGAGGTTTCATGCTTGCAGTTAAACACACAAGAGCCTTTAACCAAGTTTTATTACCAACAGCTCTCTTGATTCTACAGCAACTGATCATGTAATTTAAGACTAAAGAATTCCGGATACCTGTGAATTTTGCTGATAAGCCCTAAACAGCTTGAAGTTGATCAATCATAACAGGCTGTATCCCAAAAATAAAGTTATATCCATTTCCTTCATTTACTGTACAAAACATCATGACATTTAGGTAGATGACTTTAGATTCCATTTATTCACAGAGAAAAGTGTATTAAATATCTCTTCAGGTCAGGTTAATAACAAATCTTACTGTAACAACCATTTTATAAAATGCTTACCATTCTCAGATTCATGCCACACAATACCCTCAAGTGTGACCTGCGTTCCTGGCTCGCAAGGACCAAGACAATCGGGGTCTGTAACCACGGCAACATCATGTGTGTCTGTTGATGCATCATGGGAGCCAAGATTCGACGGTGTCGCAGTCATAGCTGTGAGAGTGGAACTGGTATCCACCGACTGAAACAAAGAACGGATCTGGTTAGACTGGTTAGACCATCGATCTTTACACATCTATTCTCTATTTTTGTTAATTCATGTTTAACTACAAGTGTCGTCAAAAAGAGAATATTATAAAAGTGTCTAACATGGTGGTACATGGCTTAAAAAACCTGACATGTATCAAAATTATTCCGTTCATTAGAGCAAATAATGAGTATAACCTTGTATACATAGGAAAAGCACATGTATAGGATCGACGATGCCCTATCAAACTAGTGAACTTCATAGACTGATGTTTATATGATATAGATGGTTGAAGCTGCTAATTGGAGGGATTATTAATGCTGTGTGTGAGGTCTAATGACTAAAATACTCACTCAACCCACATTCATTCACAGTCACACGTACGTAATGATCAATGTAAGACTTTCCAACAATAGGGAAAGCCTGGATTGAGCCTCCTTAATTCTCAACATAAGTCAAACATTTCTAAACTATTTTGATACTTTTCAGGGTTTTCCGTTGGATTTTTCAAATGGGGGTCCTGAGCACTCCCACATTTGCAAATCTGAGAGTCGCTGATACAGTCTGGCCGTCACAAGAGTAAATATTTGCCTGCGACATGTTTCCATCATGATAAGCCATTGTGATCATGTATTATCAAGCTGCTTGCAAGTTGCAAGCACTGAGACATTATTAGGTGAAAATGGCCAGTTTGTCGAAATCGTCTAATCGGTCACTTTCGGGTCCTACGAATGCACACATGTTCATAAATTCAGGTCATTGACCTGAAGATTGTGTCAGAGACATAGAAACACATTCACCCAAAGACAAATATACATACATAGAAAGTAAATAATGCAGTCTAGAGAACAAAAGTGTGAAAAAACAATTTTAAGAAAATCAGACTACACGATTTTTAGTCAAAATTTCAATCCTTTCTGAATGATGGGAATATAGTATGCGTTATCTGCCACAGCCATTATCAATGCCTTGTTGTCATAACGATGTAAGTAATGACTTTTTAATGAATTTGAAAACAAATGCATTTTGCTATTATGTGTCATATCCGTAGACTGAAATAGATTATAGAAGAAAATGAAATGCAATTGTTATGAATTGTTCTACAAAACAATTGATGGTTTTATCATAATAACAATGACATTCCCATATCATAAAATCACGAACATTTTGCCGAGACAATTGAGACAATTCAAACATAATGCACACAACAATGAAAGGTCAAATAGCGTATTACTTTAGGCCATAATTTTTTTTTCAACTGAATTTAGTGACATCACACAAAGAAATGTGCTGTTCTGTCCAAATATGGGCGTGCATGAACAAAATCATGAATTGAAGTAAATCCGACTTAATAATGATTACTGTTTATCTCTATAGCAGTGTTAAGTTTATCATTATTTGAGATATGACATTGTTTAGAATTATAATTCACAGTAAGCTGCAAACTTAATCAGATAGCGGAATAATATGAAGGTAAATCGCTGGAGGGGAACAGCGTAATTTAATCTAGCCAAGGGCTATTTTCTTTTCTATGTGAAGTACTATCAACTAAATAGCCATTGTAGACAGGTAATGAATGAACATAAATGTTTCATACACACAACTGAGACTTGTGTATTACATCGAGACTTGTGTATTAAGTTGTTATATACGCACTCTGGTGTATTCAATTGTAACACACGGCTGTCATGATAATGATTTTTAATTTATACAAAAAGTTATCATATACCAGCAACATTATAGGAACTGCCATGGTTAAAAATTACAAAAAAACATTTGAGAAACGAATCCACATCAACGCAATGTAGATATGCTTTACAAGTGTGTGTTAACAGTAACACAAACGCCTATGTATACGAATGTACAACACAGGCATATGTGACCTATCAGAGGCTATAAATAAAACAAGCGTATGTTACCTTTTTTCTCATAATCAAACTCCACTAAATACAGGGGGACACACATTAAATATTAGATAAACGAATACACATTCCGACAGTACAATCCACTGACTTAAACTTAATGTACACCTTGGTGTACCACACGACTTTGAAATACAGCTTTGTGTAGCATTCCCAATCAATTTATTTTTCACAGTTGGTAAATCACACAATATCAATACAAACTGGTTTCAATGAAATTGAACAGACGACCAATAATATTGACTGTATAGTTGGGTTACAAACACATGTCGATTTTTCCACCCTTGAGACCTATTTAATACATTTTTGCACTCTCAACCATTTAGTCGTTAAATGACATTGAAAACCAATAAACCTTGGACTTAATAGTCAATATTATACATTATAATCATCACAGTCGTTTAATAATTGTGAAAATACACAATAATAGGATTAGAACTTTCATTTAAGAATTTACAACCTACCAACAATGGTATACTTGAAGTTATTACATGATTAAATTAACCAATTGTTACGAAGTGATTTTTAATTGGCTTCAAGTTTTCGGCTTTGTGTCTAAGTGGAATATGAAGTTTAATTTTTGAAGTTTAAAGACATTATCTAACAGCAACATAATTCTCATCCTTATGTTCAATTTTATTATTGAATAATGAAATAAATACAATAAAACCTCAATAATAAGACCACCATTGGGACTCTTGATAACTGGTCTTAATATTGAGGTGGTCTTAATATTGAGGTTGAATAAAGAGCAAAACAGTGAAAATGGACTTGAAAATTGTGTTCTTAATTTTGAGGTTGTCTTAATTATTATTGAGGTGGTCTTTAAGTGAGGTTTCACAGTTAGACATATTAATTTCAAAGAAAAACATACACTTAAAACAATTGGTATTTGACTATTCCATGTAAACAGTTTAATATGTTAAGTCTTTTAAGTTCATAAGTTTGTTTTCCTTAAACCATCAAGAATATACAGAAACTAATGAGTAAATTGCAAAAAATTATCAAATTAAAACATACACTTTTAATTAAAATGTCATTAGAGTTTTCATGCATGAAATTAAATTTACTATGCTGTAATATTATTTCATTTACATACTAGATATATGCTAGCTAAATGGTACATTATCTATGTGGCTCAGTAGCTAAGGCAACACACCTCTAAAATGATAATTAGGCCATCCTTAAAAAATTAATGGTTTGTAGCATTCCTGTAACAATCTTTGGGTTGGGTTAGACAGGTGATTGCAATTATGTTAGTGTTCTTTTAGATCTTAGTAACTAAACAAACGTTGCTCAAAAGATCAAAAGTAATCGAAACACTTGCCAATTCATATCGGTCATTCAAGTAACATAAGGATGACCGGCCTCCCCTGACTCCACTCATCGGAATTTATGATGAGTACAAATGCCTCCTAATGCCATCATTTTTCAGAGACATATTCACCCAAATTTGTACAAACCCTGACTTTAATTGTGATTTATAGGATTAAACATACAAGGAAATATTTATAAGTATTGAATAATTTGTTTTTTTTCTATTTGAAGAGCAGAAGATTGTTTTTAAGAATTATGATGTACATTCTGACACAACAACTTCATTTTGTAGCTTACTTTCGCATCTGGTTCTCGATATTTTGAATTGCTATAAAAAGAAAAGTAAACATTCCATTTTAATACTTTTGGTATTAAATGAAGGTTGAAAAAAATATATCAGTTAGAAAATGTAAAAACATGAAAATGGAACGATTTGGTCACTAATACAGATTTTGTCGTGGCACAGCACAATTATAATAATGATACAATGATGGTAATTAGTTAATCTAATTAAGATAACTAGCACGAGTTATACAGAGAGTGAGGTGGAGAACCTAACAATTAAGCGGTAATGCAATGCAATGATGTCTATCAAACGGAACAAGGCACAGACATTTTTACAGTCTCATTAGAAGAAAGGCTGTCAGAGTACAATTCATAAAACAGACAACTTAATTTTCCACAAACAGTGGTGAAGTAAAAAAAGAGATTTTTTAATTCATTACCTCAAAAAACTTGTCCTGTGCTTTTCCTTCACTAAGCGAGCCTTTTCTCTAACAATTAAGAATTTAATGCATAACAATGGATTTCGACGACAAATTCACAGAATTAGAACTGTGTGAATGAGAGATTAAACATTTTTAATACGACAAAGTTAGTCCCACTTTCAACTAAGAAGTCATACTGCTCCGATTTGTATTTGATATGAAGTATTATTTGCCCTCATTTATAAAGTTGATAGTAAATGGACCTATCTGAAATTATCCGAGAGTATATATAAGGCATATTGTTTATTGCGCTGGTATTAAGATAAATTTAAATCTGCTCTAATCTGATTTTATCGCGCTGACTCTCAACCTATAGGTAAGGTATACAAAACCATTGACAGACCAATCTTACATATCTATCTAATCTCTAGATTAAATATATGTCTGTATACATAATCGGAAAATTTATTTTTGAAATTTATAATTCATTGTATTGAAAACACAATATGCGCATTGATGTAATAACGTTTCATTAATATTTTATAACTGCTCACTTTTTGAATACAATAAATGGGGGGGGGAAGCCCAGGACAGTTATCATAGTAAGCGATATAAAAAGTCGGTTCATTCTATCACCACCAACATCATCATTACCATCAACACCATTCTAAATGTCATCATCATCGGCAACAACGACAACACTTAAAATCATCATCGTATTAATTATTACCAACACTATCACCACGAACAACAACACCCAAACCAACATCAGCATTTGAACATCATCATTATGACAATATCATCATCATAATTATCTACACACACAATATCAACATTAACATCATCATCATCATTTATATATATTTATCTACACAAACAATATAATCATCATCAACAACAACAACAGCATCATCATTATGGACAGGTTCTATTCCATATCAGTGTCACAACATTATACAATCATTTGTATCATTTGCTTCATTATCATCCTCATCATCTTGGCCAAATAGACAACAGACTAAACTAATTAACAAAACCATACTTATAACACGTTATAGTTTACAATATCATGACTGCAGCATTTAGGAAACACGCTCTTTTTAACAGCCAACCGTCTTATATCGGTTTTCGTAATTAATTCCTGTAGCCAAAACAGAATGCTTCAACAACAATATTTGTTTACACAAATCAATAATCATTAAGACCATGGAATCCATAGAGATGCCGACGAGACCGTGGGGGTAAAATAAATATAATGAGTCTATTTCAGTGAGAAGTAATTAATTAATATGCAAATTTTCAGATGTTAAGATACATTATTTGGCGAGACAGTTAGTTCAAATGCAACAATAATTGTTTGAGCCTATGTTATGATTACAGTTTATAATTAATTTATTCAGTTCAAAATTAAAACTATTCCATTACATACAGAAATTTGAATAATATTACACTGATTTACATGCATTAAAATCTTTGTAATGATTTAAGCGAAATTCTAGTTTATTTTAACAAATTCTCATTTATGTGACTCCCAAGCTGGTTCTTCATAAAACACTTCAGAACTTGTTGATTGGCAACCATTTTGAGTTTCAAAGATGTCAGTTTGTACAGCATGTGGCCTTATCCAGATGGTATGGAAATTGAAACCAACATTTTTTTTGAGTAAATTCATAAAAATGAAATAAAATAAATTGTAAAAAAAAAAATTCTTTAGTCTTAATCAGACAGAACTACTTTTCCTTCTACATAATGTACAATAAAATTGTATAAAAACAACAAAATATTGTACCTTTTGTCTTAATTTCATCCACATTACACTTTTTTCACGCAAACAAACAAACCAATGTCTCAATGACAATGAACATCATAAATTGCAGTCAGTAATTGTAACTTCCCCACTTCCTCAAAACAACTCAAGTTTCAGCATGAACACAATGATATATACATACAAGCTTGCCTTCACTTAATCACTAACCTTTCTTTGTCTTATTACGAAAGGGAAGGAAAATAGTTCCCTACTTCATACAGGACGATTGAGCCACCCACAGTTGACACAATAAGATTCGAGTGGGGTGCCTTGAGCCGAGAACCAGCGCTTTATACGATAAAGAATGGGGGAACCAATTTCTCTTTCACAACGTATCACATTACAAGTACTAATATTATTCCGTAAGTACTGAAAACTGACATGTATGTATGAAACATTGTCTATCGTATTACACCCCTAAAATTAAGACCGAGGATTCTGGTATATATGTAAATAAGTTATGGCACCTTTCACAAACATCTTATAGTTGACCTTAAAAAGTGGACTCTAAAAGTTCGTGTCAGCATCTATCAATAATTTATATATCGTAAAAAAATTCCACACTGAATTCTGGGATTGCACAAACCATTATATACGCAGAGGAAATTTTTTTTTCGAAAGCACCAAACTGTAAGCCTTGAGAACGTCACCAATATCAAACATAAATACACACGGTTTATCACACTTTCACAGCAATACAGTTATTAAAGTACCACACAAGTTGAACACAAAATATGAAATAAATTATATAAAAACCTTCCCATTTTAAATGACTCAAATAATTCTCAATATTAGTTTTATTAAAATGTACGCTAAAAGATAAAACAAATTTTACCAGAAAAGCATATTAAATTAAAATCATCTTATTTAACGGTTGTATTAGTTACTTGTATTAATTCACATAAAAAATGTGAGTGTTAATAGAAAATCTTAAGGAAGATGTGTCATTTTCATCTGAAAAGAAGTCAAATGATTTCAAGAAGCTTACATCATATATAACTGTCTGGGAAGAGACAGGTGGATCAAAATATATGGCTTTCATTAAATGATTAACTGACTTAAATCATGAGATTTTCAATGTAGGACAAAATGAAGGTATTGGACACAGCTGTCACATAAGAACATTATTCAAAGCCCGAGGGAATATGTGAAAATCCCTAATGTGAATTATCTGCACTCAAATCATTGGAGAAAGAGATTTTGACTTAAAGCCCAAAATTGCCAGTTTCTACAGCATTAAGTAAAGGTATCTATCAACGAAAGACTGAGTGTGGAAACAAAATGTGCTTATTATTATTGAAATTATAGGTAATGAAATTAGTGTTAAAGGCATAGCAAGTATGAGAGTCAGATTTTTGAGGATGACCTCAGGACACAGACATGTGATTTATGTCAATAATGCTGCGGTTTATAATTCAAACATCCAAGAAAACCGACTTAAAAACCAACTGATTACAATTAAAAATACAGTTTTTCTCGATTGATTGGGAGGAAGTATTATAGGACAAAATCCCATTCAATGACCTTGTACTTGTGCTGTATACGTCACTACATAAAATACCGTACATATTATATTATAATATCAATAGAAATAAGAGTTTTTTTTTACGCAATCCATCTTTTGTTTCCAAATTATCAATTTTGAATACTTTTCTATCGAGTCTATGGTAGACAGTGGCCAATTTAGGTGATGCTGTGTAAAAACAAAAGCAAACACACTGATACATTATTGTATATATAATTAACATACATGTGTGTAAATTGTATTCCATTAATTGTTATCTTACATTAATTAGAGTACTTGTTATACCAGAGCAAAAACTTTAACACAAATAATGATTTCTCCCTGATATCTTTATCTATATCATAAAACAAGCTAGTCCCTACAGTTGTCATACAGCTGATAATAGGATAATAAATTAGGCTGGCACATTGCCAACTCGTAGCCAATAAAATACCATTCAAACAGCATTTCCCAAGTCAAGCTATCTAAACATGAAATTATCAACATTTTTTGCCAATCTCTCTCTCCATACAAAGAACACCAGCCCTTCTGTGTGTGTGAGAAAAAAAACACATTTCATTAATTGAATAAATCTTGATACGGAGTGCTTGTAATGTAGCAAAGAAATTTGTGTAATTTGACATTCATAAAACATTAATAAAATACAATAACTTATATCAATCAATGGACATTTTATAATACATCAAAACTAATGACAAATGACTCGAGGTAATGGCTGCTATTATATATGTAATTCAATTGATGTCATTTGACAACTGTGTGACACAGTGACACATGATATGTTACAAAGTAGCATACAATAAAATAATGTTCTCCATTGAAATACACACTTTAGTTTAACAATTTCATAAAACTAAAGCGCAAGGATTGGTAAGAAAGTGACACTGGATCCTTGAAAGTTTTTTATGACTTTGAAAGACATTTAGACGTAAATAATACTTATTGCGATCTAAGATATAAAATGTTCCAATGAAGCATGTGGTTGAGTGTCTGATTCGTACTCCAAAGGTCATTGTTCGAATCCTGTCTTGGGAGACCTTGAAGCGCAAACATTCTTAATTCGACGTGAGTATTAATGGCAACAAACTAAAGAAGTCGCCATCAAGAGTGATTAGTACAAGTAGCGAACCTGTTTCATAATCAATGTAAAATAAACCAAGTTTTTTTAAACAAAAAATATTTCCACAAAGATAAAATGCATTAAAAAATGTTACCTTTTCTTTATCCAGTTTAATTTTTTTCATTGGTATAGATATTCCATCTTCCACTTTAGCGTTAAATTCATACGGGTCCGGTTTTCCGGTTGCCGTTTCACCGAGTTTTGGTTCCATAGTTCCGGATTGAGTAAATAATCCTTCTATACCGTTCAAATTGGACCCAGCACTGGCCCCGCTAGTGGTCGGCTCACTTTTAGCCAAACTTCTCGCTTTATCCTTCTTCGCCAGGGCCGACTTGGATTTCGGCGACTTCTCTTTATCACTGAATAAAGATAATTTTCCAGATTTATCTGTTAACATTCCATTAACACCCTGCGAAGACTCACCCTGTTTACAATCACTTTTCATAAGGTCAGACTTGCTTTGGTCTTTTTTGTTTTTTTCAGTCTTTTCTACATTAACATTCTTACGTTTTATTTTCATTTTTAAACCTTTGTCTACAGTAGCATGATGTTCAAATGAACTCATGTTGGTGTAAAACGTCAAACACAAAGATCGAGCAAATTTCCTTATTGTAGCGGAAATTTGCTATTATCAAATAATACTTTATCATAGGTCAATATTAGAATCCTACCCACCAATCAATATAGTATCCAATATTTGCACACATACCATCACGAAGATGACATTTTCTACCACTTCACGGTTTGATAACCCATAATATCAGTAGTTTTTGCTTCAACAAAGCATAGTACTTGACTTTCCAATTAAAATCCTATTAAAATTTAAAACGCATTCTCGTAAACTAACGATGATAAAACGTAGTTCAATAACTCCATTTTACACGACCTTCATGCACAACAACATACTTTAGATAACTAAATATGTCTAAATAAAAATAATGAAAAGAAATTTCTTTCCGTTAATATCCATACAATTCGTATCATCACAATCGTGCTGTTCTCACGGTAACACTCGCTCCATCAAAATAAATAAAGTACACAAAATTCCTTAAACAAAAATCAAAGTTGGAAAAAAACTCACAAGTAATTCCTTATTCCACGTGACGGTAGCATTAACAGTATACATGCAAAAAATGGAGAAAAACTCCGATTTTCTTGCACGGCAGTTGCATACTTTTCTCGCGTTCTTTGTTCGTCTGATGAACAGGTCAAATTTACATCGAGAACTTCGTGTGACCAATGATTGCCAAGGGCGAATCGCTGCTGAGCCAATCAGATCGCTTGTTTTACTCGCACTACAGTTTACCAAGCAGTATCGTAGTTTACAAACGCGTCGAGTATTGGGGTTTAAATTACCTTCATTAGATTGAATATTGTTGTTTAAATTAATTATTTGAATATTGCATGCCATATGAATCTCAGATAACTTGTCCTTGTCAGGTCTAATTGCAATCAAAACAATTTTAATTATTTATTTATTGTGATCTTTTTATCCATACTTTTATATGTTCTAATTATGATATTTTGCCTTGCATGTTCTTGTCCATTTTAAGTCGTTATTTTTAACATTGTGTTAATTGTGATTGTAAAGCACTTTTGAACGTGCAATTGCATGAAAAAAGTGCTATATAAATGTGGTATAATAATAATAATAATAATAATAAAATAATAATAATAATAACTGCGTGAAATATTGTACCTTTGGGACGTTTTATTGTTTTTGTAAAGAAGGCAACTGTTAAATTACATGAGGATACATTCTTTGCAAATAATCTTAAAAATTCATACAATATTTCATACAGCAGTGAATTCATAATCCCACGTTTGCTAATGAACTTAAGTTAGATCACACGAACTCTCATGAGAAAATATCTATTTTATGGTAATTTCAAATACGTAGATCTAATTCGAATGTATTAGTTGACGTTTTAAAAGAAATTGCCACAGTGCAGATTTAATTATATCTGTGTTAAATACTTAAACAATCATTGATTCAATTTTGGACAATAAACAGCGAAGAGAGATCGAGGGGGAATTACACAGTCCGATAAGAAATGTAAAAAGTTATCGCCACAAATCTTTGTTACAGTATTTCTCTATCAAAGAAAATGGACCGGCGTTAGATAGAAATGTTGAAATTGCAGTTAATACTACAATTACTGTGTTGCCCAGGGGGGTTTGGTTGGCAAGTTAGGATTATAAACGATGAAATATGATAAAATATCTGCTCGTGTTACTTGTAAACTCTCTTTGTATGGGGCGACAGCTGTACCCTATTTGTTGAAATGATTTAACAACACAAGCAATTTTCGCTATGAGAACCTGGCGAAAAAAACACGCACACACACACAACTCGTAAAGATAATTTCATTTCATACACGCATAGGAAAATGTGAAATGCAGATAAAATGTCTTAGTTTGCCACGGTTTTGCTTGTAACAAAGACACGAATACATGCTTCGTATGCACGCTGTACACAAGAACACTTGTCATTTTACCCCCTAGACAATTGCGATCACGTTATTGTAGTCTGATGCATAATGTTTATATTATTGCTAAAATAAATTAGATAGAACTAAGTTAGATATGTAAAATTTTATTACATCCATTTTTGAAGAGCATAGTGTACATTTTATTGTCTTTGACAACACGTAAATTCGCTTGCTAAATATAGAGGCATGACAACTTTGTTAGTTAGCGGAGTGTTTGTCAAAAACCTGGCCTTTCAGAGGGAATGCATTTGTCAACAGAACAATTCATGAACTTTCTTACAATTTAAACCTGCTTCAAAAACACAAAATATACCGCATTTACAAAGCATTATCTAACTCGTCCTAGAGTTATTCGTAACTCATTCGCCGCAGGAATATTTGAATATCATCTGTGAATACCATACATAAAACAATATAACATGAAGTTGCGTATTGATTTCTAGGCAACTGTAATAAAATATATACTTAGACATTAGTGTTGTCATAAAACAGAGGCATGCGCAAGTAGGTGCTGTCCCACTCAGTGACAGACGAGTGATATAATGTCGATCCTGTAATTGTGGCCGATGGGTCTATGTTAATATGTAGTGAATTTCTAGTGCGACATAATGTCTGTAAGTTTCCAGCCAATAATGGACGATAACATTGGCTCATAAATATTTCAGAAATGAATGCTGTCTAGTACCGATATGTGATTTACAGCCACATCCATCAAGATATGCCGTAACTGATGTCTTATTTGGGTATGGTATAAAACGGATACGAAGCTGAACTGATGCAAAATTATCGTTGTAATCTAGCTGCATTTTCTGGAAAATTTGTTTGCCATTTCTCATGCGTTAATTACGCGGTCTGGGAACATTTTAAGTTCTAATTGCAATGTATCTCTTTGTACATTGGGGATACTAACTGAACTCAAGATGTCATTGACATTTATAGCATAAGATTAGTTCCCTAGAAAATAAGTGCAAGTTAGTGTGCGATTAGGTCTCCAAGAACACTGAATTTATATACACAACGTCACAGCACATAATGATTCTCCTAGAAATTTGGATGAGATGAAATTAGGAAACAACTATATCAAGCTTTCCCTACCAGACGTTACACTTACACTTAGAGCATTGCAACGGGTTTGGAGTGCAGCTGTATTTAGACAATAACACCCATTACACGCAAACAGTTCGTTATTATTAATAATTATCGTGCCAAGTATTATTGAGCTTATCGGGAGCGTTTGTTAAATACCCTGTGTTCGGGTGTCTCCCTTGTTCAAAATTCCAAATAGCTCGTTAATTGATATCAAACACGAGACAAAGTGTTGCCGTTGCCATTCCGAATGGACCTCCTTTGCAGAATAATATCAATCGGCGAACCTCTGTTTTATTTGTAACCTACAGCAAATGTCGACGAGAGATATTCCGATTAGGATACTATTACAACTGACATCTCATTCAGAAGTTACGTGTTTCGAAGATTATTGCAATTTATGGTTCAAGTAATCGCTGTTTTTATCAAAGCATTATTTAAATGTTGCGAACTGCAGATTAAAAGATAACAGACTCGTTCACTCCTTTAAGAAATTGATTCGAACGTAATTCGGCATCTTTGTTGTTAAAACATAGGTCAAACTTGAGGTCACAATGCCAAGTATTTGTGGTGTTGCCACTCTACCATCAAAACCACAACCAAAACAAGAAAGGATATAGCTCATATTTTATACTAAGTGTGGTATATTTGAGGCGCAGGGTGCGTGAAATTGACTGCTGGCCAACATGGCGGTAACGGAGACTAGACACAGGTAGTGTATGTTCGTTATCACAGGTAGTAATTTCATCTCGAGTATTCGCATGGTATGTACTTGGTAAACGTTAATTGCACAGAAATTGATACTGACTGTAAATTGAGGTTAATGTAGTATGACACATAAATTATACACAGTTCACACTGAGGCTGTCGTTTATTTATATGCGGCCTGGTTTTATTTCTGATGACGATAATGGGAATGGTTCGGCCATTTTGGAAAAAATGTAGACTGACAAAATATAAACATATACATGTGATAAAGTTCATTCGTTTTTATAAATGAATTGGATTTTATGTCCGCTTGTGGTGGGCATTGCACTGCACTGATTGCACGTCGTGGAGTACACGTGACACAACACTGCACATACACCACATAACCTGACACTGGCAAGACTTGTGTATTTGCGTTTATTTATCGTCGCCACCGGTTTCCCATATGGGCGACGTCTCCGGAAGAATGTTAGTCATTTTAGATTTTTGGAGGACAGTACATGATACAGGAAATGCCTCAGTTCCAAACGCACCCCTGGTTCGTGTCCAATATAAAGCTTCGTACGCGGGATCTCTGTTTTTTCAAAGCCCGAAAGACTGTTAGTGGTGGAGCGGGGGGGCAAACCTGTGATCCCTGGATTACTATTACAGCGCGTTACCACTGGACCACGGATCCGCTACAGGAACAACTTGTCCTAGCACTATCCGTTTAAATTCGGAAGTAGACAAGGGAACTACAGGTATATACGGTATATATTGCAACATTATCTACATAACAAAAATACAGCACAAATAATATACACACGAAGAACCATTTCGACCAGGTAAAGTTGTTTAACGAGAGATATGTGTTCGTTAGTTCACCAAGGGCTTCCTGTCAGAAGGTAAGCTGTATTTTTACAATATAATTGGCTATCAAAATACAGACGTATAGCACATAATGAAAATAAATATAAAAAACTGTATCGCTAATGCAATGAATATCTTGCTTCCACTGCCAATGAGATAATGAATAAATAAAGCGTTTGTTAGGTCTTCACAATCTGCACAATACCCGTTTGCAAGCTTTACAACGCTTTCATAAAATAACAGAGATAAAATTAAACAGCTCTCAAACTTTAATACAATTTGCTTTCACAATCTCGTTTAAAGAATTTCAGAGGCGCCCACAGGGGCGTGAAGAACGATGTCTTTGTGATAACATAATGCTATCAACTCAGATCGCCTTTGCCCTTAGGAAAACAAATATTTGTCAAATGACAAGCTGATAAACTTCTTGTGACGGCTTATTGAAGATCATACTTAAACGTAACAATCTCGGCGATACAATATGGTAATTTTCTGTGTCTGTTTTGTTATAGCTAACCTGAAAATGTTTAGCCCACTTGTCAAACAATATCGCATAGGTGTGAGGGAATGAAAAAAGGACGTTGTTAAACAGTATTGCTTTATTCTGGCACATGATAGAAATATACAGAGTACCAGCAATGTGCCACCATAACAGCAGACCATTATATTAACACGTTGTGCGGTTTATCTTTGACAATACCTTTGTTTATTGTTGTCACTAATCTGACTTTTCTTTATTGATTTTTTTGTGTTGTTGACTTTGTTATTTGATCAACTATATAATAAAGCTTTATGGATATGTGATAACACTTTGGTATTGGTTTATGCATTCTCTGAAGAAATATTAGCTTTAGATAAAAAATACAATTGTAAACTTAATTGATTTTTTATAAACTGATCACAATTGCACAGCCGTGACCGGATTTAACACCGTGCTTATAGGTTTACTTCAAATGGAAAATGGATTCCGAATGAAAAAAAACATCCTCGATACTACATTGATGCAAACTAATTAATGAGATCATTAACCAGTCACGTGTCCATACCACGAGATCGTATTCACGCGGAAAATGGTGGGTGTGACCATAATTGTTCGGGTAGATTTTACGCTGATTACTAACACATTCTGCAACTACAAACATGTCATTGCAATATGGTGTTCACAACCGATCTTTCTACCGTGTGTGGAAACCAACCCACCATGCGTAGTAAACATTAAACACATCGCAATAAACACTGATGACAAATACATGTAAGTTTGGCGTTCGTATAAAATACAGGAGTAACTCGATAACTCGAACTAAGTTCAATCGAAAATTTAACCCCGATGGATCATTCAAACTTACACACAATATGAATATCTCCAATTCTTCAGGGCGGATCGAAAACAATTTTCTGGTCCGGTCCAGTCACGTAATCAGAGTTACAGTCTCATGCAGTTATTGCAATACCACATCAACCAAAAAACGTGAAGGATAAGCTAATTGATACATCGTCCTACTGAGACTGTACTAATTACTTGGCCAATTAACAGAACACATGCAGCTAATTGGACAATAGAACATTTGCAGCACTGTTTATGTCATAGATGAGCCAACCAATCCATTTATTTGAAGCAAAAAAACTCAATTCTCCATGTAAGCACGATATGCCTTATGTGGCAATATGCGTAGACATATCTGATGTTTTTTTCTTTAACACAAAATTTCAAACAACAATAAATTCCACGCCAATTCTTAAAGACGCGATAAAAACACTTAAATTTTATATTTGAGTGGTATAGACATTCTCTAATACTTTCGCATACGGACACAAATGTGCACTATTACATTAGAAATTAATTCTGATGATGTAAAGATAAAAGATCAAAGGGTTTTGGAAGTACATAACTCAGCGGCTAAGTGTGAAAATAATTATTTCTAGATGCAGAAACTGTTCATTTAACTGTGTAGAGCATTGACATATCTTCGCTCAGCTTATAAATGTGCACGCAATAATCGAACTAAATCTGTATTCACCATTTACGCACTCGTTGTAGCGATGCGATAACAAACAAACTCTTGATATTCAATGTTTAGTTGCCAAACAAAGCCATATTCAATGATCGGAGAAGAAATCTAATCTCTCGTCTATTTGCTCCGAGCGAAGTTGCAATCAATAGCGACGCGGGTTGCAAATTAACCAATCAGCGAGCAAGAATAGTAAATGCTGCGATTTCATTGGTTCGCTCCATGACTATCGGTTATCAAGACGGTAAAACACGGGAAAGAAAGAGATATGAGAAAATACTAAACAAATAAATGAGATGGAAGCGAATTACGATGAAATAACGATTGATGATTGTGTATAATAGGAACTGATATTTAAAACGCCAGCTTTTAATGGCTTAGATATGACAAAAACTCGTAATATCAAATTGATTGTAGAAAATATGTTAGATGTTGTAGACATTACGTACAATTGTCAATAGAATAATTGATGATTTAAATGAAATTTGCATTATGATTTGCGCCAAAAACGAACCTTTGCGTGGGGTTTATACAATTAAACATTTAATATGCATGCACATGTCTCGGTGATTATGGTCGCTTACAATAGTATTTTTTCATATTAACATTAACCTGTTGAAATGCATATGTTGCTGTCTTTAATAAATTGATGCTAATATTTAATTTAATAAGTTGTTGAATATGAATATTGTAAAAGGTTGTTTATCTACAATCAAGCCTGCACTCCACAAATCAGCAGCACAGGCAAAACAAGGCAATTACATTTCCAACGACACCAAATCAGGATGAATAAACAAAACAAATGTGTTATAGGGTTAAACGCCAATTTGCAGCATTTTTGTTAGTTATACATGGTGGTCAGTTGACCATACCAGTTTTCCGGGAATTAATTCTCAAATAATAACTAACTTGCCCTTCCACCAGCAGCAGACATGTTCTCCACATGGATCAGAGATGGTGGACACATGACCGTGGGGAAATGTCACTGAAGGATATGACCTACCCCGCCCGGAAATCACAACGGACCCGGACCTCCTGGGTAACAATCCAGCGCTAGATACCAACTGTGCTAGCTGGGTGGCCTAACTCTTCTTAAAACCGCTCATCATCGGTCTGTGCATTTTTGAAACGTTTATACTCAACGTTGTGTCATCTAAATTATTATCACGCCATGTATATATAGAAAACTCATTTGAATTTTATGTCTTAGTGATACACGATATTCGTGAGTTTTCCCCGACCTTTACAACACTGACGCAACATGCCCGGCGGCCGTTTATTAACTTTTGTGAATAGACATACCTGACCATGTCATAAAGGTGAGACGATATACAGTATATCGTCAGGTAATATTTGCTGGGAACCAGCGTGATACGCTGCAGTAAATGGTTGACATTCTTTTCTTGACACGCCATATTGTCATTTTAACACAATCTTTTGAAACGTTAATGTACTGTTTGTTATTTATCATGAGAGATACATGTAAACATTATAAATTGATTTCGTCTGCAGATGTGATATTATCTATTCCTCGATTTGACTTTTGTCTAATACGAATATTGTCTTAAGACGTACAATCTGTATTGCGCTTTTACATATTTTTTCATATTTTTTCGTACCTGTACCGTCGTTACTGGTCTACCCCTTTCCCCCACTCCACCTTCACATCACGTGGTATTAAGTTGAAGTTCAGGTTTTTTGCCACCAAAATCGCCATCAAGTTTACAAAGTTTACAAAGGATAGCGAATTAGAGATGTGACCAAAAGATTGAAAACCTCTCGATGTTAACTGACCATGAATAATTTCAACCGCAGCTTTGTGTTGCATTGTGTCGTAAAAATGCTGGTCAGATTCATTATCATCGTGATCGGGTCAGCCATGCTGAGAAATCATTAAGAAACCACAACCCGAGGGCATTGTCGTGTCACCAATTTTAGGGACTGTACGGTATTAAATTTAAGCCGACCGTACTCTAGAGAATAGAGAAAGCGGTTATTAACTCAACAAAGCTGTCCACTTTTCGCATATTGGTAGAATCCGTCAATATGAGCCGATTATTAAGACTTCAATGTCAAGTAAGGTTGCTTTAGTCTAGAGTATGTGATAGATTTAAGGGTAAGCTCGGATTAATTAGTAAAAGCAATTAGTTTTTGGGTAATTATGCTGTTAATAGATCGGAAACAAGGATGCCTGGCTGATGTATTGTCATGCTCGGTACATGAAGTATGTCCCCGGAAGAATGATAGTCATTTAAGAATTTTTGGAGGATAAAGCATGATACAGATATACCCCAATTCCAGAAGCACCATTGGTTCTTTTGCGTGACCGTTCATCGTACACGGGACCTCGGGTTTTCAAAGTCTTATCCGAAAGACAGTCAGTATTATAATTATTGGTGGAGCGGGGATCGAACCTGCGACCTTTGGATTACTGGTTCAGTGCGTTGCCGCTGGACCATGGATCCACTTCACGTAGTTATCATTGTTTTACGTGTATACATTTATATTGCGACTGTGTCCATGCCTGTTGGAATATCCATTAAATATCTAACATATAGTTGAACTAGTTTTATTGTTCGATATCGTCATTACGCATTTACTTACTGCTGTTCAGTTTAAACTAATTCAGCTTATTGTGTTGCAATACTTATAAACCACTTATTAAATGCGACTAGTTCAGTGATTGTGAAGATCTCGAAAGAATCCCGCCCTGGTGAGCTTCAAACCCACGCTCCTCGGATCAGTGGTCCGGCGCTCTATCCAAACATCACTGTTTCTAAATACTACCTCGTCAATTTTTTCATGCGTATCAGTGTTATCAACTTTCATTTCGGTTTAAATCATAAATAATCCTTTACTGAAAAATAGAATCATTATGTATTCTCAAACACTTTGTGTATTGTTCTCAGCCGTCTGACAAACCTGCTCATTTTGACCATGATGCGGGAATGGTCAGTGTCCGAGCTTTTGAAGCTTGAGATTGATATTTAAGGTTTAACGTATTTATTGTGAGGTCTTTTCTCAAGACAACTTTGGTCAATTATAAGAAGACCATCCAGTGTTCATCATGCACACGATTAATATAAATATTTTACTACAACATACATAAAACACATAATATATATTCGATCGAAATAAGAGTAAGTTGAAAATGAAAACTAGCTTTTAGTTTAGTTCTGTTCACCAAACACAACACTCAGACGTTTGCAGACGTTTTCCCGACTCTCAGTTGATTAAATTGCAGCTCCAACCTCTTAGCTTTTATTCTCATTACACGCAACACACTAACATAGAGCCACCTGTGTATGGCAGCGTGGAATGTGCACCTGTTTCAGAAACATCAACATTTTCTGTTTTGTTTGTGTAATATTAAACGGCTGTCGATATAGTGTTTTCAACAGCCTGTTGTTAAATTGGTTTTGAAATGAGTAAAATTCTTATTTATGTTAGATGTGGTTTTGTGAGCTACAATACTGAATAATACAATATAATACTTATTGTTATGGCTTTAACATTCTTACTAGTCATTATTATTACGACAGAAACATATCACCAACGATCGAAATCTCCATTGTCATCATTATCTTCATCGTCACTGTCATAATCACCACCGATACCTCTACCTTGAACCACAGTCAACTACAATGTAGTCAAAAACAACGTATTCAGTCATCACCAATGCCATTTCCATCAGCAAAAACAGCAATAACAACAAAGCAAGACTGATTAGAAACACCAAAACACCAATGACAACAACAGCGCGATCATTAACATAAGTCAGTATCGTCATCAGCAGCAATAGCACCACCACCACCATCGTCATCATCATCATTTGCTGTGGTGTAGGTCCATATATTGATATATTGTCAATAAAAAGAAAATTATACGATTATTATGATATTATCAGCATAAATGACATTGATGAACGTTATGTAACATAATATCATATCGAAGTAAAATGCATTAAGCCGAGTCCGCGCCAACATTGATTAACTAATACAAGAACCGTGTACTTGGTCGACACTTGAGCAGATGTTCGAGGTAATGAATTAACAATGTCATCAGTGAATCCAACCATTCACAAACAACCCCCTAGTCATTGCCATGTAGTTGTAACTCGGAACCAGCAAGCATTCATAAAATGTTCAAAAAGCTACTCAAATCGGATGAGAAAATAAGCGCATAAATTTAACCCATAAACACTGTAACTTAAGACGTTCGAATCACATTCAAAGCAAATAAAAGAGAGAAAGGAAAAGCAAATTTCCGTTTTAAGAATGCGAGACCAAAGCTCTCGCTGCTATGGATCGATTAACGTGAAATCTCTGGGGAGATTTTACCAGCTTCAGAAAATAGACGAGATCTTTAATGTCTGTATCTGTAAGTCTAGAATTGAAACAGAAACCGGTGCGTCAGTAAGAAAATGTAAATGTGATACTTGAAAATATATTGAAATTGTATCATGGAAAACGTCAAATAAAACCAATTAGAGCAAGGTTAAAGGGTAAAATGAACCTTGAAACATACATGCACGAAGTGAATGTCCTCTCTACGGATGTAAGAATAATTATTTGCTCGTTCGTGATGTTTGTACTATTTCTTTAACATGATATGAAGACAGATGAAAATATATCACGACTAGAAAATGACATAGCTATTTCATTACCATGCATTTACCATATAATAGAGAAAAACAACATTTTTATCTTCATAAAATATTGAGACATATCTCATTAATGTTACAGAATGGTTCAGAATTTGAAACAATACTTTCATTGTCGGAATCTACGAGACGGCTGCATCATTTTCTAGTAAAAGTCATAAACCCGTGTCTACAAACGCGCAGACTGTATAACTTTTCCGCATCATCAAATAAACGTGGACATTTTAAGCGAAATTGCCGGTTATTTGAAAGGGAGATACTAAGTCACTAAGTATTATATAATTTGCATATACATATACACTTAATTATCTCGAAAGTGTGTTTTTTTAAAAGGCTTGATATTGATGCTTTGATTATTTATTTACTGCAGTACTCCGATCAGTTTTTATTCTTTTATCAGATAGTTTGAACACTAGTGCATACGTATGTTTCTATTAAAATATTGTTAATGGATTATTTCACGTTCATTTGATACATGTTGTTCGACATTAACATTTTATGGTGTCTCTAGTTTACTGGTACTAAGCTATAAAACTGTGCACTCAACTGACACTCTATGTAATTTACCATTTTATGTCATGTGTTTATCATTAGGCCACTGAATAAAACTATTTGTTTGCTATCGTTGTATCATATTTTGTCAAGTTAGGGTTCTTGTCTTGAACAACTTAACTTCTTGTGAGTAAATCTTTACTGATATTCCTCTTGATCCAGACTAAAAAAAGTGCCGAAATACATTTGGATCGCCGCATTTTGGATAATAAGGTAGGGCGACAAACAATTTTATTTTAATTTTGGCCTTGTGGTTTTACATTCAGAGTGGTTTACAACATGTGGTTTGAAAAAAACATTCATGTCAAACTTACAGTTTATTAAGAACGCATGTCAACTTTTTTGTGTGAAGCATATTTTGGTTTGGAGAATACATGCAAAGAAACACCAGCGTCAACAGCATCAAAGGCTGATAAAAAATAACAACCATCGAACATAACCGACCTTTTTATTAACCGATGTCTTTGTTTCCAGGTTAAGAGAATGAGCAGAGCAGAGCAGAGCAGAGCAGAGCAGAGCAGAGCAGAGCAGAGCAGAGCAGAGCAGAGCAGAGCAGAGCAGAGCAGAGCAGAGCAGAGCAGAGCAGAGCAGAGCAGAGCAGAGCAGAGCAGAGCAGAGCAGAGCAGAGCAGAGCAGAGCAGAGCAGAGCAGAGCAGAGCAGAGCAGAGCAGAGCAGAGCAGAGCAGAGCAGAGCAGAGCAGAGCAGAGCAGAGCAGAGCAGAGCAGAGCAGAGCAGAGCAGAGCAGAGCAGAGCAGAGCAGAGCAGAGCAGAGCAGAGCAGAGCAGAGCAGAGCAGAGCAGAGCAGAGCAGAGCAGAGCAGAGCAGAGCAGAGCAGAGCAGAGCAGAGCAGAGCAGAGCAGAGCAGAGCAGAGCAGAGCAGAGCAGAGCAGAGCAGAGCAGAGCAGAGCAGAGCAGAGCAGAGCAGAGCAGAGCAGAGCAGAGCAGAGCAGAGCAGAGCAGAGCAGAGCAGAGCAGAGCAGAGCAGAGCAGAGCAGAGCAGAGCAGAGCAGAGCAGAGCAGAGCAGAGCAGAGCAGAGCAGAGCAGAGCAGAGCAGAGCAGAGCAGAGCAGAGCAGAGCAGAGCAGAGCAGAGCAGAGCAGAGCAGAGCAGAGCAGAGCAGAGCAGAGCAGAGCAGAGCAGAGCAGAGCAGAGCAGAGCAGAGCAGAGCAGAGCAGAGCAGAGCAGAGCAGAGCAGAGCAGAGCAGAGCAGAGCAGAGCAGAGCAGAGCAGAGCAGAGCAGAGCAGAGCAGAGCAGAGCAGAGCAGAGCAGAGCAGAGCAGAGCAGAGCAGAGCAGAGCAGAGCAGAGCAGAGATATCCACTTAAATTATTCTCGTTTAAATACTTATTTGAAAGAAATACGTGTACTCATTTACTTAACACGAACCTTCTAAAATGTCAACTATGCATAATACATTTAATCTTTAATTTATTTTGATTACTTCATTTGCATACGTTCATGTAGATACATGCATGCATATAATTTATGATAAATGTGTACATTTTGCACTCTCCGGCGTCGGTGGAAGTTTATTTTCACTTGCATTTAATTGTTTCTTGTCCTCGGTGAATTTAATTAGTAGACGACGCAAGTCACATTAAATATTTATGTTATTCGAAGCCGAAGTCTGTGTTCTTTGATTCGTTTAGACCGCGGACCATACTATACATCATGTAAAACATTATCGGGATATTGAGTGTCACGTTTCAACCTAAGCTCACGAAATGACTGACAACACGCAGTCTGAAAGAGGTTTGCCAAGTCGATTATTCCTCACCCATAAAACTGGAGAGGTTGTTAATATTCATAGCAATATATTATGGTAATCTGATACAGCGACTGTTGTTGAAAGAAAAGTAACATTCAAACGTACACATGCAAATACCGAGTTGTTTTATTCAGCGATATCGCAAATGAAACCACCATTGATTTTCTTGCGTCGACAATGTTTGTGAAAATGGAAATGCCCCGCAGACTGAACAAGCAATTCCGCAAGCTAATCAGATAAGTTTAATAAACGGATACATTAGTTCGAAGATTTAAATTATATCCCAGAGTTGAAAAACAAATTGGTTTCCACTTCTACCATAATTAAGTTTTAATTGACAGCTTGTGTGCGTAGTTAGATCGATAACAGGCTTTCATGATGAATTGCAGAATATTTACACAAATTTCCATGCGGGTATGTCTAAATAGACTGGAATACAGAATTAAAGCAGCGGCATTGGAGAACCGGAAATGGTTAATACATTGAGTGCGAAAACGAAATAAAACTACACAGTTATTAAAATACAATGAATAACCCTCACGTGTCGATACACTCTGTATACAAATATATGTATTAGCGTTTCATTGTATTCGGTTGCTGGAGATTTAATTAAAAATCCCATGTATCCGCAAATATTTGTTTACAAACATGTCTCCGCATGATATACATTATTTGTTCTCCCATGGGTTACATAGTATTTCCCGAATGTGCTTAACCTTGGTTGGTCTGTTGGAAAATTGATAACACTTTATTGAGAGAAATAATGAGCGAAGTATTTAAAATCAACCAATTATTGTCCGAGACATGAATGACAATGTAACAATATTAATATGGGCGACATGATCACTAACTACTTCCCGATGAATATCACTAATTGAATTTGTTTTACCAATTACCAACTTCGCAATCAGTCTCCTATTTTTCATCTGCAGTTAGGAAAACATCTTGTCAATTTTATCTCGATGTTCTATGCTTTCAGGCCGCCAGGGATGAAAATAATTCATCGTCTTAGGAAATGAAATTAAGCAACGTGTTCTGCAGTACTTCGGCGAATTACGTTTCCCTGTAACAACACATCTAGCTAACCAGACAAACAGCGAAGTCATGTCTGCATGCCATACAGAAACATAAGTCCATTCTCTTCTTTGTCAAATCCATCGCCCGAGAAAAAACAGGAAAATAATTGGTGATAAAACAAAAAAGGAACTTAGTATGCTAATGAAAGAAATGAGAGCAGATTATAGTTGCTATGGTAACGAATTAATTGAAGGTTTTAGAGTGCAGCTGCATTAAATTTTCGACAGATATTTTGTATTACATGTTTCACGCAAGTCTGCAATCTGAAAACACTGACGTTCAGGATAATTTTGCTGTTGTTAACGAAGCAAGAGAATATTACCAGCAATGATTGATGTGAGTAGAAATACAAGGAAGAAACTGAAGATGTTAACTGAAGCGGGCAACGATAACAGATTGGTAGATACCGTCCATAATTACATTGGCAACGGTCTCTGTGAAATGAGAGGGTTAGAACATGGAAGAAAAAATGTAAATGCAGATTGTATGTCTGTTGTTTTTTACATTTAGCGAGTTTAGCGGTGTACACTGTGTTGAGCAAACAGGATACGCCCCGTTGGGAGTAGCTGTGAAAAAAAGGATTGTTCATCGACTGTAATTTGCGTGTGAAATACATGTGTATACAAAGCGTATCTTGGTCCTTCTTGGACACACTGTTAGCTTTTAACTTTTGGAATGAGAGCTGAATAATTCTGCAGTTTATCCTTGCTAATTCAAATAGCCCTTGAATTTAAGTTACCGACTTAAGGACCGATGTCATGAAACTTTGCATGAACCATTTCAATACTTCACAATTATTGTTACACTTAGCAATGTTTTCCCAGGAGGATTGTTTTGTTTGACAAATTTCCCATCGTTACCATTAATTTAGCTTATTGGAAAATGCGAAACAAATAGTATCCTATAAATATTCCAAACCTATTTTGCATGGAAAATAAATACATATCATTTTACTTGCTCCAGACTACTGAGCATATGAATTGATTTTCTTGTCCAAATGCATTTGTCAATAATTCATATTCTAAATGATATTCATGGTCTTAAGAGATTGTTTTGTAATAACTGATGTTCTATAGAAGAACAAGGAGTCGTCTTTCGCTCATTTCATATTTCACAAGCAGGTCCCATGTCTACAAAAGGAGCGTATAATTGCTCTGAAAACGATAATGCTACATCTTGATTCTAAAACAACGACTGAAGTGTTTTCGTCTGAAGGACAATGCAATACATTTGTATCAGAATGCATCAGTCATATCAACGAGTGTGGTACACAATATCTGCCGGACAAAACCCCTAACGTTGTGGCTACGGTGAACAAAACCCCCTCCGTTGATATTTCACATAAGGCAAAACCCCTCCCGTTATTTAATGTAAGGGCAAAACTCCTCTCATTGGGACCGGAAAAAACATGCTACAGGAATAAATAAATGATTAGAAATGTTATTTGTCTTCTTGCCTTAAAACAAGTAATATTATCACATAAATTGGTATCTATGTCTCAGCTTGGTACCGAAGAAAATACTTGGAAATACACACTCGTATGTACTTACCAAACTAATGAAAAATGGATAATATGCCTACTTGGAAAAAATGAATAATATGAGCTAGTGTGATATTCTGAAATAGATAATCACGCTGTTTTTAGACTGAAAACAAGGCTTATTGGATAGCCTTTTACGAGAACATTTGTACATTTCAAATAAAATGCCTATACGTGCAGTAAACAGATGGTATATTAACTTATTTGAAATACATAAACATATCAATGGACCAATTTGATATTGGCGAGTTATTAATCGTTAAATATTGCCGTAATGTGAATGTTTGCCGAATGATTACAGTATGTAAAAGCGTTTTTCGGCGCAGCCATAGTCACATGGTTTTGATATTTGCATATTAGTGTTGTGTTAACCAATCAAATCTTACGTTAACCACCAAGGCAATTTCTCTTCAACCGAACAACGTTTGTAACATTGACGCGGATATTTTAACTTTTCGATAAATGGTACGTACCGAAATCCATTTTGGATCTGGAGTGACCAGTAATCTTAACATCTCGGCATTTTATTATGTCGCGCAACGAATCGTAACCTTCAAATAGCGCCGATCATCTTTTTCAAGATATTTCTTATTATACCTAACTTCTCTTTAAAAAGGAGGTATTCAACAGACAGCAATATGGCGAAACCCTCTAGCTCGGTCGTAACATCTCATAATTTTGCCTAATTTGAAATCGATTTCATCATACCACCCGGGAGTTTAAAGGCGATTTAAATTGCCGGGAGGGGGGAAACTTGAAACGGGGGTAGTGAGAAATCACTAATAACATATTAATTCCACACAGTTTGTTCAATAGAACATTTAAAAAGGATAAGACCGAAGCCAATGACTTTTATAGGTCTAGGGCTTCTCCTAAACAATATACAGTTCCAACAGGTGCGTGATTGATTTAAGTGTTTAAAAAAGTTTACAGGATAATAAGAAACTTCAAAATGTTTAAACTAAATTGTTAGTACATAAGTATGTATCACGAAAAGTAAACAAGTAAACGTTCAAAAAAGTAAGAGGGAGCAGAGTGTAATGTTTAAGACTAGAGTTGTTACAACTGTTCGACTTATAGCATAAAGCGTACGCCGTCTCTTAATATCTATATTTCTTGAAGCTCGATACTGGTTTTCTTGGTTTTTGTGATACTTGGCCAGCTTCTACACTGGAGTCTTTGACGATCACTTACCCGGTATATACGTTATCATTGCTTAACGATCGCTTTTCGTAATTCTAGCGCCGCGCGCTGAGCGCGTGCATGCTGTTTTTGCTGCACATTTCCGCGGTACAATCAGTAACCATCTCACCATATCTATTCATCATATTAATTTTTAATGAGGTATTAAATAATGATCTCTCGAAATCACCTGATCATAGCAATTAGTATTTTTTTGCTGTAAGTTTGAAGAACAATACGCTATGATGATTAATGAAGGCACGGTGCACGCCGTAAATCTTGATATAATGCGGAATAAATTCTTACCACGAAAGCTAACAAAAATAAGCAATGTTATAAAACAAAACGGGAATAAGAGAACGAGCGTGTTCCTTATTCTGTTTATCATCGTAATAATAACAATTTATGGTTAATGGGGATAAAGAAATCTTCCGTGGAAGGCGCGTGTCTTGTTTATAACCTTTTCTCTGAGCAATTGGTGGCTTTTTTGTTCCTTGAATGCGGGTCTGAGCGTGTATCGATTAGATAGTGTTCCTGACAGATTGGATACGACTGGTTCTCGAGAATTATATTCTGTATCAGATTTCGCCTAGTAATGACTGCAGCATTCAGGATACAAACAAAGACGACAAAGGTAGTGATGAGGAAATGGTTCACTAGACTGGTATTAAAACTGAACGAATTCTTGGCATAGTCAACGACCATAGTTTTCGCGACGTGTTCCCGTCTACAAGTTTTAAAGCACTGGTCCAATGGGGATCAATTACTATTAAGAGTCAGCGGGTTACATCAGAGATGGCAGATTTAAACGGCGTCCGTCTGATTAATTATTGATAATGAAGATGATAAAAAACAAAGTAATTCAATCGATCTGGCTCCTGGTTCCGTCATGGATACTACAGTACCCGATACATTGAAACCCATTTAATGACCACCTAAATAATAAGACCACCTAAATGATAAGACCACCTAAAAAATAAGACCATCTTAATAATAAGACCATCTTAATAATAAGACCACCTTAAAATTATGAACACAATTTTCAAGTCCATTTTCATTATTTTGCTCTTTATTCGACCTCAATATTAAGACAACCTCAATAAGACGACCAGTTTTTAAGGATCCCAGGGTGGTAGCGTAATTGAGGTTTTACTGTATATTGCTTATGTCCATATTGACGTTCTAATCTTTGTCCGGACAGTAAACTATTTTTTTGTACTAATCAGTCTGAGGGAATAATAATAGGTTCTCAGATGTTAACGTGGTTTGGTTCTCCGTACGTCTGTCTCCTAACAGTAACATTCATGTCAAGGTGACGCATTTCAGCGATTTCATTGATTGAGTACTAGAATGCAGAATTTTTAAAGCGACGTATTTCTTATGTTTTTAACGTATGTAAAAGTTATACATATTTATATGAAATGACACCCTTGTCCACTGAACTATCTTCTATTTCTGCGAATTTGACATATTTTGTAAGAAATAAGATTTAACTTCGAACTGCCTTCTGGGAGACACATTCCCTACTTTCGTTTTGATGTTTAAATTTGGCTTCTTCCGGTTCAGAAGCGCGTAAAATCAAAGCAACAGAAAGTCGTGATTGTGTGTTTTTTAAACTACCATACTATTATTGTCATCGGAGAAGGGAAGAAAAAAATGTCACGCCGTTTTATATCTAATAGTATACTCGCACCGTATATCACAAAAACGTTATCTTGATCTTTATCAGAAATCGACTAAACTCTTTGATGCATAAATATGACATTCGATCATAGCCAGACTGGTCTGTCGAAGGATAATTTCCTCTTCTCGATACATATTATATAATCATACTCTTGATTGCATCAAGCTTTCCACGATATATTACGTCAGACGTCTTCTCGACCGATTACTTTATGCATTTTTAGTATAAATCTAATCTATTGTCTGCGACTGTATTTGAAATAATTTCTTAAATGTATGGATTCGACGTTTCTCGTATTTCCATCGTCTGATCTCAGATATTTGCTATTGACAAAGTGGAGCCTTTATTTGATTGTCATCACGGTGGCAATTGCGGCTTCACGTTCGAAATCAGGCGTGAAATTAGTACCATTTATCCGCGCACTTGGTTAATTCAACGGAAGCCACATGACTGGCTCCCTCCAAAGGTCAACGATTTAATGAATGGGGGAACCAGACCCAATGTAAGACTAATAATATTTGCTCATTTACAACGAATTGTTCATCGAAATAGAGGAGACATTGTATGTTATTGGTAATTTTATAATACATTCCTCCCCCGGAATATGGATAATTGATTGAAAAGTAATACTGTACACACTAAGACATTTTAAGTCTATTCCATCTTAGGCGAATAAATATTAATTAGTATATACTTGTCTAAACGTCTTTGTTAGATGAACACATCGTTTGCGGTAGTTACAGCATGTAACGGGCACAACTATAAATACGAAACTAAAGTAATTACTAGGCACAGTTATAGGCTCTCATAGAATCCTCATGGGATGTCTTACATAACCTTAGATAAAGTGTATAGTCGTTGCATAGCGCTGGCATCAAAGTAGTCTCACGAGCATGCATTAATTAGTAGTTAAAAGGAAAATTCTGTAAAAGCTATATACAAATTGACTGTCTCACTTCAATGTCAAACTTGGGAAACACTTTTTGTAATACTCAAACGGAAAATATACCCATTTTATCCTGATATAGGGCAAACCTTTAATCATAAATTCTATTTTGTAGCATGCAAGTTGTTATGTCCATGGGTTTAACGTCGTTTCAGACTGTGTCACAATGTTATAGATGCACAGGACGACTTCATTAGTTTCGACGGGTTCTCAACCATTGGCGGCCAATACTCACATGTTTAAAAAGTGACAAAAATATTTTTTGAAAGTATCCATTACTGGATTTCCAGGGTAATACGTGGACCCTGGACTGGCCTTTGTTATGTTATGTGTATTTCTAACCAGTTATAGTGCTTGACGTGTTCGACCGTGTTCCACACCCGTATATTTGCGCGGAATTTGACTGAAGTCACATGTCATACAGCGGGAGAAGCATATATATCTAGATGTCTATTGTGTTTTATCTTATCATTCATATCGCTAAACATCACCAGCGGAATTCCTAGGAGAAGATCATAATAACTTCTGTAGACATCTATTTCAGAGAACTTTCTTCGATATTTTATTGCTTTTTCCTCCACATTATTTTAGAGGCGCTGATACGTTTATAAGCACACGTGTGTGTGAAATCTTAAATTTTATTGCTTCCTCACGTCGAATTTGTATTCATACATCGGAACACGGTTTTAAAAACGTTTCTATATCCTCCACACTTAACGGGGGAAATATATTTTTAAGGTGACTGTATTATTCATTGTAACTACTTGTTTAGTTAATGAACTTATCACACGAACATACGGATTCTAACGAACAAACGGACAGGCTAACGGACGGACGAACGAAAGATAGTGATAATAACCACAATTAGTATCAACATTATCATCAAATCGCACTTTTTATTTACAGTCCACAACGTACCTATACTACATATAAAAACATGGTATATGGAGAATCTTCCTTAGAAACCGAGATCGCCGCAGACGACTTTGTTTTAAAATTCGTTGAACTGTTTATAGACACGTAGAATGACATGTTAATCCCCAGACAGCAATTTTTATCTAATAACTCTATGTTTGTGGTGATGGTTTTAGACCAGAATAACATCATGCCAACCAGATATATGGCAGAATATAACAATGTTGGCATTTAAATCTACAACGAACGCTTCTGTTCGTCTGGAAGCGTTTTTTTTCTTTCATACATAGAATAATATCATATAAGGGCTTACTCATTTATTTTGCTTAAGGGCAAATCCATTAAGAATAAATGAGCGCATTATATGTGCGCATGTTATATGATTGCCCATTAGAAATATGTACAGGTCGAAAGAGCTGACCCGCATTTTTTGATGTTTGAGAATCTTCGCTACTTTATAGTGACAACGCGTTCGGAAACGGTGAACGTGATTTTTACTGGTTTGCATCATTTGTATTGGGATCATTATTTTTATAGCTTGCAGCAATCATATATAAAGCTTTTTTGTGGCGCAGTCGTACTAGCATGGTTTTTCGTTTTGCATAACAGGTATTGTGTAAACCAATCAAATCACACGTTAACCACCGTTAACCGAACAACGTGTGTAACCTTGGGCGCGGATTGGTTAACATTTCGATAAAGGGTACGTTACCTTACCGAAATCCACTAAATTACGGTGAATTTACCAAAATCCACTGAATTACGGTGAATTTACAAAAATCCAATTAAGATCTGGAGTAACCAGCAATAGTTACATCTTTTTTATGTTGCAAAACAAATCTTAACCTTCAAATTGCGCCGACTATTTTTTCAAAATATTTTTCTTGTTAAAACTTGACGTAGTACTAGTGGGTTGGCACTTCAGACCAGTATTGACGGGTTGGCACTTCAGACCAGTATTGACGGGTTGGCACTTCAGACCAGTATTGACGGATTGGCACTTCAGACCAGTATTGACGGGTTGGCACTTCAGACCAGTATTGACGGGTTGGCAATTCAGACCAGTATTGACGGGTTGGCACTTCAGACTAGTATTGATTGGTTGGCACTTCAGACCAGTATTGACGGGTTGGCACTTCAGACCAGTATTGACGGGTTGGCACTTCAGACCAGTATTGACGGGTATTCATACGTATAAAGTAATGTAATATTGATATAACTTAACATATTATTTCCAAATGCTCTCACGGAAAAACAATGTAATATTTTAGAAACAAACTGCTAAAATATTAAATCCGATTTCTGTCTTCTCATCCCGAAAACCATGTTTCCTTTATCTCTTTCTTGAATATAATTTAATACGGTCTCAAATTAATGTCAAATTCAACAAAGAAGCCATTGTGTCCTGATACGAAATACTGATTAAAGTAAACAGCAATACATCTATCCGGAAATTGCCCATTTTCTCCGACGACTCAGTAAAACATCGTTGTGGTCATCTCCCGCCGACCATAAAGGACAAACTGTTCCAAATTTACATTATACCAGCGTCAGATTAATGAAGAGTTCTCTCATTTGTTGACAGCAGACATCCGCTATTAACTCGATTAATTATGGCACGAGGAATCAATATCTTCTGACACACTCGCAGACGACAACGATGAAGAAATCCAATTTGATCGTTTTTGTATGCCTATTGCGAGCGTTTGCCGAGACAGAAGATAGGCGCTCATGAATATAACAGTGATAATTATTTTGTGTTCTAACTTAATGAAACAGGAAAGATTTGATACCGGGGTATATGTTTTTTCAGAGCAAATCGATGCTTAAGAACAATTTCATATTACGCAATAAATCTGATAAGACTGTGAAAACATTACATGACAAATAAGAATAGTTGTTTTTTGTTTGTTTTTATTGAGTTTAGCGCCATTTTCTAAACCAGTTTTTGATGATTTCCCCTAAAATATGTATACCATTTGGGACACCTTGACGCTTCATCAAAACTGAATTTCGATTTCATGTAAATTGTCGAAGTGTTCCGAATTTGAACACGGCATTAGTATATTTTCTTGCCAAATTTAAGTCAATGACAATGTTTAACAAATAACACTTGGCAGGTAATTTGGAAACGTGTAAACATTTTTTTATAAAAGAGAGCTTAAGTTGTTACAGGGAACAGATTGACAAGACAATGCCTGCCCATACAGACCTCGGGAAACAACAGTCTTCAACACATTAGGCACTGATGAGGTGCAAGGGTAAACATGTATGGGAATAGAGGTGCAAGGGTAAACATGTATGGGAATAGAGATGCAAGGGTAAACATGTATGGGAATAGAGATGCAAGAGTAAACATGTATGAGAATAGAGGTGCAAGGGTAAACATGTATGGGAATAGAGGTGCAAGGGTAAACCTGTATGGGAATAGAGATGCAAGGGTAAACATGTATGGGAATAGAGGTGCAAGGGTAAACATATATGGGAATAGAGGTGCAAGGGTAAACATGTATGGGAATAGAGGTGCAAGGGTAAACATGTCTGGGAATAGAGGTGCAAGGGTAAACATGTATGGGAATAGAGATGCAAGGGTAAACATGTATGTGAATAGAGGTGCAAGGGTAAACATGTATGGGAATAGAGGTGCAAGGGTAAACATGTATGGGAATAGAGGTGCAAGGGTAAACATGTATGGGAATAGAGATGCAAGGGTAAACATGTATGGGAATAGAGGTGCAAGGGTAAACATGTATGGGAATAGAGATGCAAGGGTAAACATGTATGGGAATAGAGGTCCAAGGGTAAACATGTATGGGAATAGAGATGCAAGGGTAAACATGTATGGGAATAGGAGGTGCAAGGGTAAACATGTATGGGAATAGAGATGCAAGGGTAAACATGTATGGGAATAGAGATGCAAGGGTAAACATGTATGGGAATAGAGGTGCAAGGGTAAACATGTATGGGAATAGAGATGCAAGGGTAAACATGTATGGGAATAGGAGGTGCAAGGGTAAACATGTATGGGAATAGGAGGTGCAAGGGTAAACATGTATGGGAATAGAGATGCAAGGGTAAACATGTATGGGAATAGAGATGCAAGGGTAAACATGTATGGGAATAGAGGTCCAAGGGTAAACATGTATGGGAATAGAGATGCAAGGGTAAACATGTATGGGAATAGGAGGTGCAAGGGTAAACATGTATGGGAATAGAGATGCAAGGGTAAACATGTATGGGAATAGAGATGCAAGGGTAAACATGTATGGGAATAGAGATGCAAGGGTAAACATGTATGGGAATAGAGATGCAAGGGTAAACATGTATGGGAATAGAGGTGCAAGGGTAAACATGTATGGGAATAGAGGTCCAAGGGTAAACATGTATGGGAATAGAGGTCCAAGGGTAAACATGTATGGGAATAGAGATGCAAGGGTAAACATGTATGGGAATAGAGGTCCAAGGGTAAACATGTATGGGAATAGAGATGCAAGGGTAAACATGTATGGGAATAGAGGTGCAAGGGTAAACATGTATGGGAATAGAGATGCAAGGGTAAACATGTATGGGAATAGGAGGTGCAAGGGTAAACATGTATGGGAATAGGAGGTGCAAGGGTAAACATGTATGGGAATAGGAGGTGCAAGGGTAAACATGTATGGGAATAGGAGGTGCAAGGGTAAACATGTATGGGAATAGAGATGCAAGGGTAAACATGTATGGGAATAGAGATGCAAGGGTAAACATGTATGGGAATAGAGGTGCAAGGGTAAACATGTATGGGAATAGAGATGCAAGGGTAAACATGTATGGGAATAGAGATGCAAGGGTAAACATGTATGGGAATAGAGATGCAAGGGTAAACATGTATGGGAATAGAGATGCAAGGGTAAACATGTATGGGAATAGGAGGTGCAAGGGTAAACATGTATGGGAATAGAGATGCAAGGGTAAACATGTATGGGAATAGAGATGCAAGGGTAAACATGTATGGGAATAGAGATGCAAGGGTAAACATGTATGGGAATAGAGATGCAAGGGTAAACATGTATGGGAATAGGAGGTGCAAGGGTAAACATGTATGGGAATAGAGGTGCAAGGGTAAACTTGTATGGGAATAGAGATGCAAGGGTAAACATGTATGGGAATAGAGATGCAAGGGTAAACATGTATGGGAATAGAGATGCAAGGGTAAACATGTATGGGAATAGAGATGCAAGGGTAAACATGTATGGGAATAGAGATGCAAGGGTAAACATGTATGGGAATAGAGATGCAAGGGTAAACATGTATGGGAATAGAGGTGCAAGGGTAAACATGTATGGGAATAGAGATGCAAGGGTAAACATGTATGGGAATAGAGATGCAAGGGTAAACATGTATGGGAATAGATGTGCAAGGAACGGTCTGGTCGACAAAACTCTGGAAGAACAAGTTAGGAACATTTAGTGGGACAGCAAGGTGGGGATTATTCAATTGATGGAATACATCACGAAACAAGTCGAGAATGTCAGCAATATTAGGCCAATGGGGAGGTAAGAAAATGAATATTATATCAAGTGAAAGAACTTTATATGGTGAAAGGGGGTCATCTTTAACATAAATAACAATCATACAGCGATTTACAGCCTTTGAAATGTCAGAGAAAATACTAGGGGTTTAAATCGATGTAACAGCCAACTAACCTCACACTTAACAGCTATATGGTCCTAGATTTCCAACATATAAACATGCATTGACTAAGTAGGCAGTAACTACTCATTAAAAGCAATTAACCATTACGTTTATAATAACATATACTCTGTATATAAGCCAGTACATATATAGAAACAAGCTGCCTTAAACTGAACTTGCGCTCAGTAACAATGTTTACGTTTAAATACTCTCTAATTGGTCAAGTCTTATATAAGTATATTTTTCAAAATAGATACAGTAAAATATAAATTTACTCAATTCGTTTCAGATAAATCTTACCCATACCTCAATTTTTGCACCCACAATTCACCACATGATTGTACACACAATATGTTATTGAGTATTCTGTCAAAACAAGTGAACAGTACAAACGAAGGATGGCCAATTTAGAAAAGTGTCTCAGTGGATTATATTGCAGTTCTAATTATTTCATCACAATCCGACAGCCTCATGGCATTTTTTTCTGTTCAAATTCAGGATACTGACTTGAAAATACAGAAATAACTGCAATTCGTATAAATGCTTAAAACCTCTCGCGTGATTTGCTTACATCGGTGGAATACATAATGCATTTATGTCACTAAGTAGAAACCTGATTCATCAGCGGACTAGAAAAAAAACTAGAATTTAATTCCATAAAATGCTAGCGGCCTGTTTTTTATGGCTGTCGACTTTTTTGCAAGTTAATGTTTTCGTGCGCAATTTTCACGAACAGAAACAAATTGATTTTTTACGCCCGGAAGAAATGCTGTAGAAATACATTTTGGAGAGAAATTTTAGGATGATTTGAATTTTTCTCAAATATCAGATGGTGTGAACAGAAACAAACGCCCTTGAGGAACGAGATTGTCACCAGAATCTGTATCACGTGGGTGCTTGATGGAAGTTCGTGGACAGAAACAATAACGAATAATTTCAATTTTCAAATCACTTAACAGCAAATGCGTATGTGTACGATTTTAGTGTCGCTGAATGCACAGTGTTGTTAAACATTACAACGATTTATAACATGAGAACAATTATATCTTGGCATTTAGTACTTATACAATTAACTAATTAGAGGTCATAATTAAGTTTCCGAGCGTTGTTCTGATGTCCCGAGAGGAAACAATCGCTAATTGCAACCCGAGACAAATCTCCTCACGCGGTTGTTCTGGCTTATCGATTGTGATCATGTGACAAAGAAAATGTTTACATAATTGGTGATCAGTAAGTCAACAGCGAACACCAATTGTTGCTCGGGGCTGGAGAATAGTGCACAAAGGAGCAATATAAGAGGAAGCAACCCGTCTATAGTGGTCACCTATCTCACTGCAGCCGCTATATACACGTGACTGCTATATTGAGGTCATTATGAATGTGGAACATTTATCAACACAACGCATTACAACACAACACGACACACAGCGCTAAATAACGTAACGCAACGCAAACAACGGAACGGAACACAATACAACAAAACGCAACACAATACAACACAACGCATTGTAATACAACGCAATACAATACAACACAACGCATTGCAATACAACGCAACACAGTACAACACAACGCATTGCAATGCAACGCAACACAATACAACAAAACGTATTGCAATACAACGCCACACAATACAACACAACGCAACAAAAATTAAACAACCCAACGCAACACAATACAACACAACAACGCAACACTACGACGCAATACAACACAACACAACGCAACATTATAAAACACAATTAAACACAACGTAACACAATTAAACACAACGCAACACAATAAAACACATCGCAACACTAAACAACAAAAATGTTACGCAGCGCTTAACACTGTAACGCTTAACAGCACAACACAAAACAACACAACATAAGGTAAAGCAGCACACCACAACACAACAATGCTCATTACAAGAAACATACCAAAATACAATACAACTCAAGTTATACCTTCAGGCAATAACTCAGTTGTCCAACATCAGTTAACATCTTGTAATCACTCAAAAGACACTAAATACTATACTCTAATGGGTATATTTGTTGTATCGTAATTTCTATGAAGTATCATTGTATCCATAGATATATTACTGTATATATCAGACTGATAATCTAATTACAAGCACGGATGGTCGATACTTTGACACAGACAAGAACTAACGATCGTATGTTACAGAGAATGGGTGTGCATTTTTGTTGGTGCGCATGCGCAATTAAACGCCAAACTAATAGGATTACAATCATTTCTTTTCAAATGTGTTCAGCATTTTCTGAAAGCTCAGGTATATTTTCAAGCCATTCTGTTATAAACACTTCCGGTATGATCGTCTGCTGCGAAATGCCACTTCGCCAGGAAAACAAGAATTTCCGCCTGTCAGTCATCATAAACAGACTCGAATATGGATTGTTCAGAGACTTGAATCCATTTGCAACATTCCTCGATAATGGCTGACAGACATCATTATTCGCTCAGAAAATACATTGAACGTCGCGGAAATATATTTCGTACGGAAAATAATGTGATTGAAATATACGTTTATATCTGTCTACCTCGCTTAGCGGAACTTGCAGTTTCGCCGTGGGGAATCATTCACGCAGAATTGGATGTGCTTTATTATTTTTTGTCACAATTGCCCAATATAATCACCATAACATGCTCGTCCTATTGGTAGTTGGCACGTACTGAAGTCGTCAAATTCTATGTACGGAGATAAATACGGCAACAAATACTTAAATTTACACGTGCTCTTATTTATTCTACGAGGTGCAAGGAAACTAGATTTTAAATCACGCAAATTATGATTATACAATTATATAGGCGATAAAAAGATGTGTTGTGAGCTATTTCAAAACATGACAATACATTTTAATGTTAGAATAAGAGCTATAAATTGTTTTGCTTATTTGATTCAAGCTATCAAATGTCGGTTTGTTAATATTAATGTATGCTACGACTACTTTGTCTGTATTTTTTTCAGCGAACAAAATTAATATTTAATTATATAGCCTCTCCTCTCTACAACGATCAACAATGTGACTGACTGCAGTACGCAGGTGGGTCCTATATACAGGTTTTCAGGGTAACATATATTTTGTTTGAATATATACATTGTTGATTAACAAAATTTCATCAGCAGTGATATTGGTTACTCATTTCTTGGAAGAAATACCACAGGATTGACAAAAGGAATTCGCGATCCGACCAATGGTGACAGTGCTTTCATGCTGTACAACGAACGCAGTGACGTCACATTCTATATATAGAATGCAAATGGCTAAATGTCTAGCGTCTACACTGTATACCACGCCTCGGTACAAAGAATTAAATGTTTTAAGTTTGTTTGCGAATGAACCTAGTCCGGATTAGAAAGCAAAAGACTGATCAAGTTACTTTATCGCCGTTTATACTTCAAGGTTTTGGGTAAATAAATTTTCAAGGGTTTGAGCCAACACTGAGTCAAAGTATTTTGACCCAAACCAATTACCGGTACATGTTTTTCGTAAAACTTCATCTAAAAACTAACTCGAAGTTAAGACCACCTCAGTAATGGGAACCAGTTTTTTGTTTTGTTTTCAGAACCAATAGTGGTCTTATCATAGAGGTGTCATTGTATTTAAAGGCATGGTAGAAATGGGAATAGTTTATTCGGAAAATTAGTTCTTCTTTAAATATTCCAGTTGTGTTATGCAGTAAGTGAATGCCATAAAAAATTCTCAAAATTTCAAATTCGTCGAAGTAAACCACATTGAATAAACCGGCCTTATCATCCCTGTTTAGTTCAACTTCTTGATAGGACATTGCTACTTTTAGTCTAGCTGCTTTTCCTGGATCTTCATGAAATGTTAATGCTCTCAAAACGATTTATGTCCACTAAAATCACTGTTTTGCTCGGAAAGAGACGATTGTCTTTATGATCGCTGCGTGAATCATTCTTCCGACTGCGTACGGTTTATGGATAATTCCTCTTCTTTTGAGAAGTTCAGGATAAAACCGTTGGTCAAAAAAAGGATCGTCCTTAAAAGCTGATTGTCGTGAAGAAAAACAACAACGCCATAACGACATCGCCAGTAACTTGTCATGCAAGAGAGTTATTTGTTTTCCTGTACGACGTTCATCGTGAAGACGAGACTTTCCCTTTCAGACCGTGATTAATGACTCGGTGTGCGGACTATAATAGTTTCTGCCATATGGCCCTGCATCTCATTTGCGCAAATTACCTTGCACTCTTGTTTCATTATTATCTGTTACTCAGAAGATGTTTATGATTGAATAAAATCGATTTTTCTCTCATCTTGCTTTCGATATTTTCTTTATAAATTATCGATAAGACACAGCATGAAGCTGTCATTTTCTGTGCCTTAAGAATCCACTGTGTAATTATCTATTAGGGAATTGGTAATTATGATAATAAACACCATTACAAGGATAATCAGCAGAAACCTTAGCAACATTAAACACAATTAACTATATAATCATCATGATTTCATTCATACTCAACAGTACAGCAAACGCCATCAACAAAATAGTGTCCGTAACATCACCTGCTTCATCATCGCCAATTCAACAGAAGAAAAAATATCATCATCATCATCATCACCACCACCAACAGCAACACATTCACATGACTGCCATACTTGTCAGACTTAACATTGCCTTTACTGTCACCCCTGTCAGACAATCTATAAAAACAGTTTGTTTTGTCACTAGCAATATTCGGTAGGTATACATTTTTCTTATGTATTTAATATTTATTTTATATTTAGGTACGAACACAAATCAAGTATGGGGGAGCAGAATAAGAATAAGTCAGTTCAATTTCGGCGATATCACAAACCATCATTTTTTATGAACGGTCTTATCTTTATTTATTATCATCATTATTATAATCCGTTTTGTTGTTCTTTTTACAGCGACTTGCCTGACGATCTCTGTATATTCCCCAACAATAAAATACTCTCCTAAACCTTAACAATAGATATGCTTATATCTGGAATCCCAAAGCTACCAGAAGTGCTCGTTGATATTTTGATAAATATCTGACCGTTCACATTACGTGAAATAATACATCAGATCATTCATATACATATAAAACAGACAGCAACGATCCAATGCTGATATTTAGCGAGTGTAGACACGCGATCCAACAATCCACCAAACATCGATGCTTTCTTTCTGGTATTTAAATAATGATATATGTTTCTATTGTTGATATTAATAGCTTATCTCCGTATCGTCTTTATCGTATATATTCATACAGCGTTTGGCAATAATTGCCTATCTGTTATTATGTAGACCCGCTATGCAGAGATGTTTTCTTTAGAACTATACGATTCCTGTTCAGCTATTCAATTACGTGTATCGGTCACAAGCACACATTTTATGATCGACTTAATTGCTTAATGTCACGAAACGTTGCAATACAATCCAATCTTAATCAGGACTTCCGATAACAATATTAGTATACTGGTCTATGGAGCGAACCTGCCGTTTTAAGAATGTTTAATGCATGATGATAACAATATCAGTATACTGGTCTATAGACCGAACCCGTCGTGTTAAGAATGGTCAATCATTATGAAAAAGTGACATGATACGCTGAATGTAATTTTGGAATGTTTACATCGAATTATATTTTTTTCGGTAGTTTAATTCATTTGAAATATTCATGTTTACCCTTACTTGAATCAAACTCAACAGAAGGTTTATCCAGTAGCCTTTTTATTATCTATGTGAAATAGTGCTGGCGGGTAAGCACTTTTGCCTAGTATAGATCACAATCACACACCGATAACTGTCCAATGTCACCTCATGGTAATTAAGACACAGATGTGACAATAAGGTGACAGAAAACATCGCTTATACAAGTGTTGTCTGGTACATTAACTACACTACACACACTTATACGATAACAACAGCCAGCAATACACGTGACACAATGGCGGACATTATTTGTTCAACATCGCAAGACCACTCAATTAATTTATATTTAAAAACAACAACCTTAAACAACACAACAGCAACAACAACACCACCAACTCGAACAAAAACGTCATAAAAGAACAACAACAACGATGTACCACACTAAGTTGCCACTGTAACAATGTACCATAACAACAGCAGCAACAACAGTAGCAACAAAAGCAGTAGCAACGACAACATCAGGAATAGTAGTAACAACAGCAGCAGTAATATGATCAACAACAGCAGCAGCAACAACAACAACAGCAGCAACAGCAGCAACAACAACAACAATCGCAACAGCATCATCAAAAACAGTAGCGATAGCAACAGAAGCAACAGCAGCAACTACAACGGTAACAGTAGCAGCAGCAACGACAACGGTAACAACAGCAGCAGCATCAACAACAGTAGCAATAAAAAACAACTTCTGGATTTCTTTAATTAGGTTGCAAAGTTGCACATCTGATGTTTCGAACTAGAGCATGTGTTGTTTTAATGAAATAAACATTGAGGTGACATCTTTCTTATCGTGTATGTTTCACGCGGTTTTATTCGATACACATGTCACGAGTTGTAAAAATTAGTATTTATCATTTTAGCTAGATCAACGTTGGAGGGGTTGAAATCAAATCAGTGCCAGGGTAAAATGAAATCAAGTTCAGGCGACCCCCAGGTTAATATGAAATCGATGTCTAATTTCCAGGAGGTTACTTCAATGGGGTGAGTAGCTTGAAGTGTTTACACCGAGGTTGCTATATCCATCACAAACTTTGGATATAATCAGTTTATAACGCTGGAGACTGCTCGAGACAATGTTACAATACTGCGCCTCCAGCATAGCACGTGCAATAAATGACAAATGTGATGCATGTGACAACACTGATGTTCACGTACGATCTACGATCTACTTTGAAAATTACAATTGAAAGCAAGGATACATGTTTATTCACACTTCCAGGCAATGGAATATTCATACAATAAAACACAGTATTTATAATGTTCAGCCACTTAGACTTACAAACAGTATAAAACATTAGACAGAAAAAACCTCTGAGGCATGTTTTATTACAGAAAGATCCGCTACTTCGCTGTGAAATAAATTACCCTCACTAACTACAACCATAAAATTATTTCTTCTGACGCTGAGAGATTTTTATCATTTGTTTAAGTGTTCACAGGGTTGAAACGAAGCTTAAACAAATGACAAAGATAAAAACTGCAAGCTATTCTAGATAGCGACAATGGACATAGTGTGTCAACATTATTTGCTTAATGGGACAATATACGGATCTCAAATAGTTATTAAGATGATAGACACGTAGCGCCCGAGTACACTGAAATAAGCGTTCATAATACCCAACTCGTATGCAGTTCAAATTTTTCAGTCGTATACAAATAATTGGCAAATCGCTTATCGTTCAAGTAGCGAGAGGAGGGCTGTATCTTCTAATCTCTCAGTAACACAAACACAAGCTGACACAACAGCCATTGTATTAATTATAAACTCAACTAATTACACTGAACACGATCGACAAATTAAAGGCTTGACATATGTGTTATATATACCTGATACTTTCAAGGATGCGAAGTCTTTATTTTCATTGAAAAAAATCAAGGTCCGGCTTCACTGACACTAATCCCCAACATAAATCATTGAATTGCGTTTGAATTTTCTGTTGAATAAAACTAAATTTGTTGAAAGGATTGTTTTTGTTATTAAAGATTAGTTATTTAATTGAAAACCATAATCAAAGAATGTATGTAAAATTCATGATTCTGTAATTAGTGTTCTTACGCGGAAGCGGGTGATTGTGAAATTGCTAAACTGGATCCGTATATCTGAATGACATTTTGTACATCCAAGACAAGGGCCGAAAATCGACACATGGCCCCTTATATGGCCCCTTATATACGTTATGAATAGAACTGAAACGTCGTGGCAATATAGTCGTCGCCACATTATGGCTACCTTACCTTCATTGCGAACAGTTGATACATACTATATAACACCCAATGTTGTTCTCCTCCCAATGGGTACAAATGGTTACAATGTTCTCTCACAGTTCAAGTGTTTTATTTACACACCATATATCATGATTACAAACTTCTCAATATGACATTTTGACCCTTTTCATCCCCGCCATCCATTTTCATCCTCTGCTGATTCAATATGGTAATTGTGTTCTGTACAAGATAGCCGTCATCTTTCATCTCTGCTTGGGTCCCCAGATAATTTGATACTTTCTCTGTGTTTCTGTTCTCCTTAATTGAATGGAAAATTATTGGCCGACGGTTAGCGAAGGAGGTAATTTTGTCAACTTGATCTCTCTTGGTGTGTCGAATTTTTAACGAAGTTTGACAAAAACTCTTTTGTGACACTGTTGTCAGTATTAAAGGTGATTTGAAGCGAGACTGTAGTCAACATGCGCTGAAGAGATTTTAAACCTTCACCAAAATATTCAACAAGGTAAGAATAGTTGAGTATAAACGACTACGTGGTTGTTTGTGAACGAGTTTTAAACAATCCAATGTGTTTGTTTGAAATTCGAGACCTTTTATGCCTTTTTTTCGAGTCAGTAATGGAATTTTGTAGTTGAGCCACCCGAGTAAATAAACGTTTTATCAAGTACCCGAAATATAAATTTTAATGTTCTGTAACCATTTCTACAGAGTATAAAGTGAATAGTTTAAATTATAGATATAATCTTTGTTTCTGTTTTGAAACTGGTAAAACATGTGAAAAACACCTTTAGACCAAAGGGAAATTTTATATTTGACTTAAAGAATGTAAATTCTAGAAACGCCCACTAAAGTATAAGTTTGTTTTACTGATGTTTATCAAAATAAAATAAAAAATAAAAAAATACCTACCCACCCCCAAAACGTATATGTGAGATGTGAGAACCAAGAATAAAAATGTCAAGGAAGGTTTTCCGGTCTATCAATCATATTTAGATCACCGATTTGGAGTTATTTTTAATGTGATGTAAGACATATTCATTACACAGTCAGACCTGACTCATTTCAACACGGTGTTTAATATTCAAGAGCCCAAGTTGCAGTTTCCGATATCAGTCATGATAACTTTAAAATATCAAGAGTTTTCAGCATCAGGGTGAGCAAGTCATGCGTTTTGTCTTGCCTTAAACATGTTGTTCTATGTAACTCATCTTTACTCATCTCGTCAAACATAAACACTCCGCTCTCCTTATCTGTCTTAATCATCAATGTGTAAAATTTAATGTCCTTCTCAGATAGCAGTTTTATTACAACGACAATATCTGAAGTATTAAATGTTGAATATCCACTCTAATCATACCTCTCATATTCATGTAGCCGTCTATTCAACGATTGTATCTCACGAGGATATTGCCGTTTATTCAGTTTTTTTTCTTTAGGAATAATAAACAACCTTTTTTGACACCGCGATCTTCTAATATGTTACCAATCTACGCTTGGACAGTTTCAGTTCCGAGTTTTTTGTGTTTTTGTATAATCTCCGCATAATTTAAGAAAAAAAATCCAGCGGAAAGCATGACATAATCAGCTATCTTTATTTAGCTGTTTATGAGCATTAAACATGTTATTAATGGGCAATATAACTTCAATTTAGTTGGTCGTCAAGTGGTTAAACACTCGATAACAAATAAGTATTTTATCTCATCAGTTTGAGTGTTTGAAAGTATTTAAAATTTCGCATAAATCCACCACATGACTTCAAAGAACTTTAATAAACTTGATAGCTTGAATACGCTTTCGAGTTTTACACGCATCAATCAGTTTGAAAAAGAATTGTAGAACAGTCATAAAACTAAATTTAAAATATACTTTAGATTTTTTCACTTAATTTTATTTTATTTTATTTCATTCATTGTTTATTGTCGAGTCGCAATATCTTAATATGTCCTTTGGGTCCTGTTGTTTGTCTCTGAATCATGGAAAGTGACAGTCAGTTTATCATAAACTGGGCATCTTTCAAAGCAGATGTCTGCACAGAATTCTTCAGATCTTTTGGCTTAATCCAATCTAAAACAAAGAAGTCATACATGAAACATACACCCAGCTTATCATCGAGCTAAAGACGTAGACGATGAAAATGGATTGACCGTGTTCTTCGCTTGGAAGAAACAGCCATCCACAGAGTTGCATTACAAAACAGCAGGAAAGTGGAGAGGAGGACAACCAAAGGTGACATGGAGAAGATCTGTGGAGCAAGCGATAAAGAAGAAAAACTTGAACTGGGACCCAATACATGGACGAGAGACAGGCTGCTTTTTGGGCAATCTGGATCAGTCACAGACGAGGGACAGGCTGTATTTGTGTAATCTGGATCACACATAGACATGAGCGAGAGACAGGCAGCATTTGTGTAATCTGGATCACACATAGACATGAGCGAGAGACAGGCTGTATTTGTGTAATCTGGATCACACATAGACATGAGCGAGAGACAGGCAGCATTTGTGTAATCTGGATCACACATAGACATGAGCGAGAGACAGGCTGTATTTGTGTAATCTGGATCACACATAGACATGAGCGAGAGACAGGCTGTATTTGTGTAATCTGGATCACACATAGACATGAGCGAGAGACAGGCTGTATTTGTGTAATCTGGATCACACATAGACATGAGCGAGAGACAGGCAGCATTTGTGTAATCTGGATCACACACAGACATGAGCGAGAGACAGGCAGCATTTGTGTAATCTGGATTACACATAGACATGAGCGAGAGACAGGCAGCATTTGTGTAATCTGGATCACACACAGACATGAGCGAGAGACAGGCAGCATTTGTGTAATCTGGATCACACACAGACATGAGCGAGAGACAGTCTGCATTGGTGGATCAAAGGGTCAAGTACACACATGGCTGATGGAAAACGGTGCAAAATCGGATACTGGTGAAGGTATTGAGCGCACTGTAGAGCGAGTTGGATTATAAAATTATTATGTATTTCATCTGATCTACACAACATATAAATTTCCTGTACAGAGACAAACTGCGACACACTGCAACTAAGATTTTGAAGTTTACCAAAACATGTATAGTAAATAATTGCATACCAGTACAAAAAACACATGTCAAACATACTACATGTTAAATAATTGCTATGACAAGTATTTCGTATTATTTGAGACAGTAAATAATGAATTCGTCACATTTCATCGAGTGCGTAATACAGACAGGCCCCTTGGGATACAGTATATTTCATGAATCGTTTTATGATAATAGAAAGGTTCTATTGCTAAACAGCGTTACTTCATCTCCAATTAATTTGACTGTATCAAATTACAGTGCAGTCGACCGTGAGAGTGTTCGAGACAGAAAGTTGAAACACTTCGTTGATAGGATGTTGCTTCTCCTGTCTATAATCATGTGTTGAGCTTAACTATATAACTTGGTTACACTTTTTGATAGAAAGATTTAATTGAATATATCAACGGGAGCATTCAATTACTCTATAACGAGGCCACCCCTGAACATCGTTTTGTTTGCAGTAGCTCGTCAATTGCGTCGACTCAAATTATACTTGCTTTGTCGTACATGATACTTTTTGTAACTAATAATAAAGTTATATACACAACCAGGATCATGTAATGACTTTTCCAGCCATTAGGGTGAAGAAAAAACTCCAGATGCTCCTTTCTATTCTCATTTTTGGAATAGACGAGTACAATGATATCATCAATGACCTAAGCCAGCTGAATAGCTGTTTCAGATATAAATTATACACCCCGGATGGAATTCGAACCTGTAGAGACGAGTGTGAAGCGAATTGAAGTAAGCGACCGTAACCCCTCAGCCACGAAGGCAAATACAATATATAGTCCTAAAACATTTAGATAAACGTAGAAGGATCTACAACAAATAAACCCATAAATCTTTATGGAATGGATACCACAAACAAACGGTTCTTTAAGAACGTCGTAATATTAATTGCATTAAAACACTTCTAACCAGAATTTAGACCAAAACATGAACACATTGGCGTTATATCTCTATTATTTACAAACTGACGTTTCGCAAATGCGTTTGAAAAAAAACAACATATATATATTTAGACAGTAAGTTATTTAGAGTGTAATGCTTTTCGCCAGTATGAATTAAACACATCAAATTTATCTTTCTTTATTATTCATAAAAGCAGCTTTTAACATCGGAATGTCAATAACTCAGAATGATCCACGTTAAAGTCGCTGGTATATTGAATATAGAAACTTGGTTCACTTTTTGTTAAGTTTAAATCATTTTTTCCTAGAGCCATATTGAAGCCTTCCATTATTGATAAGGAAGGTATGATATGTATGGTGTTCGTTCAGCTTACACAAAGTCATCAAATAGTGGCAATGTCGTAAGAGGAGCAGACATTCAGAAATATTTATACAACTTTTACACATTTTTCCTGTCGATGTCCTGTCATTCAAACGTGTTTCATTTCCCATTAATCTTAATCAATTTCTATCTGAAAGAGCCGTTGTTAATGGTATGAATTCGGAAATTTGAGCCTTATTTATTTCAAAAGTGAATTCAATAGAAATCAGAATTTCAATATGAAGTCACGCGGACACACATCATGGTCATTTGTAGCTTTGTAAACATTATTGTGTATTTGCCACGAGGTCTACAGTAAATTGATGTACACAACTATTTTTGATAAATGGTTCCTCGATGGAATGATATAGTCTTACACATTTAGAATGAATGCACTAAATAGTCAGGATGGGTGTTTATAAAACTATTCATTTTTATTACAGTCTTCAAAAATCCCTTTGCCAAAAATATACAGTTACACTTCATTTTGAAGATCACCTCGAAATTAAAACAACCACATTAAAAATCATAATTTCATGTTAAAATACCATAATTCGATTTCAACAGATGAGGTGGTGGTTAGAAAAGTCGATGGCGCCAAAGGCACTTTTGATGACATTCCAGTTTGCTAGTGCCTAGTTATGCCCGTGTAATACCAGTTTGTTAGGGCCTAGTAATGCCCGTGTAAAACCAGTTTGCTAGTGCCTAATTAGGCCCGTGTAATACCAGTTTGCATAGTGCCTAGTTAGGCCCGTGTTATACTAGTTTGCTATTACATAGTCTGGCCCGTGTAATACCAGTTTGCATAGTGCCTAGTTAGGCCCGTGTAATACCAGTTTGATATTACCCGTTAGGCCCGTGTAATACCAGTTTGCTATTGCCTAGTTAGGCCCGTGTAATACCAGTTTGTTATTACCTAGTCTGGCCCGTGTAATACCAGTTTGATAGTGCCTAGTTAGGCCCGTGTAATACCAGTTTGATATTACCAGTCAGGCCCGTGTAATACCAGTTTGATAGTGCCTAGTTAGGCCTGTGTAATACCAGTTTGATAGTGCCTAGTTAGGCTCGTGTAATACCAGTTTGGTATTGCCTAGTTAGGCCCGTGTAATACCAGTTTGCTATTGCCTAGTTAGGCCCGTTTAATACCAGTTTGCTATTACCTAGTTAGGCCCGTGTAATACCAGTTTGCTATTACCTAGTTAGGCCCGTGTAATACCAGTTTGCTACTACCCAGTTAGGCCCGTGTAATACCAGTTTGACATTGCCTAGTTAGGAGAAGTCCTCATCTCCCGCTCCCTGAGATTGTGGAGCAAACATAATTATCGACAGCCTCCTCTTGTTAGCCAATTGTAATTATTTACAATGTAGTACATTTGTTGTAATTTATTAGTGTAACAAATGGCGGATTTGTAAGAGACATAAAACATTATTCCCGGGAGGGCTTTGTTAATCCCAGAATTTCGTCGACCTAAGATTAGGAATCAATTCGGATGGTTGTTAAAAAGTCATTGTTGATTGTCGTTCTGTGACATATGGCTACGGCTATTTGTAGTTAAAGTAAATGTAGTTATACTGGTTCGTTCAATTGACCACCATAATGTTTTATATAACTGAGAAAAAATGTTGATATGGTGTTAAACACGACAATGACAAAATTGCAATGTACGCAAACGATCTGCGTTGGGCGAACTTGTTGATAACGAATATTATCACACTTGATAAATCTGTCTATACAATGTATAAACATCAGCACTAGAGAACAACATAATATACGTCACAATTGGGAAGTGAATGCACTAACGTTTTCGACTATTTTCCAATTTTAAATCAAACTCTCAGATTCATATCGATTATCGATTATAGCTGAAGTTCGATATAACAACACTTATGAAAAGGCTGCTGTAAATAGGAAATATTTTTCGAAAATCTGCATTAATTGTGTAATAAAATCAGAGAATAAAATGTAACCATGACGAGAATTATCCTTGAAAAAATAATTAGCACAAATTTGTGCATATCTGTAGGTGTTCGAGTGCTTATGCAACTACATCGCTGCTTTCAAAAACAAATTCTCAATTGGGAAGTGAACTTGATTTAGATAATACATTAAAAGATCAAAAGGTTGATATTAAAACGGCAGTTCGTCTTTTTTTAGAGCAGTAATGACTTAAGATGACTCAAGATATCGCAATGAAGTTAATTTTAAATAAAATTGTGCGTCTATACTCGACTTAACAAGCCAAATATGTTCATGTCGACGAATAAAATTAGTAATGGTACTTAAAACGTATGACATTTTTGTGTTAATGCATTGCTTTGCTATTTTACATTGATTTTGTATATATATTGGATTGTGAATAAACATTAAATCATCAATTCACCCCCAGCTTTATTCAATAATTCAATAGACCACAAATGATTCAAAGTTTCCAAACAGAAGACGGGAAACGAAGCAAGCATTTCATTTAAGACATCTCTAATTATAAAGCAATTTAAATGATAATTCCACAAGCGATTAATTTTTTCCCATCGAATATTGATACTGCATGCAGACTCACAGAAAAGCAAATCACAGAGAATTGACTGGCATACTCTGGGATAATGAAAGAAACGTCAGAATTTAGATCGATCACGGTAGAAAAGTTGATAATAACTTGGAATCTTCTCGCGAAGAGATGTTGCTTGTAGTAGGCTCGACATGATGGAATTGAGAGACGGAGAAATCGATATAATACGTCTATTGGTTAAGTTTCACCGTTCTCGCTTGCGATATTTTCATGATCTTCGCGTCTCTTTATTGGTTATGTAATTACGTCGATGCTTGAATTTAAATCTCAGCTGTCGGCACAAACTAATGGTCATAATAATCACGAAGACTCTGAGCATTATTATCGTGATTTGGTGTCAGTCTTTTCCTACGATCTTTGTTGTCAAATACGCCCATTTGTTGTTATAAGAATAGACCTCTTCTCAGTACGGTGAACAGCTTGACTTAGATTGATATCTTCTTAACATTGAGATCTTTTATTCACGATATTTGATAGTTCCTATTGAGTATTTTATTAATGTGAAGAATTTATTCGAAGCTATATTAAATTTCTGTTTACGCGAATATTACACTTGCTCCATGTTTGATGCGAGTAAGGTAATATATTTAATCGATCCTATCCTGTATTTTATGTAGAGTTAACGAAACCATTTTAATGTTGTAGTAAGCTGCCACACATTAAGGGTATTCATTTAAAATTTTCGAGTATATTGTAAAGATAGCACATATCTAAACCAGTGTTCTGTTATCATTCAAAATGTCACTGCTAAATATATTTACGAACTTACATTTAATGGTGTTAAAAAGGGTAATATGTTGGAATTATGTGTGTACACATAATAGCATGTGTGTGAAAATAATGTAAACAGTAACTTCAACAACAACCATAAACAAAAACAATAATAACTACATAAATAACAACAACAAATACAGCATCACCATCATTAGCAGCAACGACAACAATAATAATAGCGACCACAACCAGACTAATTAAAGTGACCATTACAACTACAACAACAACAAAAATAGCAACCACAATGAAAATAATACCCCCAACCATTGAACGTCAACAGCAGCAACAGCAATAACAACATCAATATTGACAACAGTATAAAATGCATGTAACACTAGCTCTACACCAGCACTAGCAGCTGCAACAGACAACACCAGCAACAGCTATACATGCCCCAAACAACAATATAAACAATAACACTGTAAACTATTCAAATGGCTTATCATTGGATAGTGACATTAGTGTATCAACAGCATATGGCAAGCTTTCTCGAACGATTTTTATTAAACGATATGGCAAGCAGATATCAAACAGTTTGATGAAAAATATTACCTGAATTTTAATTAAGTGTTAAGAATCAGGCTTTACAAAGCTCTTGTGAATATGAGCTGTCTAAAAATGCTTCACTTATTCACAGGACAATGACCAGCCGCTGTCAAATAGGAGATATGTCCTGTTAAGCATATCGGTGAAAATAAAGGAGTTCCGATTAAATATAATTTGATACTTTTTACAACGAGTCTCGACAGACGAACCTTTTGAAGAGCTAGCTTCTCTCGGCGGTCTCTACGGGGATATTCTATAGCCCAAATCACGTGGTTTTCTCGGGTTATCAGTTAATTCTATCAATTAGTTTTCTCCACTGCGCTGGTAAATGACCCATGTCGTGCCAGTATTCTAGTAAAAACCGTTTACAATGAATAACTTATTGCCACGGATGATGATTCCCGGGTGTTTTGTCAAAGAGACACGAGAGAAACAGATGGTTTGAAAGCATTTACTGAGCGAGATCACAGTATTCCAAACGCTTGCAAAATGAATGGCTACAAGAGCTCGATTGCAGCAGACACCAAATAAATCGGAGTTTTTCCCAATTCGTTTCCACGTTGTTGATTTTAATCACGCGAGACAACACGAGATCTACTAAAGATACGGTTGTAATTTAAGGTGTTACATTGGGGCATATTTTATTTAAGATAAGCACAGAATGACAGTCAAGCAAACAAGCGTTTCTCTCATGCTTCCCCATCCCTTCCTATCCTCTGGTAAATGTAACGAATTCGTTCTACTGATCAATTGACATGTCTATTCCTATGTGATTAATATGCTTTTCATACAGGTCTTTGTCAGACTCGACTCAACATGCTCTGCGAACGAGCAAAATAATCTCCTAATGGCAGTATGTCTCCTTGTTTTCCTTTAGAAACTATTTGAAGTACAGCTTGGTCTCTGCATGATACAAATAATAATATTCATAGCATTTGCATTATAAAAATGACCATAAATGCTGTTACACTTGTACGTCATTATGTCTACCTTTTTGCATTACCGACAATATCTTATTGCACCGATGTGTTTAAATTATACACACGGAACAAAGCAGAGCAGAGTAGAGTATTGCAGAGCAGAGATGTAGAACTTGTTAATATGTGTTTCCCTACTTCACGATATGATACAACGCTAAATACATCCGCTCTTGTTAAAAGAGAGAGAATAAGTTGCTACAGGGAAAATGGTATAATTGTATGTATTCAATATGCTCGTAAGGTTTAAGTCAAACATCAGTCAGTCATTAATCATGTGAATGTCAAGAAACAATTAGGGTCATTATTAAATGTGTGCTCAGCTCGCCTGCTACGTGCAGAATTTCACGGTTCATGTAGTCACGTGATTACAACACAAACAACAGCACACATCTATAGTAAGGGCCAAGAGGAAATTGTACACAGCCCTACATATTTATCACGTGACTGCAACACAAACAATCACAAATACCTCACGAGTTAAGGTCGTTTGAACAACGTACTCAATAATTAAGATTACACGAATACCCCCTGTCCGCAACGGAGTCCATTGTCCATGATAATTGAACAGACTTGTCGTGGGATTGGTATCTGACACATTAATAACTAAGTGGTTAGGTATTTCTCTGTGGTTACTGTCAAATGACAATAGGTCATCTTGTTTATAGCTGTCGTACATTTATAAGTTTGTATGAAATATTCTTGTAGATTAATATGTAAATGTAAAACATGCTTTTGGCGCATTTACATGATATGGTCATCAATATCATTACAACCACTACCACCATTATCATCATCAACACCATCATCATCATCATCATCATCAACACCACCATCATCACAACCACCATCACCACCATCATCATCATCATCATCATCATCATCATCATCATCATCATCATCATCATCATCATCATCATCATCATCAACACCACCATCATCACAACCACCATCACCATCATCATCATCATCATCATCACCACCATCATCATCATCATCATCAACAACTTCATCATCATCACTACCACCACCACCATCACTACTACCACCACCTTCATCATCATCATCAACAACACCACAATCATCACTACCACCACCACCACCATCATCATCAACATCATCATCATCCTAAGCAGGAACAACCTCCTCAAACAACAACAACAACCCACCAAAAAAACTCCCTTATCATTACCATCAACAACAGCAACATCCGAAACAGCAAATCTGTCTTCACTATTTTCATCTGCAACAGACTTATCTTCATCATCAGCATCCTCATACATAACTTACCCCGAAGTCCTGTTCCATTCCATCACTAACATGTGTATTCTGATACTTCGATACTTATCAAAAGTGGCGGACTTATGTACATGTTCATCATCATTTGCACTTGCAACACCTTTTATTCAAACGTATTGCAACAAAAAAATAGACCGAATGTATTTAAACTACGCACGTATAAGATCTACTCTAAGTTACACACTTGTGTCAACCGACTATTATGTCAATAATTTCTATTTGTGCTTGTTGAAATTAGTTCAAATACTACAGGCCTGAATTAAAGTTTTGTGTGTTTATATCGTCAATATTAGCATGTTGTATTGACTCTTTTTAAATTATTACAATAGGTCTGTCAAATACGCCGGGGGAGATATCAATATAAAATTCATTGTTTGAAATAAAAGTCTCCCTGAAATATAAAGCTCCACAGTAAAACATCTAAACATTTACACACGGCTGAATGCAGATCCCTTGCTACAGAAATTATCAGGTTAATATGATTTATTTATACTAGCACACAATCGTCTGAACTCTTTATATAATCTATCGTACGTTTAAAGGGAAAGAATTTAATCATGAACCGATGTAGTAACAACGGAGTTGCCTCCCTTTATACTTTATATTACAAAACAACAGATTGAATGGATACGTTGCTTTGTCAGTTGGTTAGCACTATATGTTATATTGGTTTGCTTCAATTAGAGTCAGCTGTAATATTTGGACCCTCGAATGGTACCTGCGGCCGCATTGATCTAGTTGGCTGACCAATCCAGTTAGCTCAATCGGTCGAACATTAATCATTTAATCTAAAAGGCACTAGGTTCAAACCCAGGGTCAGGCGTATGTTCTCCTCGACAATTTGACGGCATTCTAAATCATTAGTCCTCCACATATTATTCAAATGGGGAAGTTGCCAGTTGCTTGCGAAAGAACCGGTTGTTACTGATTGTTAACCTAGGAACGTTGGTTAGGTCAACTGAACGTCGTATGTGACTGAAATACTCGGGGAAATTTAAAAGTAAACGCTTCCGACAACATACTTACAACTCTTTGAAGCCTTGTGTCTGTTTTTATTCAATTATCGTTTCTTGTACGCTTCACCAAATTTCTCAATAACTTCAAGTTAACGTTTGCTACATACCACGACAGAAACTCCAGGGGTTTCGTTCTTGTGTGTTGTTTTGCCTGTGCTACTTTGTGGTGTATGCTTTGTGGTGTAAACTTTGTGGTGTATACTGAATACTTTGTGGTGTATGCTTTGTGGTGTATGCTTTGTGGTGTATGCTTTGTGGTGTATACTTTGTGGTGTATACTTTGTGGTGTATACTTTGTGGTGTATGCTTTGTGGTGTATGCTTTGTGGTGTATAATTTGTGGTGTATGCTTTGTGGTGTATGCTTTGTGGTGTATAATTTGTGGTGTATGCTTTGTGGTGTATGCTTTGTGGTGTATGCTTTGTGGTGTATGCTTTGTGGTGTATACTTTGTGGTGTATGCTTTGTTGTGTATGCTTTGTTGTGTATACTTTGTGGTGTATGCTTTGTGGTGTATGCTTTGTGGTGTATACTTTGTGGTGTATGCTTTGTGGTGTATACTTTGTGGTGTACTTTGTGGTGTATGCTTTGTGGTGTATGCTTTGTGGCTGGTGGGTTTGGTGGTAGATTGGGACGATCGAAAAGTTATGATGCGAGATTTTCTGCAAATCAGTGTTTTATTTCTATCTCCAAGTCAGTTCTGAGGAAGGGAGACAATTCTGTAATTACTATCATGATTTCCATAAATGCTTTTTACGAATAATGCGCTTTGAAGCGAAATTTCTCATTAGAATTGCTTATTGGGCTACATTAGTATTAATATATCGCCTTCTTCCGCCGGCAACTGACGACTTCCCTATAGGATTCAAAGGTGGAGGACCAATGACTTGGAATGTATCATCTTCAGTCGCATTGTCAGGGGGAACGTACGCCCCACTCGGTACTCGAAACTCCTACATCACTATTGTCTATTGTAATTACTTAGAATCTATATGAATGATTTCAAACCATTTATTGTATATGTTATAAATATTTTACACTGAATAATTTATAAAGTAGTGATACTAGTCGTAATTCCTCGGATCTTTTGCAAGAAATAATGTGCTGATACAAACTAGAGGACATTTATCAGGCGGCAAAAAGAACAAAAATACACCAAGTTCTGTGTCTGCCAAATAATTTATAAACGTTTTTATTTTCTTTCACACGTTTTTGTTTGCTTCTGGTACCAATTTTCTGTGATTGGTCGTAAAAAATCGCGTGATATAAATGTACCCATACGGTTTTAAGTAAATGTGTACAAATACCCGCACACCACAATATTTGTATAATACCCGAGGTCTCATAGTGCTTTATACGCCGGTTCTTAACCCACACTATTTACTCTGTAAAGTGGCAAAATACGATAGTAATAATAATAATCAACGCTGAAGGTATATTAAATAAACTTTAGAACCTTTTCAACTTGTTTCATGCCAAAATGTGTTAAGGCTTAAACAAAAATTTCGCTCACAAATAAAATGAAATGATTCCGTTCCGTAAATAGTGTGTGTATGAAGTGGGTAATCCAGTTTTTCGCAACTGGCTGCAATAAGTCAAAGTTAATCGAAAATATTTTTGTCGGGTTTTCATTAATGGAGGTTTGCATAATGTTTATATACGTATAAAAATAATGTCAGTAAAAGCAAGCGCTGTTAAATAACAACATTAGAAAATCACTTAATTGATTTATGAAAACAATACGGCGTACATAACTATCACATACGTACCGGCGCTATTTTATCTTTGTTTCTTTAAATAAAATTTATATCGACAGAACCAAGGTATAAAAATAAACCAGAGTTCAAAATTACTGTTAAAATATTTTTAAGATACTGACCTGAATATTTCGTAGCAAAATAAAAGTGTTTCGGAGAACGCCACAGACGACAATAGCACAGCAATAGATCAGCATAAGAAACGTTAGGAGTTGAGGAGGTGTAAGGGAATGGGGATGTAAAGAATTGTCTGGCTGATTATCAAAAACAACCATGTATTGGTGGTGACAATAGGAGATGGAATGGATGGAATATATTATTACAGTGTATGCCAAGTGATCAAGTTGGCCACGACAGAGAGAGAGACACGAACATTATATCAGGCCAAGGAATTGTGCAAGGGAAATAGGGAACCTAGTATAAAGGAAATAATCATCATACAGCGACTCACAGCCTTTGAACTGTCAGTAAAAATACTGGGATTTAAATTGATTTAACAGTTAACCTCATACTTAACCGCTATAGGTCATTAAAACGATCATTTCCGACCAATTATTGAGACACACACTACGCATTCACAACGGAATAAATGTTTATAAATATGGTAAAATGTTGAAGTAGGTAGACACGATGACATCTTATTGCAATATCTTTCCTCTTAAAATTTCTACTTTGTTTTCCACATAGTGGAAAACATAGTTTCATTTTCACTTGTAGGCATGTTTAATAATGCTACATGTATATATTTAACGCTGATGCAGATTTTGAAAGATTTGCAACCGACAAAAGTTTTGAAATTCTGGATTACAGGATAAATTTTAAGCGATTATATAATTTTAGAACTTCAAAGTAATGTGGTGGTCACATAAATAGCCATGATCATACGGTGACTGTTCCAGCTATCACAGTAGAGAACCCCCGAGGCGGATACCTTGGTAGAACCATCGACTGTCCATTAGTCAACTGAATGGCTTCCTCATATACAATTGTCGATGGTATACTTTCAACATTTAATGGATGTAAGTCGCATGTAGGTGCGGTTGCCCTCATCTATATAGCGCATTACTTTACTATCTGTATTGTACAGACGATGATAATATTGTGTTTGTTTGTTTCGGTTCAAGCCGTTTCTTAATTCAACAATATTTCAGTTACATAGAACGGTCAGTTGACGTAAAAAGTGCTCCTGGGTTACCATTCAGTGCTAACCTGTTCCAAGCAACTGACAAATTCTCCACATAAATCAGAGTTCAGAGGTGGAGGACAAATGATGTTGGATGCATTGTCCTCCGAAAAATTGTCGGAAGAACATACACGTCTTACATGGTTCGAACGCACGATCATTTCAATGGCAGTCGAGCGTTACACTGACTAAGCTAACGAAGTGTGCCCCGAAGATAATCTGAATAAGACCAGACATTTCGTTTGTGTTACTACACCTGCTGTCGAGTAAAGGAATTCTCATATATGAGCAGTTCACAAAAGATGACGATGTATTATGTCACCGTCTAGCTTCCGGTGACGTAAATTACTCATTCAGTCTCCATAGTTACTTTATTAATTTAAATAAGTTTACCACACAAACACCCATTTCGTTCCGTTGTTTTGTACATTTTAGAATATTGATTCTATTTCTTTGGGGACCGGTGTATAAACCGAGACCACATTGCAACAATGGTATAGATAAACAATGAATCATGAATGTATTGCAATCTGCAGTGGCTCATCTGTCAATTATTTAACTACCACCATGAGGATTGCATGCAATCATGTTGCATAAACATGTATTCAAATTCACTTCGAAAATAATTAACGGAATCTGTACAGACCCATACGATATGACGCACGTTCAGCAATATGTACCACCATTCCATGCTGTTTTCCATCGATGGCACTGGCCATCGACTCATACGAAGCACTTTTCGTATCCTCTTAGCTATGTTGCCCTCACGCATATGTATTTCCATTGCGGCATATGTCATAACGAAACAAAACATGCGGTCACATTTCACAGTACCGCAATTTACGTCAACTCAATTACGTAAACATTCAATTGAATTATTCATGTGGCAGCTTGAATGGGAAAACTAGCACAGGTATGTATATGTTCATTGAACAACAGCACTGGCACAGTACATGCTATTTGAAAAACCAGCACTGAATTTATCCCTGTACGGAGACCTTGTCCCTGTCACAGCTTGAAAAACACCAACATTGACCTGATTCTTGAAATTATCGTTATTCTGGGACAGCCAGCACACAATTCGAGAAATATGCCACTGGTTATCTCAGTCGGTACAACTCTCCACAGCCAATCTTGAGGTCGAAGAATATTACTCTGGGTGAGGTGTACGTTTTCTACGACAATTTGACTAAAGAATCTATTGTCCATCATTTCGGATTAATGCGGGAACCTGTCCGTTCCTCAGAAAGGACAGCTTGTTTGGTAATCCACTTGTCGTCTACGTCTGATTCATGGGAAGATATTCCTTGTTGCTTGTACAAGAACATTTTAGTAATTGGAACACTGGTTGACAAAAACAGCGTAAAACTCCGACACAGAAGAAACAAGAAATATCTTTAAAAAAGATGGTCGGCGCAACTTGAAGTATGCTTTGTTGCAATCTGAAGGTTAAAATTTGTTGTACAACATAAAAAATGCCGAAATGTTACGACTGCCGGTCATTCAAATACGCTATACTACAGAAACTCCGAGACCTGTAAGGGGAGATCACTGCGTAAGAGACTGGATAAAAGAACTCCATAGTGTGATTAGTCATAGACACAGTATACATGTAGTTTGTTTCAATATAGTGCATCATTACTTATTGAATAAGTCGCGAACTCACACATTCAAGTTAATAAACCGTTAATACATAGCGATTTATGTGATTAAAGCAATATAAATGTTCGCGACTGGTACATTAAACCAAGAAAGTCTTCTTAATTCCAACACCGGACAATTCCCCGCGGTGATGACTAACAACACTACTTACTGGATAAATCTTGAAATACACTAAACAATGCTAACCATTCTGCGTGTTTGTCCTGTAGAGGTTACGATGTAGATGCAAGATAACCTTATCCTATTCAAACGTTGGGTGTTTAATAAAATATTCATATTTTAAAAATGTATATTGTATTGTTCCTGATTTCATCACAAAATGGCGGTTTATGTGAATATGCTCTCGGAGACTTACGGATTAACACATTTTAACTTGTGTAAAACACGATAATGAAACCTGATCTACGTTTTGTAATGGAGCTTACGTCACATAAACAGCCAGGGTCGTGTAGTGACTGCTGTGGCTATTATGCTGGAGGTAGATCCCAAGCGGACGCCTGGATAGAACCATCGACAACTGGATGGCTTTCTTACTTACACATAACTATATGTATTACTTATATAACTATTCCGGGTGGGATTCGAAGCCGCAGACGTGAGGGGCAAGTGACTTGAAGCCACTTACCGTATCAACTGATCTATATACACAACTGAAATACGGTGGGAACATGCGCTATTGTACACATATATACCATTTAGATATTAAAATGTAATACAAAACTACAATTGATTATGATATGTGTACATAATTTATAATTTAGTTTGTATCAACCGTCCTATTAATTAGAAAGGCCCCAGAAAGAGTGTACAGTAAACCCTCAATAATAAGACCACCCTTGAAAACTGGTCTTTATATGGAGGTGGTCTTAATATTGAGGTTGATTCAAGAGCAAAGAAGTGAAAATGGACTTGAAAAATATGTTCTTAATTTTGAGGTGGTCTTCTTATTGAGGTGGTTTTAAGTGAGGTTTTACTGTACTTGTTTTAAATGGGTTGCGGTGCTCGTTCTTATGTACCAAATGTTCATACCATCTAGTGTGATGTATTCTGAAATCTTCGCTGACAAACATGTTTTACAATATACAATGTAATTGTTGTAGTTAGTAATATGCAAAATGTATATTAATGAGCCTTTAATAAATAAATAAAAGGTAAAACAAGTTATATCTAATCACATGTTGTTGCTTTGTATGTCTTTTTTGGCATAGCTATTGTGTGAGGCAAAAAACAACACCACAAACATTTGAAACAATTATCACATTTGAACCGTTTCGCAGTCTTGAGCTGGCTATACGAAAATAACTTACTTTCGTTTTAGCAGACTATATTAAGCGCGCTTTTTAATAAAAGTTACAATTATCCCTATTTTCTGTCATAGTCCGCGCATCACTTAATTTTAAGATACACGCGATTAATCAATTTTAATGAAGAAAAGATCGGACGAATCTACGCCGCAGATATATATGGTAGCTTTAATAGTACTACCTTCACCCCACGGCACTTTCGTAGTTAATGTCAGATACACTCGAGTGATCGCGAGACTCTCGCGATATTCAATAATTTATCGCTTCACCGCTTACCGTGAAAGGTAAAATAGAAAGCTTAAGTCTGGCCGTGTATTGATAAGTATGTGATCTGAATCTTCCATTTTGAATAGAAAGCTTAAGGACGCGTCAAAAACCCGGACAAATGGTCGGAACACCGGGAATATTCTACGAATGGTATTGATTTTATGGAAGCTGGCTAGCTAGGAATATAAGTGCTTATCGGATGTACATCGAGTGACAGTTAGGCTGTGGAAAAATCTATACTCGTGTACATTTAACTACTATACACACCTGTTTTTTACCTGTCGTCTATACATATATATTTGTTCGCATAACGACTGTATTGAGTCGATGTTTACTTTTCTCTCGGTAATGCAAGTTTAGTTTTCGTTGTTAGATATTTTTCAAAGTTTACGGGCACAGATAGTTATTTAGAACACGACATTCGGTTGAGGCGCGTATCAATGTGACTATAACTTGAGTATATATTTGTACCTTTTATTTACATCGACTTAAGTGTTTGAAAGAATTTCAAAATGAGTTTAAGAAAGTTAAAGTTGTACAAAATTATACAGACTGGTACCACCGAGGCTATTTTAAAAGCCTTGATGGATTACCTTAAAAGTGGCAAGGATCCCAACATTCGGGATGACGAAACCGGCGGAACCCTTCTTCATCTGATTGTGGAGAGAGGTGACCGGTTCATTACCGGACAAACAGTGTCCGGTGTGTATATGTTGGTGTGTAAGGACATTGATATTGATGCCCAAGACAGCACGGGGAACACCGGACTTCACAAGGCTATGAGAATAACGGGAGGGTTTAGGATTATTCTTGCTTTGATGAGGTAAGCATTTCCAATTTTTTTTATTAATATTATTTAACTGAAATTTTTTATAGTGTTATGCTCCTGGGCTCAAATATGACAGAGTCGATGTACAACGTAGATGTTTATTAGAGTACAATATAACCTCAATAATAAGACCTCGTTGCGTCTGAAGACACATGTTCCAGTTGTGAGGTCGTCTCATTATCGAGTTAAATATGGTAGAACAATTAAAAAAATGTTCAATGAAAACTCATCCTATTAATGGTGTGTTCTTAAGTTTGAGGTGTCATTTAAATGAGAGTTTCTGTATTCTTCATATCACCGGGTTTTATCGTATTGAAACTAGCATTACCCACTTTTATTAATACTGATTTCCAATAAACTTAAAAGAATATTTCCTATTATAATTTAGGAAATATGGGCGGGGTTCAATTATATAAATTATTAACTTCACTTGTAAAAAGATACGAAGTCCGCCGAGTTACATACATAGAAATATTCAATTCATTTGCTTAAATCTAATATAATGATTGAATAAGATTATTTCGGAAACATTTGCTCTTATCATTTGATAAGAGCCACCCTTAAATTATAATGATAGAGGCATGCATTACGACGGCATGTTTCCTCAGGTCAAATATGCGCAAATTAGTCACCTGCACGTTTCGTACTTTCAAATATAAAGTTTCGAATCAAACCGAAAGTGTAAAACTTCATTATGAGTTTATCACTGTTCTTTTGAAGTTGATATAAACGTCATAGATTCAAATCTCGCAACGGAAGAACGAAGACGAAAGACAACGATTGTCACTCGGTCAATACCTTGAACATGCCGGTGAACTCGTACAAGTACGGTTATTTTTATAACTCTTATATGAACTATGTCATCGTGTATATTTGGTCACGTGGTTTCAAATTTTGCAACACATTTCGATTTGTATGTCACATTTTTATCTTGTGTAAAGAACTATACATTTGTATATAAACATCCATGCATGTGTGCGCTAATCCTCGTAACGATGTTCTTGCCTGACATGTTTCATATTATTAATGACCTAAATGCCGAAAGATTTACGTATATAATAACCTAATTACTCTAGTGATATACTATATGTAGTATTTACAATAATAACATAATCTTTAATGGGAATTAATTTGTGTTCGTTTATGGTTAATGTCGGGTTAACTAATATACTATTGCGGTGATCCCGACAGTCCTACCGAGTTCAGTACCTGACTCAACATTAGCCCCGCCCTGTATGACTTGTTCCTTGTCCACGATGCTCCGTTCATAACAATTATAAACAGAGTTTACATATAGAAACTATACCTTCCGACCCACAGTATTTTCTGAGAAAATTCTGTGCGACAGATTTGTTCGTCAAGTGTGAAACTTTCTACAACAACAACAACTTTTATTCAGTGTGCTTCTAGCCTACATAAATACAAAATAATATACAGGTAAACAGATGTAGTGAATAAGCCATGATAATTAATTGAGACATCCAGGATAATTTTAATGAGAAGCTTAAGAAAAAAAGAAAATATTAATCATACTATGTATTGACATGTGTATTATTATAAATTTGAGGGGATTGTTTTAATCTGATTAATTTCTAAGTTTGTCATTAACTGTCACACCGCAGTAGTAATGTTCAACAATCTACTGTCATATTAAGCAACGACAGGACACATTTAAGTAATTCATTTGGACACCTTATCTTGGCCTTGCACGCCGTACGTTATATTATGAAAGGTTATGACAATTTTACTATAATCATGAATACAATATATGGTTTAGTAAATAAAGAACTCAACAGATATTTTTATTTGAATATTTGCCTTATTCCCAAACATCGTAAGCCTGGCACTCATACTTAGACTTTAAATTTACAAACTTTATCTTGGTTTCCATTGACTCTATAGGACTGAAACGTTATATCCATTTTCTTTTAAAATTAAGTATGAATGTCAGGTTTGAGGGTAAGAATTGATTATAATACTTGCTATTTCTTGTAAATATACATATTTATTGGAGGGCACTAGTGTGGTCGTTTGGTTTGCTCTTTTAGCGTAGAGGAGAACTTTGGGGTTGTTTTGGTTTCTTGTGGGTATATTGCAACCTGAGCGATGTTGACAGCAACCATTACACTTAGCACCCAGCATTAAATAACTTTTACTCAATCTAATACCCACACTCCAATCTCTGAGAAAGTGTACACAAAGGAATACACTACACACAGAATGCGTTGTTATTCAATTGCCCACTCACATTTCCAAATTCAGAGTGTTTATTGCCGAGTGATGGGTAGGGCTGAGAATTCTTGGCACTGGCTTTAAATAACATCAAATACTTATATATCAACGTACAAATATAGGTAAATAACTGAGGAAATCTAAGATTAAACCAAATATAACACATGTGATGAATGTCATCAAAGCTGTGGGTTGAATGAAACACTGAGGGAAAAAATAGGAGTGTGCTGTAAAAAACTGACCAATAAAATAGGATTGCCTTGATATAAGTTCAGAACGTTGTAAACATCTTTTGGGAGATATTTGATATTAAAATGTGCACCATCCTTTCCTGCTATCCAGTTTCATTTTCGAAATAGCAACATGTTCATAAAAACAACTCTTTCTACTGCGTATATTTTCTCTCTCCATTAACACTTTTAGAGCATACATTGTTTTTGCATAATTATAAGGAATTAGACTCATGACTACTTTTAAATTGTTGTCGCAATTTCAAGCACTCTGCTTTTAATTCCATTGTTATTGGTACTACATGTTTAAACCCAATGTCTTGGTCCGCCGTTTCTAGGCAAACAAGTTTTCGTGAAAACATGCTTTTCATTTATTTCTTTTCGACAATACACGCTTTCTCTCTACCAGAGAAGACCTACAAGGTTTTACTTCCGATTTTGTATAAAAAGAAACGGTATCGATTTGTCATTTAAACCAGACCAACATATCGAGGAGTTAGCGCCAGAATATACCATCTCCGTAATAAATTTATATGGAGATAGCTGATTTTGGTACCAATACCTCGATATAGCCCCGTGGAGCTTAATCCGGCGGTATCGATGCAATCTATTGAGTAACCTGTTACTATTGACACGCCCCTCTCTGCTGAAATATATAAGCCAGCACAATTGTACATTATACAATTCTGCATACGGTATATAAGTATGTAAGTTATGTACTATGTTCAAAATGGCGGAGCCCACCCGGTTAACTCATTAGGTGCTCGACTGTTAATCTCAAATTCGTGGGTTCGAAACCCGGGCGCGGCGTATATTCTTCCTTGACAAGTTCACTGAAGATATTGCATCCAAAGTTATGTGTTCTTAATCTATGAACGCTTATTTATCTGGAGAAGCTGTAACTTGCTTGTGGAGGAGCATGTTAGTACTGGTTTGTAACCCTGGAGCACTGGTTAGGTCACCTGACCGCCGTATATAGCTGATATACTGTTGAGAAACGTCGTAACGCCCGAAACAACCAAAGTAAAATGGCGGTTATCGCTTAACAAATAGTGTCATACTATGGTAACGTATTTATTGACCTGACAATGATGGGGGTGATAGATCAGTTGCAGCCCCGCCCGATTAGCTCAGTCGGTACACTGCTGGGCTGTCGAGAGGTCGGCGTTAAATAACTTAAACAAATGATTAAAACGTCGTTTCAAATTTTAAGAGGAGTAATCATAGATGCATAATTTAATATTGTTCTAAATCGTGCCGTGTCATGTACCTAAAAAGAAAGCTTGCAGTTATACTGACGTGTAACCTAGCATCACCATGTCTAGCAAACTAGGTAGAGAATGAAAGAGAACGTACGATCAAGGTTGGACTTAATTCAATATTTATATTTAAACAATTTTCAGTAAGTATTAAACGATTGAGCTTATCACCATAACGACCGATTCAAGTTTTGCATTAATCCGTAGTATAAGCTTGTCATCTTAAATTTACAACCAAAACCAAACCCAAAATCATAACCATCTAATCCCGGAGACTCAAAATTAAATCTTGCTGTGATCATCCTGCGCTAAATTTAAATCCATTCTGCATTTATTCAGCATAAATATTCATAACAAACCAAGCAGCCGGTTTCGATTTGTGTGACAGAAAACATCATCCCTATTATATTCTGTATTTGAAAGACTGTTCACCTCTCCAAAGCAGCCCTCTCTTGGGCAAAGACCACGTTCCGACAACATGCTTATTTTTCCCGCCGTAAAATTGTATCAATAGTTCCATCTCTCAAGCACTAGAACCTCTCGACAACATTCAAACAATGCGCCCTCAAAGATTATTACTCTGGGGCTTAGACTTAGAATTTAAATTCGCAAAACTTATATTTACCGGCAGTTCTCATTAAATCCAAACGATTGAAATTTTGTCTGAATAACCGTTGTTACCCTCTGTATACTTGTGTCAATTGGTATTGAAATGTACCCTGTAATAACAACATATGAGTAAACAGAACATTTGCTTTTTAAAAATCTAAGTCTGAGTTTCAGTCATATTATGTTTATGAGCTAGGTCCCTGGGCAGATAGCACCGTACTGGTTTGCAATGATACTGTGGACAGAGGAACTGGTCGCCGGAGGCATAGGGGACATAACGGTGTTATGGTGCCATTCTCTAAACCCAAATATCTGGGTTTGTTTTAGCTTATTCTTAAAAGTAACCACTTACATCGAAAACAAACACCATAAAAAAGAAAGCTTAGCACTCCGTTGAGCATTGTACTTCACGTCAATTATTCAAATTCACACATTCAAACTCAGCAGAGTAAATTTTGACTTTTAAGTACTGGATGATGTGTTAATAATAATTCTGGGCGGTTGCAAGTGAAGGTGGTTGAAAAACCAGGGATCGATGTGATGAATGTCTGAACAAATAAATTATAACAACATAGAACATGTTGTTTACAAGGACTGGTGGTTTGGTCCAGGAACACCGCTTTGAGAATAAATACCGTTGACAACGACGTCTAAAACACCCACGCAATAACAAAATATTCCTTTAATTAGTCACATCCTTCGTAAATTCTATGTAAATGTGCTGAAAAATAATTATAATATGTGGTTTATTTAAGTTGCGGTATATAATAGGCATGAGTAAACTACCGTAGTTGCTACCATTTGATTTATGTATATGTCAACGTTGGTTTATATATGACTAATGATCACTCACGTGAAGTGTGGACTCTGTGACTTCATTTAAACACGCAAACATAAACACTATAGTACAATGCGTGACAAGACCTGACACTGTTCACAATTCCGTCCATTCAGTTGTACACAAATCATTACGGGTAAGAGAGGACTGTAATTTACACTCACACCTTTTGGTGTCGAAGCGTGCGGAGGATCTAGATCTATTTGTTTATCTACAGCTTCAATCAATTTTGTAAATTCAAAATGTACGGAAGCAACTGTGATTTCTTTGTCTACCTGAAATTAGTATTTTCTGGCTTTGCGTGGAGCCAGTTTTCAGTACCTGGTTATCCCAGTTAACCAGCTCATGTGATAATCTGGTAGGTTACGAACATTAGTTGTCTTGAATGGTTTATTGAATTTCTGAATTGATAGTTTTATATTAAGTAATGGCTAGATAGTTCGGAAATTGCAGGGTCTGACATATCTGAACTACCGGTGAAACATACCCACCCCAACGCATCTTCGTATACATGTATATGGTAATATCTAAAATGTTTAGCGTTTCTGTAAACAAGTTCCTACTACCCGGTTGCTTAGTCAATAGAACACTTTAATGCCAATCCCGTAGAGCGTTAGTTCGAACGCCAACTGATGCGTTTATTCCGTGACAGTAGTGTTACAATTAATACATTTATCACTTATCTGAAAGAAGCACTAATTGGTATACATACATTAATATAAATTTTGTGTTTTCTATTCTATTTCGTAGATTGTTTCGCGAATAGAAATCCTTTTATTGTACACTTTTCTAATTTTCCTCATAGACGAATATATAATACATCTTGTTAATACATGTATATTACTTTCGTTTCATAGTAGATGAACATATTCGATGTTATTACTTGAAACATTCCCCCTACCTTCATACTTACATCATGGTACGAAACATCATATTTCTAAAATTGTTAAAATTATTAAATTTTGTTGATATGACAAACTATTCTGTACATAATATTTTATTGAAATAAACGATTAAAAAAGAGAATACATTCACTGTCATTCTGATTCAAGTGAGGAATTTGGCATAGCTTGCGGAAGTAGTATTGTACTGGTTGGTATGTACACCAGGGACACGAGTCTGATCAACGGACTACCGTACGTAACTGGGAAAATAAACGGCACAAAACTCAAAGGAAACAAAACACACTACGTCTCACAGTTCAATTTGTAGCATCAATGCGAGATCAAAGCAACATTTTATAAGACTTGTAATTTCCGACAATAGTAGTTATAACCATATTGAATCCATAGAACTGACTAATGAAGCTAAGATAAATTGTTTTACAGCATTTGGTGGATTAATTCGTACGTTGAAAGCATACAAGATTACATTTTCTTGTCGTATCCTGACTCGGGGGGGGGGGGGGGGGGGCAAGGTGTGTTAAGGTTCTTAAAATAGAATAAAACCTCGCATAAAGACCACGTCAATCATAAGACCACCTCAAAACACAATTTATCGAGTCAATTTTCAAACTTTAAGACCAGTTTTCAAGGGTCCCTAGGGTGGTCTTATCATTGACGTTTTTCTGTATTTTGTAATGTTTTCTGGGGTGTACTTCTTTCGTCACTGACATACAGTGGCTAATTTGTCATCAGCCTAAAATTCACATCGTCAACAGAACGGTAATGCTATTTTGTTCATTTCGAATAAGCCATTGGAAATTTGATCGTCTTAAAGTTAAGATAAGCAGTCGTAGTTACCAATTTTTTAGAATAATCTATCTAATTGACTTACCCAGAATTGAAGAATGCTTTGGTTAGACTTGAGCATACAATAAAACCTCAATGATAAGACCACCTTATGGAGCCCTGATAACTGGTTGTCTTATTGGGTTGGTCTTAATTTCGAGGTTGAATTAAGAGCAGAATAGTGAACACAAACTTGAAAAAAAAAGTCTGTACTTAATTTTGAGGTGGTCTTAATTTTGAAGAGGTCTTTAGGTGAGAATAAACCGTATTTTGTTTGTCAAGTATTCTGCACGAAATTTCTAGAATTTTTAGGAATTATCGATGAGTATGGTATGTTTTAACCTTCCAACACGACACCGACAAATGTATCCGAATCCTGTGTCAATTTAGGAACATTAAACTCTCATTACGTAATGTTGAATCAATCACCACACTTCAGTAATGGTCTGTTGACTTGGTACACTGTGCGTCTGTCTGACAAAAGTGTATAATTTATTATACAGGTTAATGTAGCTGCTTTCAATTGCATTCAAATATGTTGCACTTCAATTACTTTTCGATTTTATTTCGGTGCAGCTAACACCGAGTGGAGCCGTTCCGATTATTGTCATAAATTCGTTTGAAACTAAGAGATATTTCCTTTCCAACTTTCTAGCTTCAGTTCAACCTCCCTGGAGCACCATCCCGTAGGACATGTAACTGTTGTGTTTTACTGGGAGGTAGATGCGCTAGAGAGGTTAAATTGATGGTTTATTCTTACTGATAGGAGTATGTTGTTGAAGAGAGGTTGTTGCTCTAAAAAGGTTAAACAAATAATCAAATTATTATCAAATGAATATTGACACTGCTGTTATAAAGAGGTCGTTGTTTAAGTGGGGTCGCTATGGGGAGGTTGCTGTGTAATGGTGTTCCATTTTGTTACTAAGACTCTGATCCGAAGCAACCAATCAGATTCTTGACTTGTTAGAGCGGTGTTCAAACTCATTTTAACAAGCTTATACATGTGTACACTGTATGATGTTGTGTGAATTATTTTCTCAACGGATTTGTTATAATGTAGTCACGTTGACACATGTTATCAAGGAGTGTGATTATTCAATTAATAATTTAAGCATTTTCTGATTTATACATCATTGTTACCTATTGTTACCTATTGTTCCAGCTAATTAACATTTCAACAGCATCCGACTGTGAATACCACATCTATGTTAAGCGAAACCTTCATACAATATAGTATATATTTACACAAACTAGGAAATGAATGAGACACGGCGCTGGCATGAAAGAGGCAATTTTAAGGGATACGGGTCAAGGACTAATATCTTGCATGGATACAGAAAAAAAATCAATTTTAACCGTATAAGGCCGCGCGGGAGAGTACCATATTATTGTTATTTGGTGTGAATACTTTCCATTCTGGTAAGGTTATATATCAGTTAATATCCTTGGCAATAACTGGTGAAAAAGGGTCCCATGTAAAGGGGCCGTGTGTCGCACCCTGTTCTATTTTGCTGGGGCGCTGTTGATATCTTCATGGATTTTCAATTCACATTTTCATCGTTATATATGTTAACCCGTTGATTTCAATACGGCTGTTTGGGGATATATTTAGAAACATTATCAGTTGACATTGTAAACATTCGGGAGTTTTATCTATCTTATTGCATTGTAAGTTCACTTTTTGACGACACAAAGACCACACATAATACATCTCTGCCTTGTTTGAAGCTACCGACGATAACGTAGGCCACGGTACCCAGAAACGCTTACATCGTCTCAAAGTAACACAAGGCACTGAGGTTGAACGGTAGACGACAGCAACGGCAACAAAATTTCATTTTTATATTAGAATTATATCAAACAAACAGATAATTATTACCATAATAAGATTTGTGAATTTTGGTCATCCTTGCCTGTTCCAATACTAAACCTTTCATTGTCATTTAAATGTATAACAATTTCGAAACAATGTCGATATATTTTCATTATTTAATCAAGATTTATAATGCAATGAAACTGAGCTACACTTGTCGGTGGATGAGTCCATTATAGTATTTTAGTCGGCTGAGGACTCTAGAGAATGTATATTTACAATTGTTTATGCAACAACGGTCATTAGATGCAACATCTACTTAATTATTTTGTCAATCTATTGGGTGTATGTACTTAAACAAGTCTGAATTACTCGAGCTCTCTTCAACGACAGTTTCAATGTTCCTGTCACAATTAACTATTAGATTAACTTCTTTAAAACAAAGCCTCACAACAGCAGTATCATTGTTCCATGTAGTAATGATTAACCATCAATTTAGCCTCTCTGAATCAACGGCCTCACAACAACAGTATCATTATCCAAGTAGTAAACTTTAACAAATCTCTCCACACTTGACAGCAACAACCCCTCATCAACAGCAACAATTTGCATCTCCGCTGTGTTGAGTTCTAGATAGATTACGTTACACAGGACCTCGACGCTTTGTATCCATCATTTTGTTCAAGCCATCATACAATTATTCAGTTCACACCTCGCATCGTTGAACATTTGACGTAAATGTGACAAATTATTTTTTCAGAAGAAGTAGGTCGCTTTGCTTTTGAATGGCTAGTTATTCAGACTGAAACTCAAACCCAGTCATATTTTAATACATAATGAATTCACCATACTTTGAAAATATCTTCGTCGATTTATTATGGATAGGGTAAAAATGGGGACATTCATTTCAAGGACTCGGTCGCTGTTGATAAATTATATTCTAGAACATAACTGGGCATGGTTACAGGACAGATGATTTCATCTACGGCACACTCCATTTTATTGTTCAATAGAAAATAAGTTCTCGTACGATCCTTCGTATTCTTGGGTCGGTTATCGCAATACGTATTATTATTCTTGTGGTCCTCAATTTGTATTTATGCTCATCGAGTTACTTACTCAGCGTCTGGAAACCCCAGGGAATTTCTATACAACGTATTTCTAATAGTAGCACAAATTTCACATTGAGCGCCACGTCATCGAACGCTTGACGGATTTTCGAAACGTTCAAAATGGGACATTTATCGACTAAAATGTGAAAATAATTACAAACTTGATGACAGTAAGCCTTACATGTAATTATCGAAAAATAAGACCCGTTCAAAAGTACTGTCGACCTCAAATTATGTTGATGCCCGTCGATACCTTCTTCAAATTGACAATTCGTTGAACCGTTTGATGATTTAAAACGACATTGGGTGTGGATTTGTTAAAGAAATATATAATGACCTCAGTATTTGAAATACGTTATTTATCTCGATAACTTTATATGTCATTACATATCTGAATGGATTATTGTATCAAAATTGGAATCATTTACAAATAGTCAGCATCCAGATCGACCACCCTGGATATTCGCAAAGGTTGGATGCGTTCTGGATTCTGGTTTGATTTGGGTTCTTTTAGACCCCGTCGTTTCCATAGTTACACCCTTTTTGAGACGCACAGTTTTGCTCTTGTTGAGAGATCGTTGCTTCTGTTAGTGATAGTATTTTCTTACTGCAGTCGACAATAATAATATTGTTGTAGAGAGGTTGTTGATCAAAAGATGAACGCTGTGGAAAGGTTGGGCTATATACTGACTAAAAGCGGACAGTGTTCTTGTGTTTATTTGACACATAGACTGTCCAAAATCGTGAAAATGAACTTAATTGCAATTTTACGCTTTCATATCAAATTTCGAAGACCAGACTAAGTTATAAATCTTGTTTCTGGATATTTTATTGTTTTTGACAATAAAAATCCATTGTATTTGTGCAGTTATGTAACATGCATGGGTTATTTAACGACGTTGTTATATTTCATTTTGAATAATTAACAGAAATACTGCATAATTTGATAATGATATGTTCTGAATTATTACACCGTGTTTACAGCAGGTAACATCCGGGCTTCCGATATCATCCGAATGTTGTTTAGTTTAAGTGCTTTGTTAATTTCAAGTGCGCATGCGTAGTTGTGTTTTTCTCTATGATGAACAACAGCGACTGAGTGTTTACCATTGTATACACTAAAGTATGTCTTAACTGATGTCAACATGCTGTAAAGGTACAGTAAAATGTCACTTTAATATCACGTCAAAATTCTAACCACCTCATGAAAAATACCAATGTTCATTGAATCTTTCTTAAATCTATAGCAAAACCATCTCCAAACGAACACCACCTTTCTTAAGAACCAGTGGCGATCTTACCGTTGAGATTCCTCAGTAAACTCATTTCAAGTGGGTTTTCATTTAAACTGTTCCTATCCAAGCGAATTGTAACTTTTCATCTATTATCAGAAAGGAGATGGTCGCTGTTTTAGTCGTTCTTCGTAGATCTCATTATTTGAAATTCGAAGCCATATTCCGTAAGACATGGGATGTAACATATTTATACTGTTCAATGCATGATGGTCACCTGCTGACTGAGGAGTGTGCTTGTTGGAGGTTCGGGGGGAGGGGTGTATCTTCTCAGAAGCCGGAAATATTTTAACAATGGGATATATTAGGTGGGGTGTGGCACATTCTTGCAGTTTCTATCTCAACTATTGATTGAACAAAAGTATTGCTGTAACTGACGAAAGGGGATGTTATCGCAAACATCCCCCCCCCCCCCCTTCAGAAGGCTTTGCAATTACAACACAAAGACTTCGCAACGGATCTATCAAACAACTTTATAGAAACCACAAGCATTGCCGATTTAATACATTTTTGTCATAGTTATAAAACTTAACGCATTGTACTTACACATTACTGAATACATCCGCAAGTTCAAAAGTTCGTGGGACTCATTAAATCTTGAAGTAAATAAGACTTTCCTTATATCAAGTGATAATGAAACAAAAATGACAATAAACCTTGAGTACGCCATACAATCAATACGATCGAATAACACCAACCTGTTTTGAATTACATTTTCGTGAAAGAAATAGTTTTACCTATGTAAAGCCATATATCTTGCCCCGCCTTGGTCAGTAACACATAGCACAATAGGCTGTCGCCCCATGTTGTTGTAAAAATGTTTAGTATTAACACCTATTAAGGACACTTACACATTTTAGGTGTACTCCTCTATAAAACTTGTTCACACGTAAATATAACAAACACATTCATGTATTCAAACTTAAGTTTTAAGTTTTATTTAAAAGAGAAACATTCCCGGTAAGAAACACTTGTTATAGTAAACTAGATTTTTGGGCGGAAATATTCCTTGAATAGCTCTGGAGTAATTATTTGAACAAGCATAAAAAGTAAAAGAGCGTCTAGCAATGTATAATTTTTCAGTAATATTTATCACAAGTAAACCAAGATTGAGTTATAGCACTCACTGACCTATATTATTCTGGAAAGTTTCAACAAAGTCCATATAAACTTAAGTTTTAAGTTTTATTTAAAAGAGAAACATTCCCGGTAAGAAACACTTGTTATAGTAAACTAGATTTTTGGGCGGAAATATTCCTTGAATAGCTCTGGAGTAATTATTTGAACAAGCATAAAAAGTAAAAGAGCGTCTAGCAATGTATAATTTTTCAGTAATATTTATCACAAGTAAACCAAGATTGAGTTATAGCACTCACTGACCTATATTATTCTGGAAAGTTTCAACAAAGTCCATGTAATATTTTTAGTTATAATCCCCAAAAGTTTTCAGGGGAGATAATTCGAGAAGTAAGTAAAACAGAGTTATGGTTCATGCTGCAAATCCTGTCGATGTCCTCTATCAGCGTGTGAAGTTTAAATAAACATATTCAATAGTTTTCGAAGTATGCTCCGGACAAGAAAAAGAAACAAAAGGAGATAATTCCAAAAGTGAGTAAGACAGAGTTATGGTTCTTGTACATAGCAATATCTCTTAATCTCTTCATTCAATGTGAGAAGTTCAACAAAACCCATTAAATAGTTATGGAGTTATGCTGCGGACAAGAAAAAGTAATCAAGGGGGATAATTATAAAAGTAAGTAGGACATAGTTATAGTTCCTACATACAGCACTTCCTCTCCATGACCTTCATCATCGTGTTATGCTACAATATCAACGATTAGTTTTGAAAGTATGCTCCTGACGGACGGAGTCCATTGCAATACCACATTCGTGTTCGGTGGAGGATAATAAAAGGGAAGAAGCATACAAAGGGAGAGATACAAAAACAAAACCAGCAATGATACGGCCGAGGAAACCAAACAAGAGCATCAACAACGAACTCAAACATCACAATGGAACGACATAGGTAGACAAAGCAACAAGAGAATTAAATACCCTATATTATGTTCAGTTTACTTGTACCCAATGACACTTTAAACATTATTTTCGACCCAAATAAGGTATTGAGGTGTTTTTGTTCGTTAGTCCTTTCTACAGGATACCTATCTCAACGATTCCTCCAGTATTGTTGTGAATTTCTCTACAAGTTGTTGTATGTTATTCATGTTGTTCTGGTCAATTTTTTTCTGGTGGTATTAAATAGTAAGTGACCGTAGTCTAGAGCAATCTTTAGAAAGAAGTTTAATGTTTACGTAGTTCAGATTACGTACAATAAATAGGTTCCCTGAAGGCATCAATTTAAGCCAAGTTGTACGGTCAACGGTATACTAAACAATCGTTATATTTTATGGTCCAGTATAGATGACCGACTGAATGTCCGACATTAAATGAACCATTGATTTTCGCAGCTGATTTTGAGCAAACTACTAGTCTAGTATCGCGTTTCAACTGTGTTTTTTTTCTGTGCATTTTTACATTTGTGAAGTGTGGATTTCGATGTGTAAAGAATATATGCCATTGTTAGGATTAAAAATCCCACAATATGATGTGCAATCTGGCCGCACAATGCGTCACACCCACGATAGCGATTCGAATTTCTATACATTTGGTACGTGGATCGCCAGTTTGCAGAGTTGCAGAGCTGTTACAATGTCCGTTGTTAATTTGTGTGATAGGCCTAAGGTTCCTCATTTAATGGTCTTTATTAATCCAATGTAAAGCTAAACTAACTCCTTTGTTCTAGTGGTTATATCACTGGACTAGAAAGCAAGAGGTCCAGGGTTGACTTAGGAATATCACGACATGCTCGTAATAGATTTCCTACCCAGACATTCCTCAAGCTTTTAAAGGCGAAACAATGTTGGCCAAGAAATACCATTTACAAACTTTGAACTTCCTTAAACAGATCTAAGACAGGTTTAAATTTGTTGAGAGTTAGACTTAAAACAAAGGCCCCATGTCCACGTTTCACGCTTGGCACGTTAAGGGACATACATACATACTTTTATAGCATTTATTCGGCACTAACTAGCATTTGCCACTTACTGTATACTACTAGAACAATGGATGCTCCTTGGATTTGGAGTGTCTTCTATGTCTTGCACAAAGACCCGATAAATATTATATATTCAACATTATTTTGGGCGTTGGCCAAATGATCGTCGCGTTACGACGATAAATAAACCTGTATAAAGCCCATCATGCACGTAAAGCATCCGTCCGGAACAAAACGGCAATTTGCAATGTACAATCTGCAGCAAGTTTGATAAACAAACGTGCTTCATTATCAGTGTTTATTACAAAAGGTGTTACAAGTTTGTGTCATTAGACGTGCAATATCACCCACTAGCCGACACACTGTGTTAACAATCTGATCTGTATTCAATAAACTGTATATCACTTTTTGCCTCGAATCGGTTATTGCAAGTTGTTTTAATCCATGCACCTAGGATATTTGCTTAGTCATTCTCAAACCTTTCAACACCTACTTATAATTCACTTTGCAGCTGAGGTAAGGTTAGACAAAATTACGTAAATAATGCTTAACCAATGAGCAAAGACACGTTATCAGACGAACTTTAAGATTATTTGCACATTTAATAAATGTTTGTACATGGTGTGAACATTCGATTGCTGAAAACGAATTTTTGATGTGTGTGTTGTATTGTTGAGTTTACATCGGCCTTACAAGTATTGTTGTTATCTACGGAAATCAGCTGACCTCATCATCTATATTTGGTTCTGTACCGAGTTCATAGAAGATCTCTTATGAGACATTTCTTATAGTCACACTTTTAGAACTTACAGTTTGAGTTTTTGAATGCACAGCTAATCCGGATACATATATTTAAAACTAGATTAAAGCGTCATTGCATATTTTTGCAATAGATGTCTGTTTAACATTTTTTACATCTTTGATAGGTTTGACATTCTTGCCGACGATTTTAGTTTTTATTTCTCTGAAATTGACAAAATTTGCCATAAATACGACCTTTAACTCCTGACTTTCTTCTACGGTATTTCGCTGTCGCTGAAGAACGCTTGACATAAACTGTAGTATTTGACAATTTCTGACATCAAACAGGTATTTAAACGTTTTCGATGTATTGAAACCTAATGTCTTTCCATGTTTGATTTCAAAACTCCTTTCCAAGCTGTCTACATCCCTACTTTCGTTTTGGCGACTAAAATCAGCTCCTTTCGGTAGAAAGTCTTTTGTAACATGAAATGGATTGCTATCACCATTAACTACGTATAGTGATACTTCTTGTTGCAATGTTTTCATTGAGCAATGAATGCTATATTTGAATTGGGAATCATCTCAACTCTGAACTGGATTAAGCAGTATTTTTCTGTCTATTCCATAGTCGGCCGGCGTACAAAATCACATTCATTGTCTTGTTGTTTTGTCGTGTAGTCTTGTACATTTAATTGGTATTTAATTTCCAAGACCTGTCATTTCAGTATTGTATTGTGTCCCCTTCCTGCGTGTGTCTCACATAATTCTGAACATGAAATGTGACCTTCCTCGCTCTGCATCTGAGGTCTTCCTTCCCTCATATTTATGTGACACAAAGCCCCATTTCGCAGTCATCTTTGTATCATAATCATTACTATATCGTGATATTGCTAGTTATCTCATCAGTGATGTACCTATCTTAAAGTACCTTCGCTATGACTTCGAATGAGATTGTAGGATGATAATAGAAATAACGTAAATGACGATAGCGGTGTTGGTATAGCGCGGCCTCGGTAACTCGACCATTCGCAATAAAGTTTGATCTCTCTTAAACATAGTTCTGAACTTCAAATGTACACATTATATGCATGAACGTGATTAACCGTAATCTTTAAGCGTACTTACCACATCTCTGTGTATCTACATTTCACATATTTATAACTTTTATAAATGTTATAACGTTTTAAAAATAATGCCAAATGCTTAATTTGGCAGTGTAGTCTGATGGTACAGTAGAGGTATTTACTGAATAAGTTCCTATAGGGAACCCACATACAGAAGACTATGCTTCTTCACACAGACCTCCGGGAAAACAGCACTCCATAAAACATAAGGCATTTGAGGAGGCGCAAGTGTAAGGGAACAGAGGCGCAAGTAATATGTCCTGGTCGACCATAAGGGATAACTTAGGAGAATGAAAGAGGACAAACAGGGGGGATTTAATGGATGGAATACATCACATGACAAGTCACGACAGCTGGCAACAATAGGCCAAAATAAAATTACTAAAACCATTATGAGTTCCTTAAAAAAATATAGCCTAGAGATACACTGTACGTGCATGGTCAGCTGAGCTGATTAAGTACCGGACGGAAATCAATGTAGAGGTCCGGTGTACCAAACCTGAGAGGCTTCATACGTTCTACAAGACGTTGTGAACGACCATGTAACACAAAATTGGTGGGTAATTACGCATATCGTCAACCCTTTAATGTGTACGTACAAATTTACATCATATCAGCACTGGTAAGCGGAATAGGGAAACATTCATCATTAAATATTTGCAGAAAACTGTTCAGAAATACTTTTAAAAGCGTTTTATGTCAATCGATTGCTGTATACATTTTGAACTTTGAATCTATTGTAAAACAGAGCTTAGCCAACAACATCAGCAGCAACAACGGCAGTTACAACATCAACACGTGCAGCTGCAGAAACAACATCATCAACAACAACGAAAGAATTAACAACAACAGCGACACTATGTTTCGTCAAAATGTGTGGTACACTCGCACGAATACTTCTAATGAGCTGTTTTGATGGCTTCAACTTACTACGTCAGCACCTCAAGGTGATAGATTGATGCACGTCCTTATCAATCACCGTTGCCATGTGTTACGTATGACTGTACACTTGTACACCTGTAATGTGATCATTTGAAATAGGATTTAATTAACCATCAAACGGTTTTGGGTACATCGCATGCTTGCATATATTACTATTCATCTCGATGCATTAAGCACGCAAGTATGGTGAACAATTAATGCGCACTTTTAACTTTAAGTAAACGCCTTTGATTTGGTTACAAATGGGCATGAAACATAGGGACACATTTATGAACTTAAAATATACATTTTGTAAGTGAAATACTCCATGCATAGATTTTATGCACACACATATCAGTGCCTTTTAAAAGACCTATGATATATCTGACCGATAAAATAATTTTCTAAATATTTTCGATGTGGGAGGGGCGGTCATTAAGTTCCCAGTCCGTAGTGCCTAAAATACAACTAAGGAGCTTCAGCTTAGGAAACTAGGCTCGTATGTTTAACGAGATTAAAGTAACTCGTATTTTTTTATTGAATATGTTTGCTTTAATGACTATTTTAGTCGATTCACTTACCCGTTATTCTTGCGCCACTTCCAGAAAAATAGTTTTCGTATTGAGGCGATGCAACTGTCGAAAATTGACATAGCGTTCGTTTGTTGTGTCCGTAATCACAATTTTCTTGGGTTTGCTCGGGAGGTCGATTATTATTTTAGTTTTTAGACCGTCTTTTCTTATGTTTAGTTTGCGCTGAAGAGTCAGCCAACCATCAGACTGGGCCAATTTCTTTGGTTCGGTCAGAGTCTTTGAAAACATGTCCTATGATTTGCCTGACAAAATAAAGTGATATTGCTAATGAATTTGGGAAAATGTTCCTTAAAACGTACTGTTCAGCAAAATCTGATCAGAGCAACACATTTTGGGAGCCGTACAATTTGACTGTTGTTCTACACTCTGTAAATTTTACAAAGCGCGCTTCAGAAGTACTCCAGCGTTGTTTTTGCCTCGAAATACGATATAATGAAAAATATGTAATACAACTGAAACGTAATTTACTTCGTCCTAATAACTTTATACTTCATTTAATACGTACATTGTTGTTCACTAATCGTTTCTCGTATAACTCTTTGGGGATTGGTGTGTTTGATAGCATATTTAAGACTATCAAAGAAAAAAGTAAGAAAAATCAATTACATTTTACTTTGGCTGGTTGCATCTTCAAACCACTCCAGACAGCCTCCAGACAGCGTGTTTACTTCGTGCTTTTGTTGTTATTTCCGCGTACTCACGTGACCAATGTTATAAAATTCATAAAAAACCTTTTCTTCGTCACGAAACATGTCGTAAATTGACAATACATAGACGAGGTTTATTTTCTGAAATAGTCGCTGAAATGTTTTCCTCAGCTTCAACGTTTTTTTCCAGATCTGCTTCAAACATTCCTTGAAGGTTGTTTAATTTGCATCAAGTTTTATTACTGTTATTTTCAAGTTACTTGATACACTCGATATTTAACAATTTTACGCAACACATATATGCACTATTAATACGGTGTAAAATGTAAGTTTATGCTCGTATCGGCAGCGTTAGGTTTCCTCCTCGTTCACAATGCGTAATTACTTTTGAATTTGAAAGCTTTGTTCAGTAACAAATTGTTGTTTGTCGAAAAACAAGTTGGTACAAGATGGACCCATGAACGTTCACTAAGTCAACTTTCATCAAATGTTTGTTTACGGTACTGCGACGTACGATGTTTGGGATGGTTGAGAGGTCATTCATTCTTTTAGATTTTTTCCTGCGTACACGCGTAAAGAACGGGGTCATGTTACGAAAACTAGTCCTCCTTGGAAGAGCAAAATAATAAGTCGGAGCTAACGTCTTTAAGTCAGTCGGGCATACCATAAATAAACATTGAGTAAGGATCGCCTTTGGCCAAGTGACCGTTGTGTCTATAACTTAAATGCTGTTGAAATGAGCCCATACTCTTAAACTAGCGAGCAAGTAATATCCCAATTATAAGAATATGCGCATTACTTGTTTGTTTGGGTTTTGAGGAGACTTTGCGGGAGTCAAATTGAAAATTAGTTGGTATTTGCACGATATTCTTCCGGATAAATATCGTCTGTGTGATTCGAATTTTGAAGGCTCTTTGCATTTAATCGTCTGACTCATTTTTGCGTTAAATGGGCTTTATCAATTAAAAGGGGTCCTTACGATTAATGGTACTTTTGTTTCATGGAATCTTAGCGTTGAATTGCTTTTATCTTTCATATTGTGTGTTAGTATGATGATAATTCGCCATATCCATTCTTCTTCTTGATAGGACATTTCTGATTTTCTTTGATGTTTCCTAATTTTAAAACGCCCAGTCTTGATGAAATGAATGTATTAAATATTTAGTCATACATAGTCTAAATTGTCCGGGATCGGGATATACATATTTATAGCGATTGACGGAAGTTGTATTCGTATATTTCAAAACTTAACCATTTTTCATTGGCTGCGAGCATATTAATACTGCTAAAGTTGTGTGACACGTGTTAGTAAAGTTCATATAACAGAGACATTTATTATCATATACTTACTATGATTCATAACATTCTCATAAACTATGGGTTTGTTTGTATAAAAATTAATGTTTGCCAATGAACATATTTATGCAGTAATGTTTTAATTATTCAAATGATTAAACTGCATATGTTCGCACCATTTCATGTGTGTTTTGATGTGCTTCACGGAGTCGGGGTCTGATTGCATTACAACTCCGCCTGTGGTGACACTTTTGTGCAAATCAGCCACAGTTCTGTTTCGGTATTTGATTGGTTCATTTAGTTTTGAGAAATGTGTTGTTTTTTTATTTTGGACTGTAGTCTGAATATGATAAAATTTGACTTAAAACTGCGCCTAAGTTCGTGAACGAGTGTTTTTTTTAAATAATTTATGATAATTAACTATTCGACTATGAGAAATGATTGAAACAGATATACGAACCGTAGATCTAATTGAATACATTTAATTTACAAATAAAACACTACATGATAACACACTTATGAAAACATCTCTGTCGCTGCGCTTGGGAGCAATTTATCCAGAATTTATATTTTTATCATAACTAATTTATGATAATTCTGATACATTCTTGATTTGACGTCATATCCATTTGAACTGTGTATGAGAGCCCTATGTTGTACATGTGGCGAACTCCGATCTACTCTTGCTCATTGTATGACCCAGGGGTGTTTTATACTTGTTAAAACGATATTGACCCAATACACGTTCATTTTAACCTCAAAAGTTAACCTTAAAGTCGTCCACTTCCGGTTCATGTGGCGGGGTTGTCCTGTGCATGCGGAAGTACAGGTTGGTTGATTAGCTGCAACGATACAGGTATCTCTCGGTTCGGTTCGGGTTCAATAATGCCCTTTCGGTTCGGTTATATTTTTCAGTAATTTCAGTAACAGTGTACAAATAAAACATGGTAAAAACAAGATGTATGAAATAACAGCAATGACATGATGGTCATACAGTTATACATATATGCAAGTACCATGAAATGCACACCAAAACCAGGGATAACACAAACAAGAGAAATAATATTCCTCTTATTTCCATCGTGGTCCCTGTTATTGGCGGCATGACACAGAAAGTCGTATTAAAATGATACAATTAATAAATTAATGATCACCAAAATTGCCATTTTATCAGAGAACAAACTGAGATCATGTTATGAGTTTGAAGTGTAACACAGTTGAGGTTAACATTAAATTATATCACAATATTGGGTATTTAGTGCACAGAGAGAAGTCACAAAATAGTTAGTACATAAAACCTATCATCACAAAATATTACTTAAAATATAAGGAATTCTATTTAATTAAAACTAATTGGCCATTAAGTGGATTTTGATGGCATGATTGAACTTACAAGGAGACTTAATATTCCTTAGACTCTGTGGAAGATTGTTATGAATATATGACCTGATAACATTCTCAATAAGCTGAGTGATCGTTTAATTGTTAGGCTTAATGACTAGAATTAAACATCTGATTAGAAGGAAAGTAGAAACAGAACAGTATGTGCTAATGTACATGTTGTTTCGAAATAAATACAAAGAAAAGAACTTCACGAAGCGACCAATATTCCAACATTTATTGAATTATTAACCCACGAAAAGAGTAATGGTTTATGAAAATTTGACCGTGTATGTTTTTAAAAGCTTTCAATTAAGAGACCTTACACTTTATATGTTAACGTTATGTTTTGCTTCTCTCTTCTTGTTCTTGTATGTCATTTATGTATAAGAAACAAATTACATTGTATTATACAACATACTGCCATTACATTTAGATTCATATACAGTTTGCATGTACTAGTAGAGCTGCGTCTTGTTTATTGTATATATAGTGTTGTACAGCATGTCGAGGGTTCAGCGCAACACTATACTAACTCATATGTATTTATGTATGAGTTAGTATAGTCTTGCACTGAACCCTCGATGTGTAAACTGTTGGGCGTCACGCCGTATGTTGAATAAATATGTATCTATCTAATATCTATCTAATACAAGAAAGTGGAGCACAGTCTAGACATATACTATTAACTTACTATCCCTTCGTAAAAGTAAACTGTTTTAATAAATGTTTGAGGAAACAATTAGGAGTGATTGGTAATATCTTGTGTGGTCAAATCAAGAGTGATAAATGAATAGTATTAATATGTTGTTGTTTTTATCATTAAAAGGCCTAAACAGTTTTAATGTGGCTTTGGAATTACACCCATTTGAAGTTTTGAACTTAAGTGAAAATATTTAAGATGCTTCTGTAATACGGGCCCTGGTTTGTAACACAGGAACGCTTGACCAACTGGCCACTGGACATGAAGATACTCAACCACCGCAAACATAAAACATGTGACTTGTAGCTGTATACACAACTACGAAGACTTTACGTACATGGTCGGTTTGTAATTGTTAATAAGTGGACCTACTTTACCTATATAGTGTCTTGTTTCCTGTTACCTGCTTGCCTATTTGTCATTGCTTTAAACATTTTGGTCACATACCGTAACCTACGATTTAAGTAAAGTATGCTACATAATTATATACCGTATGTTAGTAAATGTTATCAAATGAGATAAAAATAAATCAGGTTGAAGGTCGATGAGTGTTATATTTTTCTTTGTGCTTTTCTCTGCAGAATCGATCATTTGGTATCTTTATTTTTTGTTTAAATACAAAACCTTTGATTTCCTTTGGTTTCTTTCAATTCTACATCGGTGTAAATCATTGAGTAACACAGTCAATCAACCCAATCTGATGAACGAACACGGAATGGTTAGTTTAAGGCGATATAGACAGAAGGAAATAGCCATATTTGCTGTTTAGCAATAATTATCTAACTACATTGTATAGCAAGATGAAATGTATACTATTTTATCGTTAAAAAGTCATCAACTAATACTGCTATTTTGTAAAAATGTTGAAAAATAATGAAGGTCTTTGAACTTCTGGTGCTGTCAAATTGTACATGTTGTCCGGTAAATCAGGCTAATTGCACAAGCGTTATTTTTGCAAAAGAAACACATGTATACAAAGATAATAATCAAATCTACCTCATGCAATCGAGATTTAAAAAAAAAAAACAACATCAAGTTAAGTTTTTGTTCCAAAATAACAACAACAGGAACAAGGGGTGAGTATGGAACATCTAGTTTTTTATATTTTATTGATAAAATTTTGATAAAAAACTCGGAAGCATAAGTTATAGTATACTTTCTCTCCTTTCCAAAAATACTTTTGATATTAACACTGTCTGACTTATACCAAAGTTGCGGCTAAGTGCAAAACTGTATAATCGAGCAGTTCTTGAACCTTGGTCTTCATTTACTGTTTAAATACCGTTAAGAAATTATTTGACACTGTTGAGACATTATATATACATTCATTTGAATAATGTAGTTCAGAATGACGTCACGTTCATTCGTGCGTAATGATGCGTGGTATTTTGCATCCACTCGAAGTCTGTATTTTGTATCGTTAAAAATAAAATTGATAGATAGAATCAATCAATAGAATCAATAGAATCAATAAAATAAAATAAATATCCCTATGATGATTAAATCTTAAGACCACCCTTAATAGAGTGTTTGTATACGATACCAGTGCAGCTCAACCATTGTGCGGTCCTTCCGTCAATGTCCTCCACGTCATGTTTTCCCACTCGACACAAGTACATGCAGAAGAAAATCTAGAACAGTTTATAGTCATACCGATTTATCCTAGATATTATGTTTTGGATACAACAAACAAACTATTAAATAAGGATGACCTTCGGTATGATCCACCCGGTATGATCCACCCGGTAAGATTAGTTGGTAGACTGGAAGATCAAAAATTTTAAAAGTTCAAAAAAAAAAAAAAAAAAAAAAGATTCTACTCACACTGACCCTGTATATTCTTCATTTTCTTTCTATACTTCATACAATTATAAGATAACTGACAACTTTGATACGTACAATTGTATTATGTAATTATGTATTCTTTGTAAAATACATTGAAATAAAAGTTATCTTAAAAAAAAGAAAAAAAGGTAGTTGTTTAAGCGCTGGACTGCTATCCGGAAGATCTTGGTTCGATTCCCATGCGGGAAATGTCATGTCTTTCTGTGCCATTTAGTCAAGATCATTTGGCCTCCACCTCTGATTCATGTTGGGTAGTTGTCAGCTGTTTGTTGAAAAACTAGTCGGTACTAGTTGATACTTTATGCAATGAAGACTGTCAGGTCAACTTACCGCCGTATATGAGAGAAAAATTGCGGAGATTTTGCGATAATTTCAATAAAAAACAACCAAACAATATATTATATTTTGAATGTCTAATAGTCGTCAATCTATCAATCTGTCGAAAGTATGTTTTAACCGATTGAAATAAAATAGACTGAGTTGTGTATACAAGTAACACATTTAGATGTATATTCATGTCAGGATAAGAGTTGTTTTTCAATTAAATCGGAGTAAGAAATGTGTACATGTATGTAGAGAAAAAAACTTCTCGAGTATAGACAAGTGACGTCAACTGATAACTGAAAATACTGTCAAATTGATATCCCGTCGTTAAACTTGTTTACCTAATGAGTGAAATTGATATATACCACTAGAGGGAAATGAATGAGTAATCCGAAACTACACTGACATTTTCCTATGATGTGATAAGAAACAATCCGACTGTGTTTTTCTTGAAAATTTATAAAAAATACGCTCTGTCAAATACCAAAATTCTAAATATTCGCACGAAATGAAATACAATATGATTATGTTATCGGAACGCGATCATGTTTTTCACCAGAGCATTATATCTTGTTTAATATGCACGAATTCCCCCTTTTCACGAATAAACTTGTTAAACTTTGGAAATATGGAAAGGGGGATTTCTGAGATTGCGTTTACAAGCATGAGATTAATACAAAGCATGACCACATGAACGAACTCACGTATGGTGAACACGTGTTGACATAGTTTAGATACATGCGTACTCTGGTGCAATTCTTAAAGCATGTTTTTGTGGTATCCTTTCGATAGTTGTGGGATAGGTACAATCTACTTTTATTTACTTGGGAATGGTTTGTAAACAAACTGTTAAGTGGTCAACCAAGGAAAATATGTTTTGCAAGTATTGACCGATAGACATAGTGTTCACAACAACGGTATTCTCAACTATTTTTTACTCGACAATAAGTAAGTCCATTGTTTTGTTTTTAGACATGAAAAAAATCCGACAGTGAAGATACAAAACTCAACTTTCGTCGGGGTCTATATAGGTGGATCTGTCGGTGTATCACACACAAACATTTTTTCCGACCCATTCTGTCCTAAATAATATGCCCAAGAATATAATTAATGTCAGGGCAGATTTTAAAACATGCAATTTTAATAAAATTTTAAGTGCACACACCAATTAATGTTATCAAATCCATAATTGAATAAGCTGATGGTAAACCCTGTCTCTGGAGTAAGGTACTATTCTTTAGTTTATTTTATCTGTAAATATTGCTTCATAGAAATAACTACGCGTGCAATTCCCTTCTTATTTCGTATTTGACTCCAACTCCCATGCCTTGCAATTATGAATTCCATAAACTTGAAATAGGTTTAAAAAGGCAAAGCACATTACATTATATCATTTAGAGGTCATATTTACACATCAAACACTATTAAGCGAAGTTGACTATTGCTTATTGCGAAATTATTAACGAACTTGATACGCCGAAGTGGAAATTTTAGCAATTCCCATACAATACGCGTCCTAGACTGACACAATACGTACCAGCCGGATTTCAGCTTTTTATTCTATTTTCTATTTACGTTCTTTTACCTCCCTGGGCTCATGGTGTCCTTCAACGTTATCAATAGTTTCTTTTTATTGTAACACAAGTCTGCCTATGGGTAAATATGAGTGTAAAACGTATTTATGTTCATTTGTGGTGGGTTTTTATCTAGCTAGAAGATGTAGGACGAATTGTGTCACTTTCTAGAACATCAAGTCATAGTGTAAAACCTCGCTATTATATTTAGATATCTACTTTTCGGTTGCTATCGAACGATTTCTCTGCACCGATCATATGTAAATGTCGGGTAATATGGGGTTATTATACGAATTTTGTGAAGATATGTGCACTTTTAGATGTCGTCTGCGTTCTTAATTTTTGACTTGTGGGTTTAAATGTAAGGGCGTGTATAGTGTTTACTTTTAACACGTGTTCTAGTTCAAGGGCGTAATGTTCAATTGACAGTCATACAATCACCAAAGAATACCCAGAAATATTAGATTTCAACATGTTTACAATTTTTATTGTGTAAATAATTTAGTAAATAAATTTGACCCCGTAATTAGGATCATTATTATCAATTATACACCTTTTAAGCTTTACAAATTTATTATATGTGATAGATATGACAGGAATATGTCGTTGTCAGACACCACACACGTCCGCAAGATGCTCATTTGCTGAGATTACCAATATTTTTTTCATATTAGTTCGGCAGTGATACTTTTTCATTGTCGGATCTTTTAAGAACATTTGAACGTACATTGTATGCTTTCAGAAAATATACCCGCTTAGCTAGGTATTGAATTTGAACAAAAATACGATTGAACTTCAATAAGCGTTATACATGTATGTTAAATATCAGTACAATGTTTGCGTTATGTTATATAAAATGTACATTTCATTGTACGTGTTCTTAACTTTCGGTTCAACTGATAAATATAAGTAGTTTAGACTCTGGAAACCGTGGAATATATGACGTTATATTATGCTTAAAGCATTATATTCCATAGTTTATGTAATTAATGTGTGTAAAAGACCTTGTTTGCATATTTGGTAAGGAATGAAATTCTTCTCAACGAATATATTTCTTATTTCACTGAATTTTACATTTGTTTGCAATTAATAGGCAATTTAACTCCAAACTTCTTCGAAGATACTTCGCTGTTACTGAATAAGACTAAGCATAAACTATCGAATGTGACAATTTCTGTCATGGAAACTTAGTTTGGATGTATAGAAACCTAATGACATTCTATGTTCGTAATCAAAACGATAAATCACATACGAAATGTCAAAACCCCTAATTTCGTTTTGATGTCTAATGTCAATGCCAAACTAAAAAATGTCTTGTTGTTAAATGAAATGCAATTTGGATGGTTGAACACTGTCATGTACCCAAATGAGAAGAAAAACAATAAGGTCAAGCTGCTTTAAGAATTGAAATAGTGCGTTTGTTGCAACTCCAAGAAAAAGCTGCATCGTTTTCAAGTATACGTCGTGAAGCTTGTCTACAAATTGTCTTCTTTGTTTGCAAATGTTGCTGAACCTGACACAGCCAAACTACTCCACCCATTTGTAGTGTTTTAAAATACACGTATGTTAATTTTCGATTTCAGTGCTCATGTTTATTCAACCTTGACATATAAAATACGGGTTCATTCACTTTAAGGGGTAAACAGTACGACCATTAATTTATTTACCCATGAAGTTGTGGTGTGGTGAATTCAACCATAACCACCGACCATAAAATTTGGTTTCATCTAAAAACAGCACTTACCGTTCTGATACCTGCACTATTTCTTTCATATTTTTGACTCAGTCTAGCGGAAGCAACCGACGGGGAAACCCGAACCAATCATAAACAAACCACATCAGATCGAGTTACAATTATACGTGGTACAGCAAGCAACGGGTATACGACAGCGTAACATCTGTTTTCCTATTAATCATCTCTTTGCAACAGATGTTTTTGCCACTTATTAATGTGAATAAACTGAAATATATGGTATAATTTAAATCAAAATGACGTAAATACATATGCGTTGCCAATGGTTTTCAAAAATTGTCATCTTTTTGTTACATGAGAAGGTGTTCACACGTAAAGTACATGTAGTTAAATATTCAAGGACATTTATATTGAAAGTTCGATGTCTGACACCCGCTGCTTTATCTTTGTCAAGCGTTGTGGGTATTAAACCATTGAACTATTTACTTTAAAGTGCAACATTTGCTGTTTAATCCATAGCACTTAGAATATATCTACCATATTATCAAACTGCTTTGACAATGAAACAGCATAAAGACAAGTTTCTTTCATGACACAAATATATCTCGACAATAGTTGTACATTTCTTAGACAACAACATAAAGACATGTTTCTTTCTTGACCCAAATATATCTTGACCATAGTTGCAAACGTCTTAGACAATGAAATAGCATAAATACAAGTTTCTTTCATGACGCAAATAAGACTTGACCATAGTTGCACATTTGTTAAACAACAGCATAAAGACATGTTTCTTTCATAACACAAATATAGCTTGACCATAGTTGCACATTTGTTAAACAACAGCATAAAGACATATTTCTTTCATAACACAAATATAGCTTGACCATAGTTGCACGTTTGTTAGACAACAGCATAAAGACATGTTTCTTTCATGACACAAATATAGCTTGACCATAGTTGCACGTTTGTTAGACAACAGCATAAAGACATGTTTCTTTCATGACACAAATATATCTCGACCATTGATGCACATTTGTTAGATGTATGATAGGTATGTCAAAACAAACTAAAGACAAAGATATCTCTCAGACCATTAGACATCATATGTATCACCGCAAAAATCATCCTCTGCTTATATTGATTTCTGTCTACTTCTCGTCGACATTTTTTGCTGTCAGTAAAACATTTTTTAAATATTTTATATTTGTTTCGTTTTCAGATGTGGGGCTGATACATCGATCACAAATAATGACGGTCTTGACCCCGAACAGCTTATAATGGCTGAAAAGCCGGATGGTTGGGAGGAGAATCTACACTGGTATAGAAAGTTGAAGCCAGGTAATGCTGACTTTTTATTTAATAAGTATAAAACTATTCCAGAAAATTTATTTTTACTGTGTGTCTGACATTTCGCACCACAGCCATAGTTCGATCATATTTTAACATGCGAAGAACTGACCTGCTAATATTGATAATGGTAATAATACAGACGTTATTTATGGATACAAGACAGTTAGGCAATTGCCCAATCTTCCCTGCGAGCCTCATACAAAAGAGCATTTACATAATATATACATAACAACAAATTACAATTTTCATGTAGATATCAAAATGAGACAAGATCAATTATATACAAGGAATAAACATAAACGTTGAAAGATGTCAGCATCATTATGCTTTCTTGTAAATATAATTATATTTTGAGCCAAATTTGTGCAGCATGCGTATATTGTGCGGTATGTAACATTTTTACAGCTAACTATCGTAAACTGACGCTAACTTATTGTTAAATAGAAATGCCCACAGCCGTGTTGGACACACCAAGTATAAGTATACTTGAGCCCATTAAAAACGCAACTATTTGAACTATTTGTCATTGTGTAGTATCAACTGTCAAAGGCGTCTTGCAGTTATCTGTGTATTAATTCTTTTCAAAATTTTATTAAACTCTAGACCAATTATTTTTTATTTCATTAATAATTAATTTTATGAAATCACGTTTGAGAAATGAAGAATAGTTCTGCCTTTGTAATGTCACTTTTTCTATATGCCCAATTTTTTGTTGCGTTTCTATTAGTTTTAAGTATGTATATTAGTTTTATACACATAACTACGTGAATACATGCACATAATATTAAACTTACAAAATACGATTTAAGATATGAGTTCGTCGTATAATGTGTATACGTCTGCGTGAGAATATAACCGATTATATGAAGATGAAGTATTTATGCAAAATAGTACAAATCCTTCTTAGAAATTTATTTCATGGTAAATATATTATAACTGATAGGTTTTTCTTTTTAAGTTTAATTATATAGTGAACGACCCTCACCCGTCTGCAGCAACATCGTCATTGAACTGAAGAGCACATTGAACTGCGTTCGAAATATTTAAATTATACTCCACAGAACATAGTCAATTTTACGAGTCATATATTATTAAATAATTATTACAAACAATGTGATATCAAGCCGAAAGCGATCCTGCTATTAAACCTTCTGTGTTCAAAAGAATCAGTATTAATAAAATGCAACAATATTCGATTTCAAGTCATATTCAAGTTCAAAATAACCAAAACATATTATAGGCGCATATCTACACCAATGTTAACATTTAAGGCGGAATGTGCTGGGTATTTATAAACAATGCTATTTACTCAATATTTTTCTATTTTCATGTACATACACATTTATTTCGTACTGGTTGTGATGATAAGAATAAGGTTGTTGTTTTTTTTCAATGCAGCATTCATCTCAGTGTTTTAGCACTGGTTATTCACAATCATATTTTAATAACGATCGTTTACGTTTTGAAAAATTGGACCAATGTTTCTTATCAAATCATCGAAATAATTACTATGTGTGTGTTCCATCATTTTCACGACATAAAGTCTATTTCATATAAATATTGCAGCAGTTTTACGTATGCTTTTTGATTGATTCATTGCAACTTAATAATTTAAAATATGCGTCGACTAAACATTTATTTTATAGTATAGAAATCAGCGCAGTACAAACTGACAGACAAACTTATAATTACACTGAAAGTTTTGTGATAAATATTACTATGAAATATATTTACTCGACAATGATTAAAACGCACAAATTTGCCGTCTAACATTTGTGCACATCAAAGTCTGATGAAATAAATATATGCCGAATTGGCATCACTCTAGTTCAATCGGGATGAAAGGGGGTTTGATTCCCACCCGGATTTGTGATGAAGGCATCCAACTTCCTGGCGGAAAGTCGAAGGTTTTGCCGGGAAACCACTGGGTATTCCGCTATCCTAATTGCTACATGTGACCTAAAGCCCTATTACAAAAACAATGATCAACGATTGTTCAAATTTAGTAACATTTGAATAGTCCGTTGCATAAGTAGACTATGTTAGTATTGGTTTGAAATCCAGCAACTGTGCACATAACATGATTGCAAAATAAATCTACTTCACTGCTAAAAAGGAGTGCACTGAATATAAAAAATAGAATATCTGCATAATTACATATATTGTGTGTGGTACATACAACCATTTTCAGTAAATTCCAACTCGATATATTTAACAAAATAGTCTAAATCTCAAAACTGAGACTGCGGATTACATAACACTATTCAATAAAACAATTCAAAGTAACAGTTGGACAAGAGCGGGGAGGGGTATTAACTAAAGTAAAAAGGACGGAAAGTTCAGCCAAAACAAATACACTTAGAGAGAGGATGTAACTAAATTCAACATTATTTCAACAAATATTTAGTCTAAACTATACTGTAATCGGTTAATACCAATACTAATTTTTAACTTGTTAAATATTGACATAATTTGTGTTATTCGGCCGTCGCGAACACGGCTTTAAAAGAATATAAATATCCCGCTGATGTTGATACATACACGGTATATTCTTCGTTATGACTAAGTAAACATAAAACTGTGTTTATTTATTTGCTGACTTAAAAATCCTAACAACGAATGAAAGAATAATAATACATTTCTATCCTCTCTTCTATCTATCTAATCTGATAACAATGTTTGATCCAAATACGGTTGTCACAGTCTAGCGATTACACTAGATTTCGTCGAATTTTTTATCAGCGAGTGGGCTATGACTAATTGGCACGCTTGTCTTGTTCTATCTTTAAGGTAGAAGTACAAAATGTATGTTAAACTACCATCAACATTCACTACCAGTTCAAGGCCAAGGTCATCCAAAAAATTGTATATTTGCGTCAACACGACCAACTAGCAGACACTAAGTTGGTCTCGACTAAAGCTGTTGTGTTTTTCCGAGCAGAATGTTTTCGTTACATAAATAAACACTCTGATTATCCAGCAATCCACACACTTCAAGCAAGAACTATCTTAAAAAAGATAAACGGCGTAGATAGAATGATGTCTTCCTGTGTGTTAAATGAAATAATGAAATAATTTTTTTTGCAACATGTTGAAAAATAAATCCTTACAAAAAATTAACTCGGATCTATATATACTATAATCATGGACCTGTCTTATCAGGGTCATTTTATATATGCATACATGCTTAAACATATTGATTACTTCCGGCAAAATTCGAACGCACATCTTACGAAAACCCCACTTGGGTGACAATATGATTGGTCAGATTTTAAAATGCCTGCTTCGAGGACAACATTTGGTTGGTCAAAAATATAGGTAAAATCAATGTTATAAAGCTAGGCCGAAACATTTAGAAAGCGATACTGTAAACAAGAATTTGAATTGCCTACTGTATAAGTAGCTCTATATATAATCTACGGTTAGATGAAATAGGCCTAATATTGAACGTAGGTTACCGATATGTCATTTTTACTGTAATTTACTAATTGATTAAATGCGCATTTTTCTAAGAGCTTGTGCTCGTGACTAACGGTTTACTGTCGACACATAGCACTGTGGCCACCGAATACGGAAAAGTACGGCATTTAGTACAGATATTTGTAAAGGAGTGTGTAAAAAGAGAAACCCTGTTTGTATTTATTGATACTTGATTATTACGAATATTTTATTATATTAGTGTTGTTTTAATACTTACAGGGCTTTGGTGTGCTTTGAATTGTGAGAATCCAGACAGAAAACTGGTAGAAACATTGTTGAGACACTGGTGTCGAGTTACCACGGTCAAGAAGGGCAAGGTGACCAGTGCGAAGTTTCTGGTAGAGAACGACATTCACAAAGTTGATTTACTTCAGCTTCTGGAAAAATACGAGAACACAAACGAACTAGCCTTGGCCACAACAGCTGGTATGGGCTTCATTGTCAGAATGTGGGTCAAACAGGGTAAGCCAAATATCAGACTTGATTTGATCAGACGGACATACGTTTTATCTGCTCTTATGTTGCAAAATGGCCAGGGACCTGGGGCATTATTCACAAACACTTTAAAGTCTCAAAACCCAGACTTTATTTGCAAAACTTACATTTGCCAGTATTTTGTTTTTCATTAAATCTAAATTTCTGTCTGAATGATAGTTTCCTTCTGTACACTTCTGCCGTTTTTTAAATTAAAATCTATGTCAGTATAACAATGTTAGAGCAAAACGAAAAAATAACATTTTAAAGTCAAAGTCATAGTTTCAGACTTATAATGTTTATGAATAAGTCGCCTGTATACGATGTATGTTTGTCGTAATGGTGTCACTTGATATTCTAAAGTCATTGTACTTCCATTTTTGCTGCATTTACGGAAATTTTAAAATTGTCGTCTGCTTGCGTAAATATATGTTCGTTATGTCACCATACCCAAGAATTTTCGTTTGAATGGCCGATTGTCTTGCATAGCTCAGTTGATGTTGAAACTAGATTTAACTCGATTCTTGAATTCTATGTCTGAAAGTTTGCATTTAATTTTGGATATCAGATTAAAAGTGAAGCCGCTATGGGCTCACAATATAACTTAAGTTTGTACTCAAAATATGTTTAACTTTAATTTCTTAATTACTGCCTAACCATAGTTTATTGCGTAGAAACGTATGGATTATCTTAACAGTCTTTAACATTATCTTCATAGCATAACCAACAGCATTGTTTCAGACAACCAAAATTGTTGAATTCAAATGACTGAGATTGATCTCAAATGAAACTTTTTCTATATTTAAGAGGAAAATACGAGTTTAAAATATTGATAGAAAACTATCGAAAAGATCATAATAAATTAATGTAAAACTTTCAATAAGAAGAAACTCCAACAATTCTTTCGAAATTTGAAGAAATTATTTGAAGTTGAGTTTGAGCAGAAACTTAAGATATATCGTGAACCTGGCTCCGTGTTGACGCAACGAATTAGTTATTAGGATCAGGATCAAATATACTGTGTCGTGCTAACTTTGAAAAATGTTGTTTGCAAAACTAAATCTGTTTAAATAATGTGATAGATACGAACGTTTTGCACAACTTTTAGGACAATTTAAAAAAGGATTATGAATGATAAGTTAAGACTGATTCTTGAAAATTGATCCTGATTTGATCTGCATCAAATTCAGTAATAAGTATAATTTATTATTGTTTCAACAAGAAGTAGAGTGTTGAGGGTTTTCACAATGTTTATTAGAAGAGTTTAGGTATTTTTGTGTTAGTTTATGAAAAAGGACTGCATAAAATTTACAATGGCTTTCAGAAAATGGCAAATTTATTACATTCTTCAAAAGTGGCCAATGGCGATACTACATCAGCCCTGCGTTCAGTTACGGCTATCAGCTCTATCGTTTCGAAACGTTTTGCAATTTGGTTCCCGTGTGCAGCCAATGTGATACGGTGGGCAAGGGATAAAATACAAAACGTTCGCCACTGATAGCCGTAACTGAACGCAGGGCTGTATTATATCACTGTTCTCCAAAATCGATTGCATAACCTTGAGCGCTAGTTAGAAAACATGAACTTATATAACATAGTGCAACTTGAATACATTTGTTTTTCAAAACACCCTCGCGCATAATCGTGCAGTAGAAAGGTTCATAATTTATTCAGTACAGAAATCAACGATGCACTTCATGAACTCCCGTCTCCACAAAACACGGTGCGTTAATACGCAATCACGATTTTGCTGTCGTGAACTCAATTTTATATGCTCCAGTGGACAATTTTAACACAAGCAATTAAATCCATGCTACTCTTACCCTCTAATTGACTATATAGTATCATTTCTTATAGTTGAAATACCACGTAGTATATTACACTGTCTGATTATCATAAATAAAACATTAATTTGTCACACGAATTGTTTACGAGCATGCTTTGAGACCTAAGGGACAATGTATAACATTCTAACTCCAACAACAACTGGAGTAAAGCAGGGACATCACGTGTACATGTAAAACCGACCTTTATTTTAAAACGTTTGTCTCCATAAGCGTAATCCGGTATTTCGTTACTAAAGGAGAACTTGCGATACATTGATAAATTATTATAAAATTTCGTTGGTATTCATTTGTGACTGTCTTTGCAGTTTTATGTATTTCAACAGTGAGTATCCCGCTGTTAGAAAACGATGTCAAACTAAATATGTTAGAAAAATACAGCCAACTATCAGTTTTTTTCAGTTGTGTACATAAATTTACGACGACCATATGTTCATGGCGAAGTTGATCTATTTGAGAGATCACTATAATAAGATTTTGAACAATCCCTTTTCTCTACTTTCAGGTATCATAACAAACATGGACGTCAATACAAAGGACTACTGTTACCAATACCATTGGCACGACACACCATTAAGCCCAAGACCACTTGTCGCGGCCTCCTGGGAGTCGGCCAACTACGAATCCGTTGATGTTATTATGGAACTTAATCCCGATACAAGGGTGATGTGGACACCTGATCATGAATCGAAAAATCCACCCAAACCAGTATTCTTTCAAGTATGTTGATTTAATATGATTGTTCTATTTATTTTGTGATCTGATTACAATTACAAAATCATGTTAGTATGTTAAATATCTCACCTGATGGCCGCGATTTGTCAAAATACGTCAATTTAGATTTGCCTCAATCTGAAAATATCAAGTAAACGTTGATAAACAGTTTGAAAATAATAACATTTAGACAAACAAGCTCATATATTAATAGCAATACTGTTGTTGCACAATGTTCATGATCCGAATAGTTGAATGTTAGACTTTAGGGAAAATGTAGGATAGCCTATGGTTGTAAATCTAATTTTGTTACTGGTCAATTTAAAGGTAATAAACTGGCATCTCACACAACCAGCATTAGCTAGTGTAACCGTAGATTTAGAGTATATTTAAATTCAAACACCTTGTAAGGAAAACAACTCAGAATAATTTATCTCACAGGATGTACGACTATTTAAAATTTATTTTTGTTCGTTCTTTGTTGACATGGGCACGAAGTATTCAGTTTGTTTACATCTAAAGTGTGGAAAGACGACTACTATTTTTGTATTGCTGTCGTCTTACTTGTTTAAAATTGTTGATGAACCTGACAAAGTTAAACTACTCTATCCATCAGTATTTCTTTCATGGGTGGTATTTTAAATATGTTAATTTAACGTTGACCTAAAATGCAGGTTAATCCAAGTTAAGGCATCTCTCAGAAAAAAATTGATAATTGAGTTTTAAGGCTTGTTTTAGTGTTCAGCTTTATAGCGTTTTTAATCACAGGCTTGGGTTTAACCCCTGGTGTATATATACGTACATGTATAATACCATGATACAAATATAATTTTTATGACTTGTTATCTAGCACACGGGTTGATAATTCTAATATATTTTTTTTCAAAGGGGATAAACTGACGATATATGAGTTCATTTTAATTATTTATCAATTATCGATGTAGTTTTATGTTGTTTTTTACAATGATACAGGACACGAGATCGTAAAAATGATGACAAATACACGGCTGAACAAGATATATTTACGAGTATGCCCGTATTTTATGACTTCAAACTAACGAACAACAAATTTATTTTTTATCATGCAAAATTTGCATAAGGCTTTACCACGAATTGAGGACTGAAGCGGAAAGAAGGAAGTATATTTTGTATTTTATTCATCCCTCGAAAATGTATTGCATCTATTCTAGGTGATTTGCGGTCTAGGAGCACCTTACGATGAGAAAATTACAATGCGCGTACTCAAAGGAAGTGATCTGACAGCAAGAGACAGCACGGGACAGACTATATTACACGTGGCAATACAGCGCAATCAATCAGACGCAATTATTAAGTGTTTATTAAACAATGGGGTAGATATTGCCGCACGTGACTGCCAAGGCAGAACGGCACGTGACACGGCCGAAAAACTAAATCGTCCTAAATATATAAGACTTGTTGATGAATATGTTATAAAATTAGTGAAAGAGAAGAAGTTTGAGCCCATTGAAAAACTTATTTTGCACAATTATGACCATATTCTGGATATTACGGAAGGCAATAAAGCAATGACAGAAATTGCAAAGAAATGTAGCACGAAAAACATATATGAAATTGTGAAACTTGCGGCACCTATTCAAGTAAGTGTTCTTTTCGTTTCATTCGTACTCTTTTCGATACTAAGATGCCAATGCTCTTTGTGTTTTATTACATTTCTTTCAGTACATTTTGGTAATACTGCCGTCACACCGGACTGGCGTCCTTACCGCGTCCTAAACTGTCATATTTTGGAGAACGCCGATGGTCGCATTGAGAACGCCAATGATTTTTCTAAAATAAATCCAGATTTCGGTCAGCCGTCACACCGGAGTTCTGTGCTCTGCGATCTGTGTATGTACACGGCGTTCCCAACACGACCTTACCGCGTTCTTACTGCGTCCTTGGAGTTTCTATTGAGTTTACACGGCGTCACTGCGGCGTCCATACGGCGATCAGCGGCGACCCCACTGCGACCCCACTGCGTTCTTAGCGTTTCTATCCGCCCTGACATCGCGGTAAGGACGCCATAGACGTGATGGGGTCGTGATAAGAACCCCATAGACGTGGTAAGGACGCAGTAAGGTCGCCATTGGTTCCCCCGATCCTTTTCTCCGCATTTACATGGCGACTCTACCACGTCTGTACTACGCTCCTTTCGCGTTGTTCGGGTTCCTACTGCGATGCTACGGCGACCATGGCGAACTCAGGGCGATCCCACGGCGTCCTGAGCCAGGACGCGCTCAGGACGCCGAACCTCGGCGTTTACTTTGAACATGTCCAAAGTAAACGCCGTCGCTCTGCGACCTTCGGCGTCCTTGGGGTCCCCACGGCGTCTTGATGCGTTCTCACCACGACCCTACGGCGTCCATGGCGTCCCTTCCACGTCCTGGGTCGCCGTAGGGACGCAGTAAGGACGCCAGTCCGGTGTGACGGCTGTATAATATCGACGAAAAAAAACTTTACTGCGTTGTAAAGAAAATTAATTTTAAAACATGTAATTTAAGGGTCAAGGTATTTTGGCAGTGGATCCTAAACCCGACATGTCATAATGTTACACAAAAACATTTTGGCATAAAAATATGCAGCGTTTGCACGACGAAAGCAAATATTAAATTTTGAACACTATTATTTCAGCATGACTTAGGCTGGAAGCAGTATATTAATGACATAGGATGTATTGCAAACACATTGACAATAGTTCACATGTACACCTGATATCTTCTGGGGCTTGGTAAAACATGTTCATTCCCAAAAGTAAACATGTAATTACGGAATAAAATTTGCGATGTTGCAGACGCCCGTAATAACTATGCAAGTTTGACAGCATTGATTGGAGATTCGGTTACTACGCAATTGTAGCAATATAATAAGTATGCATCTCATGGTTACGATATTATATTAAAAACGGTTAATAAAAAACATACTGACACTACGTCAGATACAATATGGAAGCAGTACTACAGCAACATCAGACCCTATTATTATTTGCTTTCTAACAATTTGCACAGATGATGCACCCAAAAGGTGCGTCTGTCAACTGGCTTGGAATACTAGATCTAAAATTCAGCTAAGCAATAATGTTTTTTCGGCGTTTTTCACCATGAATGATTTTTTTCTTCTTCACTTCTTTATTTCGAATTTAATATTGTCAAACTTGATTTAATTATGAACTTCCAGATTTCCACTGTTCATAATGTTCGGCAAATCGAACCTGAGTGTTTATTTAAACTGTTTTGTACTTGTATCCTCATTATTTTCGAGGCAAGTTACTGAATATTTTTGGAATACATAACTATGAAGTAGATGGCACATATATTGTGCAGGCCTGGGGTAATCGTAATCAGTAATTGTAATCAGCTGTAATTATTACACATTTTTCAAGTAATCAGATATTACGATTACTTTTCTAAATTTGTTTATAATTACTGTAATGTAATCCTTACTCATAAAAATTTAGCCTGTAATTGTGATTACTTTCTGATTACATCATGATTACATGTACCTTTTTAAAGGTGTATGAAATAAAATGTGGATAAAACCCTAAAATTAATTTTAGTTGCAGACATCTATGGTATAGATAAATATTAAAAGTCATTACCCAAATTTATATTTAATAGATAAAAGATAGTTCGACCTTCAGTATATAGGAACATAATTTACAGTTTGAAGTTTGATGATTCGTAGGTAGGCCTTAACCAGAATCAAGCCATGTGTATAAAACTACACAACTATTCGAGCATCGTTAACTTGAAAATCTAGAATGAAAATTTTTAAGAATGTGCTCTGTTTAGTTTTAGTAAGAAAATCTATTAATGCGTAATTAATGAACAACAACTTTTACGAATTCGTTATTTTATGTTTAAATTATTTTTTTGTAAAATATTTTGATTGTATGCTCTGCAGAAATAAAAATGCAACATTTGGATGTACATAGTTTTTGCATATTAATTTTTGAGGACGAAACTTGTTCCAATATAAAGGAGTTTGCTTTTAAAGTATCTTTATTTATATGACTACTGTCAGACTTAATACAGAACAGAATATCTTTGTTGCCTTATCTTCATGTATTTGCATTATGTAGTATCTGATCTACAAATAATGTTAACGACGGCAAATTATGGGTTTTTCCTTTTTTGTTTTTTTGTTACATATGTTCTAACACGCACACATTAATAATCATGATTGTATCATGTTTCAAAAATACATGCATATATGTATAAAAATGTAAACTAATCCAATAAATGTCAGAATAAATATAGTGTAATATAATTTGGATATTAAGCAAATTACTATTTTATTGCATAATACTATTGTACATGTTGTTTATTTGCATACTTTTTCCTAAAGCATGGGCTGTTTTTTCCCCAAATTTATCGGAAAGCAATAATAATTATGAACACCTGTGCGTCTAAATATACATTGTCTAAGTATTTATTTTATTTTTCGTTAAAGTGTAATTCTGTATGTAGGCCTGTAGGATTTGTTTAGTTGCGCTGTTTTTGTCTTGGCGAATTAAATTGATTAAATACTCATTCAACCCCGGGGCATTTAACATAATTAAGCGGCGTACTTTTAAACATTATTTTGTAAACTTTTGAAGTCCTGAATGTTAATATTATCATATTTGATTTCTAAAATACACGATTATAGATTATAAAAGACAGCAACATTATGCATCGTATATCATGATTTTAAATTGTTCGAGAAAATGAAATAAACAAGACAATATGTTCTTTAATAAATGACAAACATCAAAAGAAACCTTTAAATGACACTAACGGACTTTTACTTTGAAACGAAACACTTTCACTGTATATTTTCATTTACTGTCGCCAATATTAAAGATGTCGCAAAATACACCGCCAATCCTTAATGCTTTTGTATTCTCTATCTTTGAATTTTATTTAACTGTACCAAGATGCACCAACCCGACACCTTAGACTGTCGCCATACCTAGGTTGTATCTTGACACTGTTGTTACCTATTGTAGCCTCTTGGATTTCACAGGAAAATATTGTATCATATTATTGCTTCACGACATGTCTGTATAGTTTTCTGATCTTTTTTAGATAAAATAAAATACAATTAGGGGCAAACCACGCCCACGAAAATCAACCTGTAAACATATAATTGCATGAAGTAACATATACGGCGAATTACTGACGCCATAAAATCGGAAATTGAGTTAAAATTGTTCTATAACAATTTGTGTTTACTATGTCGTTGAAAACTGAATATACTAATTGATACGATGTTTAGTTTCACACAGAAGAAAGGTTGCCACCAAACAAGTGTTAACATAAATATTTTATAAATTATTTTGTTATTTTTATTAATAATTATTATTTTGTTATGATTGAAATTAATGATATTATATTGTTTTATTTATTATCATTATAAAGAATATTAATAATCAATAACAATATCACCGTCCTTCATGTTGGCCATTAATATAAAATAATAAAATAATTGTAATGAAAATAATAATGATAAAAAATAAAAGTAGTAATAATAAAAGTAATGTTAATAATTATAATTATAATAATGATGAAATAGGGTTATTGATATGGTTATTGATATGGTTATTGATATGGTTATTGATGTGGTTATTGGTATGGTTATTGATATGGTTATATATATGGTTATTGATATGGTTATTGATATGGTTATTGATATGGTTATTGATATGGTTATTGATATGGTTATTGATATGGTTATTGATATGGTTATTGATATGGTTATTGATATGGTTATTGATATGGTTATTGATATGGTTATTGATATGGTTATTGATATGGTTATTGATATGGTTATTGATATGGTTATTGATATGGTTATTGATATGGTTATTGATATGGTTATTGATATGGTTATTGATATGGTTATTGATATGGTTATTGATATGGTTATTGATATGGTTATTGATATGGTTATTGATATGGTTATTGATATGGTTATTGATGTGGTTATTGATGTGGTTATTGATGTGGTTATTGATGTGGTTATTTATGTCGTTATTGATGTGGTTATTTATGTCGTTATTTATGTCGTTATTGTTATGGTTATTTTATAATCTATTTCAGACGTATGTTCGACGAGTGTTCCAAGCTGTGGATGACGGTGCTACAGAGGATCTGAAGAAGCTTCTCGCGTGTAAACGGTACGGTGAAGTTCGAGACAGATGTGGCCGGAGCGTTCTGCACAGAGCCATACTCAAGCGCCGAGATACTATGGTCGATTACCTCATAAACGAGTTCCCTAACATCATTAATGGACGAGACAGTGTACGTAGCTTTGTAAAAACGAACTTGATCTGACTGGTGTCTCTGCCTCCAGAACTTATACTGAGGATCCCATTCTTAAAATAAGTGTTTGTTAAGCATGACCCTACTTCTGTACCTTCCTTACTAGGCCATTCTTAAAAAATGACCCTTGAAAATGAAGCCTACAGTGTATCTATAGTTAACACTAGTATGACCATATAAATAGTTAAACAATACCTTCCTACCCACCCACCTAAATTTTGCTTGGTAAGGTTATTCCAAACAACCATTTTTGAAGGATGCCCTAGTACAACTTTTTTTATCAGCGTTCATGTTTCTTGGTTCTTTATGTTCATTTATTGCACAGTTCGGTTTTATTCCCTATACCCATCGTTCTTAGTGTCATTCTACATTGTGTATCGATTCCTGGCTTTATTTCCAGTTGATCAATGTGATGACTCTGTTTTGAGAAAATGTGTATTTCCCTTGTAAACATTCTTTAGGATTATAGACATTTTTATTTCGTAACTATCTCGAGTTTCTTCATCAAACAGTTTGCATACTTTTGTATTCACAGTTGGATAGAACACCACTGCACTACGCATACCTGTTTATGGACAATGCTGACGTCATCAACTCAATGACAAAACTCGGGGCGAATGCGAAACTGTTTGACGCTGTAAGAACGAACACTTTGTGATATTCGGTTGATTGTTCTATATGCCTACGTTCATTTGTTTTAATTTTCTTTGAAATAACTATCCAAGCCGCTCCCTGACATGAATAATACTGGTCCCGTGTTCAAACAGAATCAACTGATCTGGATCTATTTTCCATTTTCTGATAGCAGTTGAGTACCTGATACAGTGATTCTCATAAACGAACACAAAAATACCTAATTTTTTTCCACAATGTAGCAAAAAGTAAACTGTTTATTTATCATAGTGTCCTAAGAGACAACTACTTTCTGTGTACATTTACTTCCCGGTTCCTATCTTTTAATGTCATGCCATATCAGAACGGACCCCTACCGGGAATTCGAACCTTCGGATGCCTTAACCAGTCGGCCACGGGAGACACGAATTAAAAATTGTACAAACTGACCATTTCTGTATTTTTACGTAAGTTTTATTGCTTTGATCATAAACTGAAATAATGTTTATTTCTGTCCCAAATAGAAAGGAACTACGGCGTCAGACTTCAAGAAGGATGTATGTGGCAATCAAAAATTTCAGCAATTACAAAAAGAACTGTCAGATTTCGATCTTAACGTTTATCTCTCAGAAACAGATTTCGACACCACTTTCAGACGAGCAATTTCCGTAAGTCGATCAACTAAATATTTTGCTAATGAACATTTCCTGGAAATTATTGCTTTAGTGTTGTGTAAACCAATCAAATCTTACGTTAACCACTAAGGCAATTTCTCTTCAACCGAACAATGTGTGTAACCTTGACGCGGATTGGTTGACCTTTCGATAAAGGGTACGTTACCTTACCGAAATCCACTGAAATTCGGTGAATTTACCGAAATCCATTTTGGATCTGGAGTGACCAGCAATCGTAACATCTAGGCCTTTTTATGTTACACAACAACTCTTAACCTTCAAATTGTTTAATTTTTACTTTTCTCGTAGCAATGTCACCTTCAGATGACTAAACTGAATAATTTTGCTGCGTTCATTATTGTGTATTATTTGCAACGTGGTTTAACTTATGGTGTTTTGTTGCTTCCATATAAGATACATTTCCGTTAATTTGTTCTAAATCATACTTGTTTGTCGGGTTTTGATAAATAAATATTAATAATCAAATGCGTTGCTAAGCAATGCATCTGGTTTCTTACTCATTGAAATAAATGAACTATTTTCTGTCGTATGTTTTTGTTATTTTCTGCAATTCTGAGATTGTTAATTGACACTTTGATGGGTTTTATACACATATTACGAAACAGAATAATCGGCATGACGACGCAAAATTCAGAAACAAAAACAGATATTTTACTTGCGTGTTTATTAGCCTCCAGTAATTACGGATGAAATATGAATATTCATAGGAATTAATTACTACTACTTTATTGGCTGAAATAACATATTGTAAAACTTCAATATTAAGTCTTGTAAAGACGAAGACAATAAACACCTGAAACCGGCGACTTTAGAAGAGATGCTTTTTTACTGTAGCGAATTAATTAATGATGGTTTTACAGAATTGCAAAATAACATGTGATACCAACACGATATATCCTGTTTTTCGTTTTTGTTGAAAATAATTGTTTTTTACGTAACATTAGATATTCTGAGTCATGAATAATCTTATGCTTCTCAGGGATTGGTTGAAATTATTTGATGTTTTTCATTAAATAGTCTCAGAGGACTATGTAGGTGACTTTATGTTGCTCGCAGCGACAAGATACTACATTGCGGACACTACATTAAAATGTGCACATGTCTCTTATGTGCTTCCGCAGTGCTCTGTATTCCTACTTAATGCGTGGTGCTCTTAACGATAAATGTTTTATTCAAACGAAAGGTAGTTGGTTGGTTTTGTTGCTTACTTCCTTAATCTGTAATTTATTCAATCATCCCATGTACAATGTTTGGGAAGAGAAATACAGAAATACTTGCTGAGTTTGAGGGTGAATGTTTGAGTGCGCAACGTAGCTAACACTACTTAATAAGAGTTGAGTATTTCTGTGATCTACTTTCTTTATACTTTGAGTGTGAATCTGACATTTGAGTGTTACTGTTGAGTCTGGAATTTGCAGATACAATCAACACTATAACTAAAAAATCCTTAATCAGTATGCGCGACCCGGAAGGGAGGGGGGCTGGACCCTCACTTGAGATTTTGGCAAAATGGGGGACATTAGGGTATGATTATCATTCATTAAGCATGAACTAAGCATAATCACTCTAACAGCGATTTGTTAAGACGGTACACTTATATAGTTTCTTGAAACACACTTCAATAAATTATTATGACAAAACACTCCTATAAAGCATATATACGGAGTATGCGCGGATCCAGGGGGGGGGGGACGGGGTCCCGAAAACCCTGGACAGTTTGGCAAATAAGAGTTGTCCATGTCTTATCATAGATCAAGAGGGGATCCCACTTCCATGGTCTCGCTGTTTCCTTCAAAATTACTAAATCACTACATTGTGAAGACCATCTATGGACTCCAAAGACTTACTTATGTCTTACCAGGAGCTGGACCTCCTGATCACCGGACGTACAGTGTGTATGCTCAGACTCAGCTGAGTAAAGTTTGAGTTCTGAAAGTTGTTTGCTAAGTAATGATTATCTTGTCCTGCCTTTTGACACAATTTTCATTCACCTAGACGAACTGGCTAGTAGTAGCATTTAATAATGTTTTACATCTGATGATTATTATAATAACAAACGAATTGTTCTTCAGAATGGTGATCTAGAGACGGTAAAATCGCTGGTTACCGGCCTGAAAAGTTTTGGTGACGTCTCGAGATACAGCAGTACTCTATTTGATTGTCTAGATAGTCGGGCAGTGGAGATAGCGAAATTTCTTATACTGAATGGATTTGAGACAAATGTGTATAAACAGGTAATCGTTTACATAACCCATAAAATATTGCAAAAACTACTCTGGATATCTGCTTGATTTCAAAGTCACGTGTATGCGAAGTTTAACTCCGAAACAGGTAGACGCTAATCTTTTAAAGATCTAAATTTAGTTCCATCCCCGAATGCCCCCTAAAACTACCTTCGCAAAATTAAATTTTGCAATTTCTTTATGTTTATGAATACTTTACACTTTATGAAGTTTGAATCTTTAAAATGTGGATCTTTATATCAAATCATTATGAGTTTGTGTCTATAATTTCGAAGATGTTGGCGAAAAAATATCGAATTGAAAAACTCGTCAGACTAGCTAGTTTAAACATATGTATTTGTCTAAATTGTCATGTAATATACAATATATGACAAGATAACAATGTGTAGTTGCTCTTTAGCAAACTATCATGATATATGAAAATATTTGGTTTTTATATAGTTTTTTTCTCTCGACACAGTACAACAGTTGTGATCCGAATGATCCGATGTGCGCAATGATGGAATGTGGACACACTATGACGTCACTACAAGAACGCGCTCGAGAGTTGAAATTGGACGACATATCAAAAATGATAGATGCGGCTACAAACGGAAAGGTAAGGACACATCTACGTATCTTACAGCTTTAACCATGATTTACAATATTACGCAGAGAATTGTCACAATACTGTGTGTAGTAATGCCGTCTGATTTCTGTCTCTAAGACACTTTTTGTTAGAAGCTCGTCTTTATTATAATAAACTTTGGAACTACTTTTCGCGAAGTAATTAGGTCAATGTGTATGTTTTTGACATGTTACCGGCTTTCAGTCTGTTTTGCGTTTTGAAAACGGGAACCAATTGTTGTATGCCTCTCAAAATTGCCACTACTATAGACGGTACCTGAGCGGTACCGTCCGAAAGCTGTTCGAATGTATTTTTTCTACGGAGTCCCGAATGTGACATCGACAACTTGTTTATATTTTATTTCAACAAAATATTTCCCTATCTTGTATTTTTGCATAGGTTTTACTCTATAACAAATTAATATTTCTTCATTACGAAATAAGCAAAAGACAAAGTATCACCTATGGGACTCCATAGTTTTGCTATTTATTTTTTAAACACAAATTTCTTCATTTAATTTTGTTTTCGAGCACATCTGTATTCAAAATATTCCTGAACAATTTCATTTCTTGCGTGGGTTTACATATACAAACCATAGACAAACAACAAACAAATAAGTCTGGATTTTATTCTAACTGATAAACGATTGGTTCGCGAACAGTGCAACCTCTTAAAAGCGACCCTCTCTTGAGCAACAACCTTTTTAAAAACAAAATCAATTTTCCTGTAATAGAAAATGTTATGGTCAATTTTACCTATCTAGAGCAGCAAACTCACTACCACAGCCAAAGTGGGCGTGTCCCAGAGGGCGTGGCTCTAAAGAGATTGCACTGTATTGTATTTTGTTAAACTCTCCAGAAGTATGATTCAAGTTTCATTTTTCTTTTTTCCGTTTTTTTGTTGTACTCGAGTGTCATAAACCAGACATACGGTTATGCTTCTCTATGCTGGTTTATGATTACACAAATCATGAAACTAGATATTACATATTTGTATGCTAAATAAATCATGTTTACCCAGGGTTTTATTGATGAAAAGTCTTTGTTTCTCCATTCTGTCACACATTTCCATTTTATAACATATTCCACACGCACCTGCTTACAATAACTAAATAATTGCAATTTTTAATTACCATTAAACTTTTACCTGTATTAATAAAATAACCGTATTTATAATTATACTTAGAATAAACTATTAATTCACATACCGTATACACATGTATATTCGTATACTTAGCCATGTGGTTAATTATAAAACATCATATTAATTAATGCCATATAATAAATATACTGTACTGTCTCCCATCACAGCACATATTTTATGTTCATCACAGATAGTATCAATCATAATATATATCCAAAATCTGGCACAGAAAACTGACATGTTTAATTAACATGTAGTTCTAAAACGTGCACTCGTATTCTCACAAACAAGTACGCATTTATTTGATAGTCTTCGTAGAAATAAAATCGTCACCCCTTGACATAAATTGAGTCCAGTCTCTTCGACATTTTTCTTCTATGAAAGAATTTCGACTCCTGTTTTTTACCAAAATGTTGTCACATAGACCACTTGTATGCTTACAGAACAGTGGGACGCTGATTATATAGGATGTTACATCCGACTGACATAATAAGGAAAGCTTACGGGGATTCCCCTGTTGCTATTAATAAAGCAGTAAATATCAGTGACAATGGGTGAATATCGCATATTATGGTCTCAAAACATATTCTTGGACCAATCAGAAAATCTTTATTTTTAGATTATAAGCTCATATTTATTATTCGGGGTTTTTGTAAACTGTTATTGTTTCAAGTTTACGAACAGCTCCACCAGCGTCAAGTCATACTTTCAACTACACGTCTACAAGCGAACGGGGACATTTCTTTCAACATCACCGAATCAAATTACATATCTTGAAGTTGACTTGAATATAGCATAGCATTGGTAAAGTGTTGGGTATTTGTAAAAGACAGACCAGTCTGTAAATAGTAAATCTGTGTTCCTTGATGTGGACCGGCACTGATGCTTTCATAATTTATTTCGTGCATTATTCTAGTCAGTTTTTTAAATATTTTTTTGTGATTTTGAACACAGTTTCATATTTAAAGTTAACAATTATATATTAACATTAATTGTGTTTTATATAAACACATTATAATGTATTAAGCATAGTAATCGTCATGTGAGCATGTATTGTAAATACCCGTTTTGTATGGAAGAAATACACAGTACTGATGAGTATTTAGACAAATAGATACATGTTTAAACTACTGTTTGAGTGTTCAAAAACTCTGCTACAATCATTAAAAAGTGACTTGTATATAGCATAGCATTGGTAACACATACATCAATATCTACTCAAAAGCTAGGACACAACTTTCTTGGCATTTTGACCGATAAGTCCGTATGCTCGGTATCGACTCTCAAATACCCCACCCACTTCGATGCTAACAGTATATAAGTGATACCCCTTAACTTGAATAGTCACGTCAAACTGATAAATAAATTCTTTTTTGTCATACTACTTATTTGATAATGAAAATTTGAACTGATATTATTTTGAATTATTACTGATTTCTTAGAATCATCATTTGCAGACACAAATAACCCGTCTTTAAACAGGTATATACCGTGAGCTAACGTTTTGTATTGGTCTATAAATAATTGGTGTCAGGTATTTTTTATGATTGCATGTTGCCTTATTGTACGCATAAGTATGGAATATACAAATACTTGTCTTGTGTGTGATAACATATTTATCACCCCGTGTTTTATAAAATCCTTTTTAACTTACTGGAAAAATATTTTGTATTATGCAGTAGGATGACTTAATACAAAACGAAGCCAAATAACTTCACAGTGCATATTAATATCTCGCTTAAAGACTGCCTTAATTACTGAGACCACCTCATTAATATGACCGACTTTTCCTGAATCATTATATTTTCATATTTTGACTCGTTATACAGACCGCCTCATAATTAAACCGACTCTCTTTTGAACCAATGATGGTCTTAATAGTGAGGTGTCATTGTACATATTTGCGGATTTTCTGAATTTTCATTAAACTAAAACTAATCCGAATTCATCAAATTATGCTATAACATTATAAGAACTTGTTATTTCTTTAATTTGAATTTTTGGTCAGAAATGTGTGCCAAAGGTACACAATTTTACTTTTAAGTTAGTCCAATATTTCATCCTGCATTATATACAAACACAATGATGGTGTATCACATTGTTGCTTTTAACATGTACATGTACTTCGTTTCTTAACTGTGTGTTTTTCATTGCTATCCTTTTTACTAATTCTTTGTGTTTCAATCTTAATTGCTTTTTCGCTTCTTTTATTGCTTTTGCTTCTTTTATTACTTTGCGTGTTATTAATCAACTGTACACGTAACTAAACCAACCATATTATCGGATGGAATCATTGTCTGTCGTGTGAAATAACAAAACACGTATATTGCTTTCTAATACATGTATATTGTTTCCAATCATATCTACTATGAAACTGTTTCGCTTTATTTCGTGTTTATATTATATCTATTTATAATAGCACACATGCATGTACTATACGTCACACGTAACTTAACATCGCTAATGCTTTTGGTATAAATATTTTATCAATTTACTGACATGTTTTCTGTTGGTCGATTACCTTAGCTTCTCATTCAATTTGATATTACATATAATACCTACACATCACATATACTACATGTATACATGTACTATGTATGAATTGCCTTTTGCTAAATTTTTCGAACGGAATTTCTATAGATATCATTGATAAATAAATAAAGGCGTGCACTTTTTTTTATATTTCCTGGAACACACATATACGGTCCATGATATTATAGGTAATGCTAATTAGTTAAGCAAATTAGCAATGTTTACTGCCGTCATTATTTTATGTCATATATATATACTTCTATCTTGGTTTAGTATGTATTTGAAAAGTATATACGAGCGCCACTGTACGATTTCCAACCTCTTCTCAGTGACGTCATTTCTACAAAACGTCATATGTGACGTCACCATGTACTGACAAAAAGTAATATTTACCCCATGTCAATATGAAAATGAAGCGAACATATGGATTTAATATTGTTTCTGCTTACAAATATGTTGCGTTTTCTTGAAATGACGTCACTTAACGAAGAGGTTGGAAATCGTACAGCGGCGCTCATATATATTTCTATCTTGGTTGAGTATGCATCTAAAAATATATATGTTAAAACACAATTGACTGCAATTACATTTTGTGAGATATTTGACTGAGTAGCTTAATCTCTTCCCATTTGTCTGAATTTTGTTCTTGATATTATAGGTTATTATTGTATAACCCTTTGACAGATGAAACACATACGCTGTTGTTGCTTTATTTTATTAATGCCATTAATGATGAAAGAAGTTACATTGACTTTCTGTGCTTAAAATGAATTCCAAATGTTAACACATTCGAATTCGGTTCCGTTTGTTTTATTATGTTTAAATATCTATACGTATATGATGCTATATGTTACTTTGTTCGTTGACGGTGGAATGCATTATATGTTGATGCGGAAGATCGATGGTGAATTTTTTATCAATTCTGACTTTTTAAAAATAAAATCGTTGAATCTCAAAGTGAGCGATTTCACCGAAATTGGTTTTATTTTGCAACATGTCACCGAAATGGTGCCATTGTAAAACACATCACCTAATGTGTGTTCATTGTAAAATATTTCACCGATAGATTTCTTCAACTGATGCATCATTAACAAGTCGGGAAAAAAATAATATGATTTTGAATTCCTAACATTATTTTTTAGTTTCATGTCAATAAAATAATTTATGCGTGTTTTATATTTATTGTAATCCTTGAATATAGTTTATTCTAGTCAGTATATATAAACATACGATTATAAACATATTCATATGATTAAATATATCATTTTACCATATTAGATAGGTACTTTAAACCATGATTTTTTTACAAAATGTCTGTATGTACATTCGCCATAAGAGCGTACAAATACGTACGAAAGACTGCTGGTGACATTCACGCTTTATTATTTCTCTCCTACGAAATAATGAACTCGGGAAGTTGAAATTGTGAATATGCGGAGCTGAAATCGTGATCACGAGTTCATGATTTCAACTTCAGTAATTTACGATTTCAGCTTCCCAAATTCACTAGTTCAACTAGTTTCAGCTTTCCGAGTCATGTTTATAAATTTGTGAAGTTGAAATCGTGAATTCATGAATTCGTGAAATAAGGAGAACAAATAATGAATTGTGAATGTCACTAGCGGTCTTTCGTAAATACGACCTATTGCTTACTACTATACTCTGAAGTGTATTACATTTCAATCACATAATGCATAAAAATAATTTCTTTTTTTAGCTGAAGTTACAGACGCCAGATGAAGTTCAACTTCCGGGTTATGGACTCGCCTGAATACCAAACAGCATTGCCACAGATGTGAACTATCTTTCAACTTCACAAATGATGTACATAATTCGAAGGGTATCTCATGATAGTGTTACTTTATTGGAGCAATATAATTGGTCGACTGAGGACACTATGTGGCTAACACGGTTGTTTGACAAATCGGATTTAGGACGCATATTTGGTGAATCTCATTTTTTTGCGGACAACGGTTGGACAACACGTTTTCCTGTCAAAGCCATTGAGATGGTTTTTTTAAATATATAACACGTATAACATGTATCATTAATTCTATAAACGTATTTTAGATGAAACATTTCTCTACTTTATAAGTACGGTAATTGAGCGCTACTGGTAGATTTCCAACCTCTTCTATAAGTAACGTCACATATGACGTCATGATGTACTGACGACAAGCCATATATGCCCCATATAGCATTATGAAAACAAATTGACCATAATATTTTATGAAGTAATATTGTTTCCCACTTGCACATAGTGATATCAAATGTGACGTTTTCTTCAAATGACGTCACTTACAGAAGAGGTTGCAATTCCAACAGCAGCGCTCACGACGTTCAATGTTGCAAATATTTTGCGTCCTCGTTGCGCCAGAAAATGGTAGCAACACGATTTCGTAGTTATTACTAACGTTTGACTGATGTTTGATGGTGACCATTGCATTGATTTGTTCAGGATCACGGAATGGTAGGTGTTTTAATATCTTTGTTGACAGTAACATCAGCATCATCATAGTCATCATCAACAGCCCGACATACTCATCATTCATTTTGATCATCATCAGTATCTGCATCATCGTTATCACCGTCATAAACATTTATCGTACAGTTTTAAGGTCGGTGTCTGTATGTACATATTCAGCGCATGTTTGTACGAAAATCAAGTTGTTTCCTGTTTAACGCATTTCATTTTGTGTCGACATCCAAATTTCAGTCACTACCAAATCGTGTTGCTACATTTTCGGCATCCCATGCCCTTTCTGTTTGCGTTTATAAATGTTCTATTGTTAAGTGCTTATTTGGCCTAGTATAGTAGACGTATAGTCCCAACAAGTGTGTTCGTAGATCGTGTGTTCGTTACTATGGCATTTGGGTGTACGCGTGATGACGTCATGTTGCGGAGGAAACATTTAAAATTCAACAAGTGCTCCTTATGAAAGAATGGTTTATTTATGTACCAAACCAAATTGTTTTATCGCCTTGTTTGTTTGTAGAATATGTTTGCGAAATTATAATTTAACTACGGTGGTGTGGAAGTGACGTGAGCCGGAAATATTAGTTGCCGCCACGAATCGTTTTTCTAGGTCACGAGTTACTTTTTGGGTCACGACTGTTTTCTCCATTACGTGTCATTTCCATGCCACCGTACGTTCTGCTTTGAGCAAGAACATGACAATTCTTGTTTCTTCTTAAATGGTTTTCTTAATAACCGTTACTACACGTGTTTAAAAATTATAGATCGCTCGCGACATAATATTATATCATGTATGCAGTACCATTTCATACGGAAGGTCGGTGTTGCCTAAATTATTCATCAGTTCATATACGGAAACGTGAAATCAGGTCCATTATCTCATAGTTCATACTTTCACATTTTGAAATTATGAAGTGCATGATTTCTTGATCCACGATATTTAAGTTTTAAGACATGAAATGATAAATAACTATGTCACCCCTTGTCTTCCGTATTTTAAAATAATTTTCAGTCTATTCAAACAAGACTGGTGAGACAGTGTTATTCACAAGTATATAATACTTTTTTACTATGATAATTCGGTAATTTACAATCGTTGCATTTTACAGTGTTGGTTTAAATTGTTTTATGTTGTTTCGTTTTGTTGTTCCGAATATGTGCGTAATATAAAAGCTTTCAGTAAATAAATACTCTCCTCTACCATTTGAATGTGTTACATTAATTATTTTGCCATTTTTGCTGATTTCGCTTATGTATCTTACTATGATACGCGTAGGTCCGAAAAATGGATTTAATTGAAAAGCTACAACCAAACGTTTTGTCTCATTTTACGGTAGACTTGTGGTCACTTTCATTCATTATTCTATAGTTCTATAGCAGAAATTATAAAGTGAGAAATGTATTAATCGTGAAATCACGAAATTCATACCAAATCGTTCAGGGTTATCAAATGAAACATGACATCATGAATTGCGTACTTCGTACAGTCCGTGATTTGGCGATATTCTGTTTCCACATTTTTCAGGATAAGAAATGATGAATGCAAATGTCACCACCGGTTCTTCGTACAGTTTTAATTAAAAAATTGCCTCTGGTATTGCTTGATTGCAGGCAGTTTGTCAAACGTTTAAAATTTTGTACAGAATGTAAGTGGGTATTTTCTTCAACAAATATAATGGAACGGTTAACTGAGGGACCAATTGTCGATCTGTAGACTTGTTCTGAAACAATTCATAAGTTAGTGGATCTCACCCACTGTTCAAGATATTGCAAAATTAATGTTCGTCCGACAGTTTCTCTATCACGCGACGCGTTATTTTATGGAAATTGTTACCAAAGAAACAAAACAGTGAAATGTATGTTGTAGATTGTGTGTGTGAAAATAAATGAATAGTTTTTCAGTGTTACAATAACAACTAAAATTGAAGATCAAAGATTCCACTACATTTGAACGCCGCTGTACGATTTCCAACCTCTTCTATAAGTGACGTCATTTCCAGAAAACGTCACACGTGACGTCACTATGTACCGACAGTAAGCAATATTTGCCACATATGGCAATATGAAAACAAAATAACCATATGGAGTAATATTGTTTCCTGCTTGCACATAGTGACAGCACATGTTGCGTTTTCTTGAAATGACGTCACTTACAGAAGCGGTTGAAAATCCCACAGCAGTGCTCATTTTATGATCACTGTAATGAAAAATTAACTAAAATATTTGATAACATCTTTCCAGTGTTATCTTTGTTTCTTAACGAAAAAGTATGACTTCATTGTGTTCGTCTGCGTAAGATTATATACCTATATTTGTATTTGCATAACGGCTGTAAAATGTTTAAAATGTATAGTTGTTGTAAGCTGGTTTGAAATATAGTTGTTGTCTTGCAATTGATTGAGTCATATCGTTTTTTGTCAAAGGTTTTGTTCGCCTGTTTTGATGTTGTAGTCATTATTCAATCATTGCCTATTACCGATGTCCTTAATTTTGAATTAGTCAAATTGTTTAAAATGATGGAAAAAAATAATTACTTATTTAAACAATATTATTTTTTCAACTTTTGTGTGGTGACTTAACGCGGTGTCGAATATGCTGCCATGTTTGTTTTCAAACACTGACATCCATTTCCGGTGTAATGGTAGAAAGGTGTTAATCAGATAACAAATTTCACAACATTTTGAAGTTTTATCAGCAGTAATAACAAATATATCAATACAATTTGATATTCAATTTTTTTTACAATATTTACTAAACTTGCAAACATGTTGCATTAATGTTCGTTGATCAAGAAATTGACGTCATAGAGTTTGCTGTGTTCGACGAGAAATATCTCCGGCAGCAGGATTTAAACAATGTAGCTCTATTACGTAAATCAATCAGTGACATGGGACTTTCTTGATTACACCGGTAATAGGGAACCAACGGATATAATTGTATTGAATGTAATGATGTATTTTTCCTTCAAACAAACGCGGTAAATGAAAGTCTTTATTTTAAATGTTATGTAGCAGCGTTGTATTAGAAATGTGATGTAGTAAAATAAAACATTGGCAATAACATATGATCTTATGTTTTGTCTTTAAGTGGACATAAGCCTCCTTGACCCCGAGACTATGGTCTCTGACTTCAAAACCCTCGCCCCTCACCGCTGTGGGTTCGAATCTCACATGGGATGTATATTTTGTATATGAGGAAGCAAACCATGAGCTGGCTTACAGTAGGAAGCTGGTTCTACCCAGTTGTAGGCATGGAGTCATTCTTCTCCCGTATTGCTGGCAAGGTCACTATATGACCCTTGGTGCCGTTTCATTAACCTTCTTAAGGAACTTCCTAGCTTCCTAAGAAATTCTTTGACAAGATAAGCGTTTCAGTAAACATTTCTTACTTAAACATTTCTCATTTTTTTGCGTTCTTGTGTAAATATGGCTGCCATTTTTATCTATAATGTAGACAGACGATGGGTACATGAAAATCTTAAGAAAATAAATTTAATAAATGCTTCTTGCAACGGTTTAGGAAATTCTTAAAAATCTTCTGAAATCGAAAATTTGAGATAAGAAATGATTTAAGGTAAGAATGTTTATGAAACGGGACACTGGTTGTTACTTAAAGCCCAATTGCAACAAAGGGATGAAGTGATAGGATTGTCAGTTCATATCAGCTTTCACGGAAGGAAGTCAGAAACATGCCAGAAAGACTTTTTTCAACTGGAGGGTAGTAAATTTCTACATGATGTGATATAGAGTGTTATACACGTGTTATCAACTGACATGTTGCTTTCTTACTGGGTGTTTTTTATGAGCCGGGGTATCAATTTCATCTCAAGAAATAGGTTCATTTTATATTACATAGTCATGTAATATAGTTAAACAACAGTGTGATAATTGTACCGCGTTGAAACATTATTGTCGGGTGATCAACACGCATATTAAGTAAGCCTTAACGTTTATATTCGGCATGTTCTTCATCAAGTGATTAAATATCAACATCGATATACTACAAAAACATGAGTGGGTCCAGAGGGGGAGACCGAGGGTTCGAACTAACCAGAGATTTTGGCAAATATGGTTGTCCATACTTTATCTTAGATCAAGAAGGGGTCCCAAATTCCGGGGACTCCCTGTTTTTGTCCAGTATTACATTACAATAAAAAAGACAACGCCTTGCACAGTTCTAGGGACTCCATAGGCTGACATAGATCCCCAGCCATTCCAGAAGCTGAACACCTGACGTAAATTGCTGGATCCATGCAGGAATAATATGTACATGTAAGCAGAACAGACGCATATTGCTATGTCGTAAATTGCTGGATCCATGCAGGAATAATATGTACATGTAAGCAGAACAGACGCATATTGCTATGTCGTAAATTGTTGGATCCATGCAGGAATAATATGTACATGTAAGCAGAACAGACGCATATTGCTATGTCGTAAATTGCTGGATCCACGCATGAATAATATGTACATGTAAGCAGAACAGACGCATATTGCTATGTCGTAAATAAATCTGGTTTACACACGAGCTCTTTTGCTAGACTATCAATTTCATAACTTAATATAGAATTAAGTAGATAAATGCATTCTGTTTATTGTAGTTGGGGCGCTATTTCTTGACCATGTATGTTCTGTATGTTCTATTTCTTGCCCAATTATGTTCTAGTTAAAACTTATATTGGTATATCATGTCAAACAATGTTTTCGGCTTGAAGAAATAAAGCCCTTTTTCGACAACGCATGTGTCTGCTTTAATTATACTATACCAGCTTCAACAGTCACCATCCGTGACCACAAGGACAATAAACATATGAATTTCAATCAGATATTTTATGTCGCTGGACCCCTATAAATAATAATGTAACTAATATAAAAATTAATACGGTGTATTAAATAAGTTTCCTTTCGCTACTTTACATTACATTTTAATATATTTCAATACACCCAAACAATGTAACCTCCTTAATTAAATTGGTTCCATTTTTTAATGTGAATGAAGTGATTTCTTTTTCATTGTATAATTATCAATACAATTATAGCTGAATCATATATTTCTGATATGTACGATACCGTTTCCAAGTCAAATATTTTGTTTAATGAATGTTTGATTACCCTAGCGATTCGAATATCACATCGTTCATGCAAAGGGGAAATACTCGTGCTTATTAAGATGACTTTTTCACCTAAGAGTTAGGTCCCTTATTGATAAACTAGAATTTTGTTTTCAATCCGAGTCAATCATATAACAGAAAGAGTTGCACAGAAAAGTCAGTATATATATAATACTATATGCAGTTTTTTATAGTCCAATTTCAAATTTTGATCATGCATACATATACATACATATACATACATATACATACATACACATACATACACATACATACACATACATACACATACATACACATACATACACATACATACACATACATACACATACATACACATACATACACATACATACACATACAAGCGCCGTGATCGCATTTTGCTCTGAATTTAAAAGTAAGCCCACTGTTGCGCGAAAATTATACAATTCAGGGTTTGTCTTCCAACAAACGCTAGCACAGGACGTAAAACTATATACTTGTAAACACACGTAAGGATACATGTCAATAATTATGTATATATGATCAATACTCAGTGTGGTGACGATATGTGACCTCATATGATTGTCTTTTGATATAAATTGTTTTAAATAAAAACACACTTAGCGGGTGTGGGCGTAATTATAAAAATCACTCACTGACATTAAGGGTTAAATGATGTTTTTATACTGATTTTTTAGTCTAAAAATACGTTTCTTCGCTAAGGCATTGCTATGAGACGGAAGCGAAATAATGAGGCTATCTGGAATTCAGATATACCAGTAAAATTGCTTGTCCAAATGAAATGATAGCGTTGTTTTGCAAATTACATGACTAATGTGATCTAGCATTTCATCTAAAATTGTATTCAAGGCATTCGTGCAGCTTGACATGCATATGTTTCGTATAATGCAGTGAAAATGCATAATCACGTCCTGTTAAGCCAATAAATGTCTAAATTTATATGTCTTTAATAATGTAGATATACAAAGGAGCATTATTATTTAAAAGTCATTATCCGCACGTGGAAATTTAATAAATTTTCAATTAAGCTGTGTCAGCATTAAGTGCCATTGTATCATGTGGCATTGGTATTTAAAGAATTCCATTACAGTTGACGATTGTTTCAATTACAAAATGTCATATGAATATGCAACTTTGTTTAAACGACTAGTTAATGAATTATAATAATTTGTGAGAGCCGCTTCAAACTATCGAATTGTATTCTGATATGATTTATTCGTCACGTGCGATGGGTATTCATCGTGGGGGTGTTCTGAACGTGTCGGGACAACCTTCACACAATTGTGATTATTTCATAAAGTCACTCAAATTTAGTTTGTGTTTGCTATGATAATTTGGTAATATAGAAAAGCATTCATTTTCTACAATTACGATGAACGTGTTTTGTTCTGTATTTAATGCTAGCATTTTCGCTGGGGCGCTTGGGAATTTCAGCATTACAACACATATCCATATGTATGTAGATAAGATTAAATCCAAGTTCATTCAGCGGGGGAAAATACATGTCATAGACTGATCAGCCTTATCCCAAGAGTTTGGTCCTGTTGAAATATATACAGTACATCATCTATAAGGCGGCCCTTTCTTGAGCAACAATCTATTTTCAACAAATGCCCATTTTCGTGTCCTTCAAGTGTGTAGCTCTGAAAAGGTGGCAGTTTCTTTCCTATGATATGAACATCATAAGATTAAACTAATGAACAGTGTGTCTCTACAACGCCCGTCTATCATTTGGAAACTTGTTCAAAATGGCTGAATATAATACTTAAGTGCCAAGTAAAATTACTAGGAACGTCACACCGTAAAATTAATTCACTGGACATTTAAGAGAAGACTGAAAAACGTGTTTCCAAAATTATACTGTGATTGTTTTGTTGGCGACCTTGCACAGAATAAATTCATTATATAATCACTGTCTCGTGAAAAGCACTTTTGGTCAATATTGGTGACACTATTGTAACTTTTCTAACTGCATGACAAGCAAAGCCCCCCCCCCCCCCCCCCCCCAGTGATCAGGAAGGAATCGTAACATCTCCGCATTTTTTATGTAGCACAACAAATCTTAACCTTCAAATTGCGCCGACCATCTTATTTCAACATACTTCTTGTTATAGTTGTAAACCATTCTCTTGTTTATTAAGAAATTGGTAGTCAAGAGATAATTCATACTCAAACTACTATTGAACTTAATCCAGAATGAATATTAAACAATTTGAAATAAGCAAGTCGTTATTTGAAAATCGCCAAGGTTAATAATCTGATAATATAATGCGTTTGATCCTCTGACCTTTGCTTACTTCGAATTAACGCCTTTGCTTCTCGGTTACCAACTAGTATACTAACATGCTCATCTGCAAACAATTGACAACTTCTCCACATAAATCAGAGTTCAGGGTGGAGGACAAATGACTTTGGATGCATTATCTTCAGTTAAGTTGTCACGGGCGAACAAACGCATTGGCTGGAACTCACGACGCTTTATATTAGCAGTGGAACGCTCTACCGTCTGAGCTAACCGGGTGGTCGGTCCCATGATCCATTGAGCTGTGTAACTTTACAGAACAGGCACTCATTCTAATGTTTATGCGACGGAAGAAGGTGAAAGGAACATGCTCCCCAAGAAATAAGACACGATGAGTGTTCTATATGGTCTCATAGCTCACTGATGAGAATGTTGTAGAGACATTTATTTGCATTTTTTATGTTAAAACCACCAATGACATGCCGATTTTTTTATATTTACTCATTCATCAAAGCAAGTCTCGCCAATAAGTCTGTATTAAAGCTAATGTTTGTTTCATAAAATGTAAAATGAGCATTTTTCTGACCGTAAAACAACATATACCATTTGCTAGTTCATTCAAAAAGCATGTCAGGTCTGTGGTTTATTGTCCTGGTCTGTTCACTGACTGTCGCAATGTCGTTGCATTTGCAAACTATTTGAGGAAACAAGACACTGCAATTAAATCGCATCAATGAATCATAAGTTAAATAATACAGTGATGTGTGTCAGAGCATTTGCCAAGTTTTAGGGCAAAATTGTCTATTTTTGTGTTCATGAGAACCGGATGTAATCTATAATAAATACTGTAAACGCTATCTCATTTTCTAAGTCGTTTCATTAGGGAAAGAGGATTTTTTCTAGACATTTCCAGAAATGGTTAATTAGAACTAAATACTATATATAAAGGAAGCATAAGTATGTATATAAAATATACTGCAGTAAAGTATGGAATACCTCCTGTGGTTTTTGTTCATAAAACATAAAATCATGTACTGTAAAATCTCAATGATAAGACTACCCTTTGGAATCTTGAAACTTGGTCTTGATGTTGAAGTGGTCTTAATATTGAGGTTGAATAAAACAGTGAAATGGACTTAAAAATTGTGTTTGTAATTCTGAGGTGGTACACTAAAACCTCACTTAAAGACCATTTCCAAAATAAGACCACCTCAAAATTAAAAAAAAAATGAAGTCAAATTTCACGGCTTTGCTCTTTATTTAACTTCAAAATTAAGACCAACTCAATAAGAAGACCAGTTTTCAAGGGTCTCAATGATGGTCGTATTATTGTGATTTACTGTATACTGAAACCATAAACTGCACGATATGCACGTTTCTTTGGTATAAGATGATGAATGCAGTCAATTTTACTTTAGAACATGTTCATACTTCCACCAGTGTTTGTTGTCGTTGTCGTTATATATGGACCAAAAACAGGACCAATCCTGCCCAGGTAATTTATAAACAAGACACTCCAGGGGGAAGCAATTAAGTATTTTGCATGATCATTTACACTTTTGCATTTATAAATGTATTAACAAATTACTCTTTACTTAGTACTTGTCCGTCGAGAGACACACTTTATCTCGTTCAGGTAACACCATTTGCATTTATACGACCAAAGCCTGATCGTAACCTCATGCTCTGTTCTTGGCTCGTGATAGATATATCAGGACAAAGGATCGATTGACAATTTATTTAATCATGCATTACGATCAAAATGACGTATACACTATTCCGTACTTTCTTTTTGTCCTTGTATGGACTTACTGGTAAACATTGGATTTTATTTATAACAAGAAATTGTCATATAGACAGTAAAGCCTCAATAATAAGTCCACCGTCGGTTCTGAAGGAGGTGGGTCTTAGCTGTGAGGTGGTCTGATATTCGAGTAAATGTATAGAAGAAAAACATTTAATAATAAGAGTATTCTATGAAAATACAGTCTCACTTATAAGGTGTATTTCATTTCGAGATGGTCTTAAAAAGCGGTTTGACTTCAGCAAAGTATCGTCAAATTTGACAACAGTCACAAAATGCAGTATTGCCATTGGTCAAATATAAGACGATGGCCTAAATTATCCAATAAAAACTTTGAGTTTTGAGACTGTTTCCCTGACACAACTTATAACATAGACTCAATATTCTCTTAAAGAACTCATCTCGCTTCTTCAAAAACGTCCAGTCTGTGTTTTTTCAAATAATGTGATAGATACAGAATCTGAGCTTTGCCAAATGTTCCTAACTCATACAACAATAAGTTGAGTGAAGTTAGTACATCGTACATCAACATTGAATACCGACCCAGATTGAATACAGAGCCAGCACAAACATCGTTATTCGACTTATACTTTTGAATACATATCGTAAATCGAACCCATAGCTAGCACTGACATCAAAACTATAAAAAAATAAGTCGGTAAGAGTGAGTCTTTATAATCAGGAGAGATCACTCTAAAAAACTAAAAAAGCAAGGCGGTAAAAGTGACTTCCCTTTATAATCAGGGGAGTTCACTCTACAAAAACTTTAAGTGTAAGTCGGTAAAATACTTAATAATCATGAACAATACGACTGATTAATACGTGAACAAATACCCTAACCACACCTATACGATTGCTAAATAACCTTAGAACAGCTTTCACAGAAATAGATCTGACGATATTCAGGTGTATTTCTATGTCCAATGAATTTAAATTAGCAATAAATGCAATAGCGTTTCTGAGAAAAGCTGTCGTTTGATTTAAACAACTTGATTTTTGATATTGCGTTAAAATCGACAGCTTAATGAGCTTAATAGATATTAGCAAAAGTATAATATCTAAGTTCAGGATTTTACGTCTTTACATTTAATGTGTGTGCCCCGGGGCATACTCAAACTACACAAAACCTTACTCTCACCTATAACAATACACGTAACATACACGTAATGGAAATATATATATCAGTACATACCTACTGTTTTCAAGCTGTCGCTATTCTGGCATATTTTCAATGGCAAATAGTCACCCCAAATTAAACGGGCATTTCTCTAAAGTCAATGTCAAAAGACCAAAAGATAAATAAACAAGATTTATCTTTTAAAAAAGATAAACGGCGTAGATAGAAAGATGTATTCCGGTATATTAAATGAAATAATGTTTTTGCAACATGTTAAAAAATAACTCGGATCTATATATTCTATAATCATGGACCTGTCTTATCAGGATCAGTTCATACATGCATACATGCTTAAACATAATAACAACTTCCGGCAAAGTTCGAACAGCTAACGAAAGCTTGTGTTGATGTTGTTGTGAGTTTAGAAAAAGTAAAACTCTATTTTTTGGAAACTCCCCCACCCCTGTAGACTTTTGTTCCCCCCCCCCCCACTAAAATATTCTCACTTTGGAGAAAAAGCCGTGTTTGGAGGGCGTGTACTAGGTCTGTATTCAAATATTTAAAACAAATCGAATAAAGATGTACGAGCTGGCTCGTTATTCGACTTCAGATATGTATTCGCCAAGGTAATGTTCGAATGTTGATGTCAAGGCTAGCTCTGGGTTCGATTTACGATATGTATTCAAAAATATAAGTTGAATAACGATGTCAGTGCTCGCTCTGTATTCAATATGGGTCGGTATTCAATGTTGATGTACGATGTACGATTGCCGCGCCAATTTCACTCAACTTCTCTTTTGGGCGCGTGGAAATATTTCAAAACTACTTGCTAAACATAACACAGAGTCGTGAAATATAAGGTTTGTATAACATGCTGATTACAACTACATGCATGGTATACTGTCAAAATAATGTGTTCTTGTCAGTATTTCTCAAACTGTACCAAGCAACCTCGATCGTTTTCAAAACAACAGAGATATTTATATATATATCGTATGCGACAAACAGTTATGTTCTAGTTTATTGACTTGAGGTTAATAGGAGTTCGTATGGAAAAGACGTCTGCTACGTCATGAATTTACCATTTAAATGCTTTCGACTTTTTTGTTTAAGGTTTCCGATTTACGTCACGCGTTTTTGAAATACCTGTATCTAAACATATTCCGTAGCTATTACATACATTTTCACAGTACATACCTTTTTATTATTGCTATTTCTAAACTCTCTCTTATTACCACATTATTCAATTTGTTTGTACAAAATTCAAATAAAAAATTATGTCAAAAATTCACAAAAAAATAATCGGATACCTTAAATCGAACGGCAATAGTGCTAAGAAAGAATATCGTATTATTTAATGTTCCCTGTTTGCATAGTTTTCAGGCAGGATTAGTTCAAGACTGGCTTTTCCAGAAAATTTAGACCTCCATTTGCCCAAAGTTGACCCAAAAATTCAATATTCGTTTCCATGGTAACCGTATGTGCTCAGAATGATATTAACCTCAGTACTTCATATAGGCATGGATATGAACGTCCTGAACGTTTCATGAAAATCTGAGACTATGCGTGCTACGCTTATTCTTTAAAAGTTTGGCTCATAACCGCTTGCTGTGGTTCTAACCAATACTTACAGAAATTATGCAGACCGCAGAAGAAGTTCTCCAATGTTGAAACTTGAACCAAAGACCTCAGGATCGGAAGCCATGCGTTCTATCCGCTTACCCCCATTACCTCCCTTGCGTGGTGCTTCTTGTTAAATCAAATTAGCGCATGTTCGGTCAAATGAACTTAAATACAGTATTGAAACTGTTAAAGATACATCACCATTCATCACGAGTCATAGTACATTTATATCTATCACGAAGATGGCATATTGTTCTATCATTTATCAAAATAAATCGATTCATTGCTTCATAACGAACAGTTTACGACGTATCGTGTTGTCAGCTTAATGACACGTGCTATGTATATATTACAGTGTTAAAATAACATCGACAAAACAATACATCAAAGGTATTTTGCAATGTCCCAAGTCGCTTCACGAATAGGTCGTGTACACATGACCTGACCGAAGCGTCGCGCAAAAGCAGAAAGCTTCACGGTTAATGTAAGCAATACGGATAGATAGAACATATGTATGATAAGTCCGGTGTTCCATGTCTCCGCTGTCCGCTATCAGTGTCAGGGATCAGTTTCCTTGTGTAATCGCATAGTGACGCGGGTGCATTAGATTTCAATGTGAAAGGTAGGCTCTCAACCAATGGATTCCCGAGATGTTGTTCTTTTCGTCAAATGTTCTTCCACCAATGACAACACATTACTGAACCGATACTCAACCTAAAATAGCTCGGAAACTCCTCTTACACTATAAGTTCTTAGGCGCATTAACGTACCGATAATATAAATATATACTGCGCAAACCACTCCAGTGTGGCCCAATCTTGAACAACAATTTCTCAACAACAATATCGTCAATATTTCCTGTAGCAATATTTTTGTATCAATTTAAACTCTCTAATGCATCTAGACGCGTAGCTATATGTACGCAAAATACGCCGTTGCGTACACATGGTTGTCAAAAATAGAAAATTATAAACTCGAGAAATCAACAGATGAGTATTTGTATGCACCTTGGGATATGGTATAAATTTTCTTAATATAAAACGATTCAAAATTTAATGTATTGCTTGTAAAAATGTCACGAGATTGTACCACGAACGTTCTTGAAAACGGGTTTTTCTGTGTATCGTGCCCCTATACCGACCCCCTAGATTGCTTGCGTAGATATTCTACCAGCTCTAGCTACGCTCCTTGCCACAACCTCTAAATGCGCGTCTACCAACGGGTGTTACGCTGAAGAGGTTGAACAACATATTTTGAGGTCATATTCAGTAACTGTTACGTTACTCCCTTGCATATTTTCATTAAGCACTTGAACGATACAGAAATCAACAAACTGCGTTACAGCATTTTCATCCAAGCGATTGTTACAATATTCCTGATAACTCATAAATTAGCAATCAGTTCTCCGGGACATCTCAGAGTCTGTCGCCATCTCAGAGTAGGCCTAGAGAAATATCGAGCTTACACATATACCTATGGTATTTATTTCCACTTGTTATATCAAACACCAGCCATAATTATTACGAGCATCTTATTATATTAACACCGTTTGAAGTATCGATTTTTTCTAAGGTCAAGAGTACGAACATGACCATAAAAAGGGTAAATAATCATAAAGCGAGGGCAACATTGAAACAGTATTATTTTGTGACTGGATGATCGACCATTCTATCTTGCATAAAACGCCAAAAAGCGCATATGACCATCCACGAATAGTGTTTGTATTTGCGGTCCAGGGGGGCGTTTTATCAAGATGTCGTAGCTACGACATGTCTTATCTTAACTCCATAACTTACGACAAATAAATAAGACATCGTCAGACCGTTTTATCAACGGTGTCGTAACTCGAGTGTCGTAGCTGCGACAAAATGTTGTCGTAAGACGGTAAAAATCGGGACGCGGTCTAGAATACGGAACTTCCGGTGCGTCATTCTCCCACGCACCTGTCAAATTCGCGTCGTCAATGTAAATAGTTAACATGAAACGGACTGTTTAAACGCTTATATCTGCGATTATCGGAGAAACTTCGGTAGATAAATTTATAAAGTTATCAGAATACATACAACATGGAACAAAAATATGTTAATGACGACAGATAGACGAATACAACATGAAAACCACTGCCGATTCACTTTAACATAAGCACTTCAAAAATGTATAATTTTTGTGTGGATCCGATCTGAATAGCACGGATATGTGAATGTACTTAAGCTGTTCACGATATATATCTCATGAAAATAAAACTGTAATTAACATGACTAAGAATACTGGTGGTTGTAATCATTTATCAATGTAAATAAGAGGAGCATATTGTGTATAGGTGTATATATGCATCAAGGTACTTAAGGTACAAGTAGATAAAGGTATATTCCCGTCACTAGAGTTCATTCTGTGAATATTATACAGGTGCACACATGTGTTGTTGACATTAACAATGTATTTCAGCCCTTGTGATTATGTTACTTTATCCTGATGAGCCTCATATGGGTCATATATAGTAATGGTCACAACTTAACTCCACCTTAATTAAAATGTATGTGTACAATATTAATTTCTGCAATTAAATATATATATAGGCCTACATCTAAATGATTAAATCTTTGTTTTATGTATATGACTACACTACACTGTGTATTAAATAGAGTACCCATCTTTCAGCTTGGTAGTATTTACTTGCATTTAGTTCGAGCAATTGTATTGCACAGTATCAAAGCCACAAATATGGTTATTTAGAATAGCACGGACATATATAATTATATATATGGTTTATATTTCCGTGAAATAGGAAGATTTCCAACAAATAAAGTAGCTTTCATGTGTGTAGGAAGTTAATTCAGACCTGATTCTACAGTGTTTACTACATGGTATGGATGTACAGAAGTTCAGCTTGCATGCCTGTGTCTCTGCATTAAGCAAAAAACATGCTTTATATACATAATAAGCTTTAAATCTCAATTGTTTGGTTGGCAGTTGGAACTTTGTGTACAATACTTTCCATAAAACAGTAATTGGCTTGTGTAATTATGTATTATATGACAATTCCTGAACTCATTTCCTTTTCTACAATATATGTATGACCATAGCAGTCTGTGTATTCATTTTCATATTCTTCCAACTGATTTAAAAAATCTGAAAATTGATCCAAAAGTTGTCTGCTGGTCTAGAGATAAAATTCAATGTTGATGTGTTCCAAGTAGCTAATTGTCTGTTTTATTTGTTGATAGAGACTTTAATTCTGATCTAAACCCAGTCCATGACGATTAATGTTACTAGGTGCAAATGTTGAGGACAATATGTAAGATGTTTGGACAATGTTTGAGAATATACATAGAAATGATACAAGAAACACAAATGCTGGTTCATCCTTTTTTTATTAGATATTCACAGGTCTTCATTTCATCACTAAATTATATATCATGTACACTTTGTTATCAGTTACCTTCAATAAAAAGATAGTGGAGAGAATTTCAATAAGCTTTAGCTTCCAATTCTATCCACTTGTCTATTACATGCACTTTATTATCCTGTATTTATTGCATATTACATGACAATTTAGACAAATAAATATGTTTAAACTAATAAAAAGATAATTGTAGGGGTTGAATGTTTATTTTAAAAAATGTGATTGTCATTTTACTACATGATTTCATATTTTCTTTTTTTATCTAGAACTCACAATAACACATAGTCCCTGATTTTATCTAAATGATTCAATTTACAAGCACAAAACTAGCATAAACAATCTCTATAATATTTAATGATACTGTTTAAACTTAACATTACATGTAATTGTAATAGAGCGTTAATATGCATATATCCAAGAAATGCAAATCCATTTATTTTCAGTACAATTTCAAAACATTCTAGGCCATATAAGTGTGTTATCAAATAAGTCGAGATAAAAATTTGTTCAGACCACTGAGTAGATATGGGAAGAATCACAAATAAATCCCTGAGAGATGGCTGTAGAAAGTACCACCTTGCTACATGTATATTTGGGTACAAGAGGACACATTTATAACCATTATCTGTACTGAGCAATAAACACTACAATCATTATACAGCTTATCATATGGAATATAAAGACAATAGAAATGCTAAACCATCCAATAATCACTAATCACACAAAATGTAAAGTTTCCATTAACATGTTAATGTAAGTTGAATGACCTTAAACAGCAATTTAAATTTGAATGTCACAAATTCAATAACTGACACTATAGTCATATTTATTCATGTGTTGGTATAATGACAGATTTGCTGATTATTTCCTATTGATTTGTCTCTATTTTCCTTGTGTGGTATAAGTTCCTTTATTTTATATCATATGTGTACCCGTGTCCATTGCAATTAACCAACAGGTCATATATGTACATACCTGAAAATAATTAATATACACAAATTTAATATTTATTTTTATTACTTACATTCAATTAATTAAATTCATTAATTCATATCAAGCAGTACATTAATGATTATTCAATAGAAATATCAACTTTTACCATAATCTGGCTAAATGAATATATTTTAAGTAATTTATCTATGTTTAGTTATAAAGTGAACTGTTATCCAAGAATTTTATTTCATATAATCAATGCTAAATTTTATTTATAAGAACTATTGCATTCAAGCATAATATTTACCAAATATCCTGTTTAGACAAACATCTAATTGAGTGTTTGATCCTATTTCATGGTATGACATTGCACCATTATATTATGCATACAAGTATGCTCTGTCTGGATGTAAATCTGCAATGAAGAAGTGTGTTGTAAATTAATTTCATCATTTTAATGACACAATGAACATTGATATAATGTAATACACAGATAAACATCATGTGAGTGCTGGTGCACCTCATTGATGATTGAAATCTAAAACAAAAATACAAATTGTGTATATATTGTGCATTAATTCCAGTATATCTGAGTATCATGATAGTAGGTGTTGTTGTAACATAAAATGAGTAATAGTAGGCATGTCTAAATTATAGCCTCCAACACAGATCACTTGAGTGCATAAGAGAATAATGGTAAGAGGAGGATCTAAAACACAAAGTTCTAAACATTAGGGCTGGGACCAAATACCTAAATATAAGTATTTAGGTCTTTGCTGGGACCAATATCCCTGTATATATTGGTAACATATTATGGGTATGGGATTGTCAAGGGAATATAGCAATAGAACAAATATGCCATTCAGCGACTGCATACTATTAATAAATAATTGAAAATAAGTCTTCTTTTCAGCAACAGATCAGTCAATTACAAGTGGGTGGGGTAATGTTTACTTTTACTAACTATAAGTAACACGTTACAGATATTACTCACACATCTCAGAAAATGAAATCAATAGATGCATTTATTTTATGACTGACGTAAGATCTTTATAAACGAACAAGTTAATGAAATAATACGTAAACTTGGCGCTTTCTCGGCGTGTCTATGAAGTCAATGAAGGAGTATTCTCCCTTGAAATAATGACAGCTATTGAATGTAAAATGCATAAATTCAATATGTCATGACAAAGTGTGGGACGTGATATTGATCTATCTATGAAAAGAGAGAAAAAACAAAGCGATTACCTGGCATGGATCCAGCGAATGCATTTCAGTTGTTTTTCTTCAATTGTGTTTACATTTAGCACATTTAAGCGATTCCCTCTCGTTAATTTTCGTACCCGTCATTAACACTTCGTCCCAAAAGTATTCGAATTATGCTTTATTTGTTGAAAATGCTTAAAATGTCATTGAAGAGGACTCACATGGCGGCCATTTTTGTTTGAGTTACGACACGCTAAGACAGCCTCGGACCTGTCTTAAAAGTTACGACAAAAATAGGCAAAGTTACGACATCTTAGCTACGACAAACGTTGATAAAACGCCCTTGTCGTAGATCCGGCGTCTTACGACAGACTTACGACAAAAAACGTCGTAAGACACGTTGATAAAACGCCCCCCAGATCCAAGCTTTTTTTATGTTTGTATGTTGTCTGATTATTTTAGATTATTATAGACGCCAACGATTCTATACAGAAGTGCCAAATATGATAATTAACCAATTTCGTCATATCGATCGGGTGCCGCAAACAAACGTTTTTGACAGATGATCACAATGTATTCTTACTACAATATCAGACATACGAACGTGTCGAGCATCTTAATTAAAGTCACTTCACAGCGTTAACTAAGACAAAAACAGTTCATTACCTCATTTTTTATTGATGGCCTTGATCACGTTTTTCGACACATCGTCAGTTGTATACGATGGGCAATAGATCTTTTCCAGATTGTTATAAATGTAGGGTTTACCTGTTATCTGTAGTACATACAGTAATGTACCACTGCAATCGAGCTCAAATCACAATGAAACACAATACATTATTTAAGTATGACTGACATCCAATGAATCTAAAGTTGATATTGTTTGTATCCCTTGTAAAACGCATTTTAGCGAATTCCGGAATCATATATTGACTTCAGTCATGTTTTCAACCAGTACTTACTTACCAACGAGAATTGGCACGTAATTGAAACACAGATAAAGAATAAATTAAATATAATTGACGCAAAATCACAAAACCATGACAAGGAAAATATTGCACAGTCCTGATTCGAATTCACGACCATAAACTTATTGGAAGTCGCTCTTGTCGGCAAGCCAGGAGGTTTCTTTCCATGTACCGACCTTATATTCGCGAAAAACGAGACGTCGATCGAGAAGCTTATCTAATAGTATATCAAATTTAAAATCTAGAGATCTTTACAAATGACCATACTCGCTATTTTTCTTTCCTGTTATGGAAATGTTAACGTTTGGTTTTGGAATTACACACAATCAATTATCACTGCATGTTCACATGTCAGTACAAATGTCTTAACGTTGGTATTTTACCGGCAGTAGTGATCAGATGCATTTCTTTTTACACCAATTACCCAAATATACTTTAGTACACGTAACTTAATAGCAACAACATATTTATAGCTGATAATATGTAAACTTACAATAACTGACCTACGAAAAGAAGCATCTATAGTAGGAACATGATTCTGTTTTCGACATCAGCGCTAAAGGAACAAGGCTTGTGTCAATGTCAACCCTATGACAACAGACACGAGGAAGGACACTGGAAAAATATGTATGGTGCACAAGGTTACGACTGGGAAGAACAAAGCAAGTGATGAAGAGCGGACAGGTAGACAGTGATAAGAAGCGAGAAGGATTTATCAAATATGTCACTGATTCTCAAGGCGGCTTACATAATGGCAAACTTCTTAACCACGCTACTCACTATGCACATGTATTAAGGCGACAATGCATAATTCATGAAATAAATAGTTTTCTACATATTTGGTAAGGAATTACGTTCTTTACAGACGAAAATATCTTATTCATCTTTAATTTGAAGCAATTTGCAATAAATTAGACATTTTGTTCCTCACTGTCTACGAAGACATTTCGCTGTCACTGAAGAATCCTTGGCATAAACTGTTGAATGGGACAAATTATTTCTGACATGAAAACACGGACGAAGGATGTTTGTGATGTACTAAAAACTAATGTCATTCAATGTCGGTTATCAAAATGATAAATCAGAAAATCGTCTCCGCTCTGTCAAAATCCCCACTCTCGTTCTGGTGGCTAAAATCAGCTACTTTTGGTTTAGAAACAAGTTAGTAACTGACAGAACGTCGTTTTGTAACATGCTATTCGGGTGATTTGAAACTACCATAAAGTCATCTGAGATGAGAGATAAATGTAATGCCGCTTTAAAAGAATGTGTTAGTTTAGTTTAAGCTTATTTATGTTATATCGATTGTGAAACAAGTTCTTACAACTTATACTTATCACTCTCGATGTCTGTTTCCTGGCTACCAACCAGTACTCGCACCATGTTTAGGGATTGTGAAGTTCGTGATCAATACCTGCTTATCGCGGGGCTCGAACTCACGACCTTCGGATCAGGAGTCAGGCGCTCTACCACTCGATCACTGCCCCTCCCAATGTGTTGCTTATTTCAAATAAAACCAAATATTGAAAAGAGTTATACGTTTGTATCTTGAAGACGATGATGATTTTCAAACTGGAATGTGACAGTCTTACGAATACCTATTTTTCTTCTATAATCTGCCCTCGAAGAATGTATCTTTGTTTTCTGCAACGATGTAAAGGAGACTGAAATACAACACTGCTTTGTTAAATATAGACCTTGGTAGTCAAACTCCTTGCAAATATCACGAAATAAGAAACTGTTTTCGAATTCGTCACTCAAATACGTGTCTTGTTGTATCAAAATTTGATTTATTCGCCACGAAAAAGATACCTTATTAAAATTTGATGCGCGACAAAAGCGATTTGTCTCAAACCTACGCTTGTCTGTACCATACAATAACCGGATCACATATTCGCTGCATCAGCAAATTAGCAAGTCTGTTTACGAGCGCACACCAGCACTAACCGAGACTTCGTCAAATCTGCCTTTTTTCCAAATGAGCGCCGCTGTACGATGTCCAACCTGTTCTTTAAAAGGCGTCATTTCCTTAAAACTTCACATGTGACGTCACTATGTACAGACAATATTTGACCCATATGGCAATATGAAAACCAAGTGACCATATGGAGTAAATATTGTTTCCTGCTTGCAAAATGTGTCATCACAGGTTGCATGTTCTTGAATGACGTCACCTACAGAAGAGGTTGTAAATCCCATAGCAGCGCTCAAATACAATTTTCGTGTGCGGATCCATCAATTTCCGTCAGGGGGTCCAGTTGTCCCGAGATCTTAATTGGGACCACCTCTTGATCTAGGATGAGATATAGATAACCCTGTTTTGCCGAAATCTCAGGGGGAGGGGGCGGTCAGGAGGTTACTAACGAAGCGGTCATCCACCCGAAAAGCACAATACGACATGAAACAAATATATGGAATGGGATATTTCATTAAAGAAATACTCAGGAACAGGACCGAAGAAGTCATCTTGGTGAGGCTTCGCACGGGACATAAATACTTAATGTCCACATATCCAGGAAGTTACAAATGGTACCGTCATCCATCTTTCCTTGTGGTGATGAAGACCAGACAAGTGAACAAAGTCACGTGCTCCAACAATGTATACTCTATAATCAGCAACGAGTAGCAGCATGGCCGGTCAAGTACTGAACTTCATCAGAAGCTATACGGGAACCTGGAGGACATTAGACTGACAGTGTACTTCATAGCTGCTACAGGACTGACCGTGTACTTCATAGCTGCTACTGGACTGACCGTGTACAGGCTAACGAGAAGAAGAAGAAGATAAAATACTCATGAAAACAGTAAATTTAAAAAAAACGAGTTGTATAAACCTCCTGTCATCGAAATGTGCAATAGCAAACTCACATACGTCGTCATAATTCAGTAGAAAATATATTAATTCACCGAATAATCATCTTTATTGCCATATTTGGTAATGCTCATTAATGTTGCGTAGTGTTGTTGTATACATCCGTAACTACAACATTAATTACAAGCATAGCCTAAATTTGAAGGACGGAAAATCCTGTTCTGAATTTCGACTAACTTAGTGTCTAACATCGAAAGGAGAAATGATCATTACGGCTTTCAAGACAGCATATTGAATAGCATTAAGACGTGCGCCCTCGATACGGAATAATGTTCCAAGCAATGGGGGTATAGATATTTTTCCGACACCATCCCTATACACAATTTCATTTTGCACACGATGGATTTGCGTGGTGAAAGCTTATTTTGTGAATCTTTCCTTTGCTTCTGTTTCTGACATTCTCAAAAGAAACAGAAGGACTTTGAATATGACTCTATTCCCCTTTAAGTTATTGACAGATATTAAGTTCCCCTTTCCTTTGTACAATTCGGTGACCTGATATAATATTCGTGTTTCCCCCTTTTTTGTTCGTAACCAACGTACGTGCTTTCTTAATTTGTCCTGTAAATGTATTCCCTCCATTCAATCGCTTCCCCCTTGTTGTCCCGCTCAATTCTCCATGGTAGTTTTGACAATCATCCGGACTATTCCTCACATCCCCCATTCCTATAGACGTTCCCCATATACATACTTAACTCCTTATGTTTCGTAGGCTGGTGTTTTCCTGGGATCCGTGTGGGGAGGCATTGTCTTGAGAATGTGGCATGCCCTGTTGCAAATTCACCCTTCCTTCAATCGGTATAGTCCGCCTTGAGAGCAAATAACTGTGGGTCCCGTCACTGGCCATGTCATGACAAAGCCATTGAAATGATAGTAGTAAACTCCCTTACTGGTCACGCATCATATAAAGGGCTGTAGCAGGAAGTAAAAAAGCCAAGTGGATACCATGTTAGTCGCAAGAGCGTGATTGCTTATGATGTATGGTGATATTATACAACGTCTAATAAAGCTGCTTTATTTTCAGTATGCATACCTGCATAAAGGCAGATACTTAAGTTACTTAAATAAGCTCACATTATTGCGCATAAATGAATCATTATCATTGCTATGAATATAAATGACATTGCCGACTTCCTGTACGAAGTCAGCATACTTTGTCAACGTGTATTTTTAAGGAAATAGTTGGACGCGATAACAGAGAAAACATAATGAAAAATCTGTGTTTAGTATGCATGGATGCGCATGTTTTCAATACAATGGGGATATTTGTCTCAACTTATTACAATGCCTAAGAATAAACATACTTGTCCTCAAGACAAGATATTTTCTGCATACGAATCTTAGCTTAATTAAGATATTATGAATACATTAACAAACTATACTAAGTATTGTTGTTAGAATGTATCAAGTTTTCGCGACTACAGTTTCCTCCCTTTATGGTAATTATTTATCGTCTGTTAACATTAATAAAGATATTTATGTACAACAAACTCAGAATTGTGAGGTTGCATACTTCTGCATATGCTTAGCAGGAACATTACGATCAATGGAGTTGGCACAGAAATCGCAAATTGTAGGTCAACATTGAGCAATGATCTTCTAAGGTTGAAAACAAATTCAGAACTGATCGTTTATCGACATATACGTAGGCCTACATGCTAAAGGGACCTTATATCGAACCACGAGTAAGCACATACATCGCTATCACCACGGATACGGAGCGAATTCATACATTGAAAACGAATCTCGTGCTAGTTCGGAGATCTTTATTCGAATTTGGTTCGTTATTGAATTTAAACTGAATACTTAAATCCAGGGCCTAGCAGTAACATCGATATGTATCCAACCACGAGCCAACGGCCATAGTATTGCACGCAGAGAATAACAATTCAGTATTGAACGAGTTTGACAATTCATGCTAACGCATATTTATCACCTGTACTCAAGGATTTTAATCAAAGCACTGAAAGTGCTGACAGTAAGGGGCTCACTGCCGATCACAGACGTCACTTTTACATAGATTTACTTATCATAATAGAACACTAGAATTTTAAAATACTTTGTTATGTCAGTATATTAAATATAATAATACTGCAAATAAAAATCCACTAATTTCATTGGTTCAATGCTCGCGTATAGTATTTTATAATCACGGCGCTGACATGGTATATAAAGTGCGAATTTCCCCCTTCATGCGCCTCATAACCATTTTTGGTGACGGCTCGACTTACATGTGTTCTTGTATTAATATTCATAACGATAGATATTTAAGGTTTGAGCCGAATTCAGCTCGATAAAGTCCAAGTGATAAGACGTTTGAAAATTAATTTTAGAATCAAGCGCGCACTTAGCCATTTGTATTGAGGTACCTTATGGGGAAAACAATACAGACAATATACGTGCGAGTGAAATAAAAGAAATTTGATCTACAGCAAGTAATTCCCGCAAAAATACACAGATCTAATTATTAGATCTAGAGCTAGGCATCGAAATATTGCTTGTTTAAACTAAATTCTTATAAAAAACATGGATTTGCAGTATTATAAATTCATTATATTGGTTTTTGACAGGGTATATGGGGATTATACCCTGTCTGCGATTCATTTAAACCTCGGCTATCGCCTCGGGTTATATGGCAAATCGACAGGTCATATCCGCCATATACCCTGTCATGAACCTGTATAACTAATAATATAGGAGTTGAACACACAAGGTTGTATACAAAGAATTTGTATAGACAGTCAGAAGGGTGGATCATCATCATGTCAAACTCGACAATCTGTCCCAGAAATTGCAGGATTACGCGGTTGACAGCTTCCACCTAGTTGTACTTTCTGTATTAGTTACACGAATCATTAATGCATTATTTTTCATTGTAAAATGAAGTACAGACACAACAGTGTTCTGTTTCTATGCGACTGTTCAAACACATCTTATCTGCGCACAGTAGTTCACGTATTTTCTCAATTATCGCGCGTTTGCGTGGACGCCGCCATTATTTATTCAATGTAGTAAATTGTCAATATTCAACGGAACGATGACGGAAAATTGCATTTCCCATGATTTCAATATACGTATAATTATTCGTTGGATATATTAAATGTTACACCGTTTTCTTGTATACGTATATCTGCCTACTGTTCACTAACTTACACTATCGTCCGCCTAGTTATCTGCCTACTACTATCGTCCGCTGAGTTAAAGTGCGCTTGCTTGTTTTCAGTGCACTTCACGCGTGATACGGCTTCGGCGCAGGCATACATTTTTTTCTGTAATTTGCAATATTTAATCAGCAGGTTTCTTTGGGGTTCTTTCTTTTGCGTCAGTGATGTCCGCTCAAATCCGTTTTCTAGCTGATATCGCAAATGCTTACCACTATTTTTGTTAGACAATGCCAGAAAATTCGTTTAAATTCCCTTCATACACAAAATACTTACATGTTTACATACTTTTGTAAACTATTGATATCTTACAAAAACAAACTTTTTAATTTTTAATGTTCAGAAGTTTGTGGTAGATATTATATTTATATACATGTACGTATATCTGTTTGATTTCCATTTGATACCATTTTTCAAAACCGACTGTTGAGTAGAGATTCTAGACAATATACCTTTTCTTTTGTTCGTATGGATATATATAATGTTGTAGCAGTCCATGTGAAAATGTGACAACTCTTGGTGCAAATTGTTTAAAATTGTCATGCAAAACCATTCGCATTGGTTCTATCAGTGTTTTGTTTTTATTTAATATGTTTTTTTCTGCTTTTGAAGAGAATGAAATTGCCAAAAATTAAAAGTGCAAATGTGCTATTCGCCCCCCCCCCCATTCAACGTGCTTTCTTATCTTATCCTGTAATATATTCCTTCCATGCCATCCCTTTCCCCTTGCTGTCACAATTCAACAAGGTTGCTTTGATATTAAGACAGACAATTCCTTACTTCCACATTCCCACAGAAGTTTTCCCTTTCATATCCTCAGTTCATAATGCCGTATGATGATGTTTCCTTGGGATCTATATGGGGGGGGGGTCTGTAACAACCAAATCCTCCCCAATACAGATCTAGGCACGATTTACGAAAAATATATGAAACCTACAAAAGACCAGTCGACACATTAATCACGGGAAAAACGTCAACATTTAAAGTTGAAGATGGTTACACATTGGGGGTTTCCTGCAAACCTCGGAAAAGTAAGATTTAACTGATCGATTTAAGTTTGTTTTCATGTAATAGTAAGAAAGTATGTATATAGATAGTACATGTGTTTCTATTCGAACATTGATTAAAATTGGTTCAATTAACTAAACATGTTGTTCCTTGTCTTTGAGACTTTCTGTATGACATGTGCGTCATGTGACGTCTTTACAATACTTTGACTTGGCTCAAACTGCAATTACAGTTCATAAACAACTTATGTCGGTGCCGCGCTGGTTTGAAACTATCAAACAGACGGTGAGATTTTATGAGTTTTGAATAATGATAAAAGAACTGAGACAATATAAGGTGACCAATTAAACAGTGAATTGTAGGGTAAAAGAAACAAATAAGAACAAATTAGTTTCTCTGGAATGTACTGCCAAAGTTGCCCAAATGATATTGTTACAACAACTAACGGGGCTAAATTGCCCTTGACATCTATGACATTAAAGGTAAATCCAGTTTGTATTTATAAACAATAACATAACAACACAAATCATCAAAAACAAAGTCCTTCAACCGTTTAAACAAATGAAGATGTTATTTATACATCATTCGAATAACTGATATAGTAGTTTAGAGTTCTTATAATGTATAAGTCATAAATATGATCTAAACATACACTTTATCTGACCACCAATAATTCATACTGATTTATTTGTTTTCCTTTTAACATTTTTATTGTCAACATCTTTCATACATTGTCATATAGTTCATACTACGTCAAACAGCTCAAGATTTATTAAACATGGAGGTCTTGGCCATACGAATCCAACTCAGTGAAATTTGTGTAATGCGTTTGCCCTATATATAAATATATAAATATTGAGGAAAAAAACGAAAGCAATACAAGACATTCTTAAATAGACAAACCACAATTGTAGGTCATGACAACCAAATGTTTGTGACTTTCAAAAATCACACGACTTCACTCTCGTCAGAACTCGGCATGTTACTGCCATAACAAACATCTGATGGCATCAGATGGCACCGCAACAAACGCAGCATACCATATCTCGTGCTTACATTGTGTGTCATATAGTTTCGAACGAATGTCCGATTTATGAAATCGGTCAAAGAGTGTTAAAGTCGTGTGGAAATCCCCATAGAAAATCCTTTAAAAGAAAATATTACACAAGTAACTGTAAGTTCTCGTTTAAAACGACGAATAATTGGTTTGCACTTCATCTAAACACATATTAAACAATACGCAAACTAAATATATTCTTGCCATTTTGTCATTATTTCGTCAACAATTAACATCTGTCAAAAGGCAGAATAACAGATCAGTTGAACAGATGATAAACATAGTTCATTATGACTTTGCTATATGATTGATGGTAAGAACGACAAACATTATAAACACGAGTCCATTTATATACATATCACATATAACGCAATGAATACCCATTCTCTGAAATGAAATGAGTTCACATTGCATGAACTAGTTGTGGAAATATGTTGTTCTTTAAACCTTCACTGATATTTTTCCTACATCCTCTGTCCACTTCTACACACAAACGATTGACAATTTAAAAATCACGTCAACCCACCAAACACTGGTCAAAGCATTATATGCTATTTGTTCGTTCAATTAAATTGGACTTCAATGCAGTGAAATGAGCACATCATTAATGCATACAACCAATCGAAAGACAACACAAAGCCTCTGGAACGGAATTCCTCGAAGATGTACAATGATAATGACTTCTACGCCAGCTAATCGCAATGTTCATCAGCAGTACTTTTGTGTCCTCCTTGTGAAGAGATTCCAGCCGACAGATGAGACCAAGCCTCGATTTGAATTTTGTACATATCACATTTGGAATTTCAGTAGGTTCATTTATTGTTACTAGATGATGATTCTCGTCTTTGTGGCAATATGAGAGCACCATGAAGTGAAGTGTGATCGGCAAGAATATCGTCGACAGAAAGAACCAACATGGCGTCAAGAGCTCTCCTTAGGTCCGCCCTTGCTTGGTCCTGTTTCCAATGTCTCCTAGAAGTCATTGGTTCTGGTGTAATAAAATTGTGCATGTTGTTCCGCCTTCTGTCCTGCATAGCTATGTCTGAATAGCGCGAAGAAGTTTCTTTAAAGACCGGACCTTCAACTAAAACAGGAACGTGCAGTTGCCCTTTTTGCTGCGTTTCACTGAGAAAGGTGTCAAAACTATTTTTACGAACGTTGAATTTTTGCATATTTTGCTGCTGGAATTTCTTAATGTCTTGTAAAACATCAGCTAAGGACACTAACCGCTCTGATTGTACACTGTGCGAATTTTGTCGTGTATTTGGTGAGGTTTTCGGCACATTGGCTTGACTGTTGGGAATGTTGACTGTTTTGGCATTAGAATTGCTAAAATCAAACGCACTGTGTGCTCGAGGCTGCATGGTGTTAACAAGACTATTACGTTGTCTGAAATTCGAGCTAAATGTGTAGTTTGGGAAGTATGTGAAGGTTGTTCGAGGTTGTTGATACGACTTGGTGACACCAACAATGCTAGGCGTTGATGTAGCGATGTGTTCAGCGGCATGCACTAATCTATCTGGTATGGGTTCTTTATTTGTGTTTTCATTGCCACCAGTTTCCATAGTATTAGTTTTAAACGTGGTCGCTGGCGTTGTGTTCATAGAATCATAAACATCAGTAGTTCCAGTTTGGGGCGGCGTTGACGTCTCGGACTCAAATCCGCGATTTCCACCGACTGTGGTTAAGCTTATTTTATTCTTAAACATTTCTATATTTTGACTTGGTGTCGGTTTAGAATTAAAAGCGTCGTTGTTCCGAATATTTTTATTTACGCTATTCGTTCCAAATGAGATACTGCCTGCTCTGGGCATTTGTGTTGATTTCACCAAAGGTTCGGTCGTATCATACCCTACAGCAGAAATTGTAGATGTTCCCTTTACTCTCCTGTTCATTGTCCGTACTTCCTCTGAATTATTTTCATTCGAAGGATTTGTTGCAGACTTTTTGGTATCCTTCACATTTTGCACAGTATTTGCATGCAGTTTCACTTCAAAATTAAATTTTGCTTCTCGCACTACCCCTGATTTATTACGAGTATTGCTTAAAGACTCCAAAATGACTTTTATTTTGTCGAATGGATCCGTGGCATTTGCTATGAATGTTACTATGTCTAAGTCCTCTTCATCTTTTTTTCTGGACGCATTATTTTTATTATTTGAATAAGGAAATACTTGGGAGAAATTCAGAGAATTCCATGGAGACATGAACCTTTTAACCGGGGTAAGAATTTGATGTAGGACAGTATCATTTACTTCAGAGAGTTTAATTCCATCAAATGTTGGCATGTTGTGATGTTGGCCATGCTGGCTATGTGAATGGCTGTGTGTATCATGATGACTGTGGACATGTGCTGCTGGAGAAGGCTCTAGATCATTAAAGCCAGATATCAAGCTATTGAAATCCAAAAAGTCTGGTGTCTTTGCAGACGATGGTGATATTGTTGTTGTAGTTGGTTTTGGAGTCGATAATGCAATGAGTTTATTTATAACAGATAAAGGTATTGGATTATTTTGTGGTAATTTGATCTGGTTAATTGTCTGATTATGATTGAGTTCTAATAATTTGTTCGCACCAAATGGATACACGACTAAATACAGATGGCCATTTCTTATAACTGCTGTGCCGACTATTTTTTCCAGAACAGTTCCAAACTGTTGAGTGTCTGCATTAAAATTGTCTTTGGAAGTAGTTGAACTATTTATCTGCGTTGTCATTTTTCTTGTGTTTTCTGCGTTATTTGTAGAATTTTCTGTAACAGTGGCAGTCAAATGAATTGTTGGAATTGAGTCACTTGTGTTTTGTTTACCGTCCGAAATCATTATATGTATACCTTGCAAGCGTACTAATTCGCTAGAAGAAATCGGATTGTCGGCAAGTGAGGCTTTCAGTGCAGCGGGCATCTTTTGTGTGATTCTGTTCTTCTGCCTAACTCCAACTAAATCAATACCTGATAGAGGCTCAATCTGCGTGTGAAATGTCCTCGGTTTTCCCAACCCTTCGTATCGCATTGCTCTGGTAACGCTTTCAGTACTTATAGAAGGCGTAGTATTCCTTATTTTGATTCTTAGAATGTGATCCATGATTGACTTTCCACTTTCTGAATCTATGACACCTCGCTTAGTGATGGGCCGGGCATGCACCGTTGATTCCTGATACAATGATCTGACTGGTATTGTGTGAGGACTAAACGTTGTTGCTGCTTCAGCTATCATTTGATGTTGTTCCCTTTTAACATAATTTTGATTAAACAATCCCTTGAACATTTTGGGGGACCTTGGGTGCGCATTGATGTCCCTAGCTGCAATTTTATCTTTGTTCATATGTAATTGATGATCACTGGGACTACCAGACATTGAATGAAGGTGGTGATGTTCATGGTGATCATGACCATGCGAGGAACCACTTTGACTACCAGATGCGCCTGATAACAAATATGCTAAATCTAAAGTACCCCCTGTAGATTTAGTAGTGTCCACTAAAGGAGTTTCTGTCGCCGGAACAAATAAATCACCAAGAAGACCCTGAATACTCAAATCCATGCCATTCTTCACTGGCGATTTGTTTCTCCCACTTCCGGCTTTCTTGTTCTTGTTGGAATTTAATTTTTTCTTCAAAAACTGCAAGCCAGAAGGGAGGCTTTTTTGTGTTGGCTTTTGGGTAAAGCGGGTTGTTGCCTTGCCAAGTTTTACATTTGTTTTGTTTTTATTGTTATTTTTATTAGAAATGTATTCATCCTTTGGTGGACCTTTAAGTAATGTAAAAAGATTTACAGCTAATTCGGCTTCATATTGTTCATTGATTTGTGTTTTACTTGGAACTTCGTAGACTGGTGCTGGATTGACCGCATTACTGTTTTCCTTAAATAATGCATCTTGTTGGTTTTTGCGCGATCTTTGCACGTCTGATCGATAGTGGATATGCCTTGTATGTGTCCCAGTCAATTCATCTTTATGGTAATGGATCAGGAAATCAGTGCGTCCAAGGTCATTTGGTCGCAAAAGTGAAATACCTGAAATGGCAATGATTTTATTGAATATTAAATCATTAGTTTGGTAATATCAAAGAAACTAAATTCTTAAGGAGCGAAATTTGTTCCGAATGTTAAATGCATGACAGTCAGTACATGTACATATTCATTGTACAATATCCCAGCTTGGTTGCAATCTATTGGACACTTTAAATGAATAATTTAAAATTGTGTTCCACTATACATGTTGAAATATAATATAGATAGAGGTATCAGTCAATGATATATCAATGGTGTAAGAAGTGTAGATTATATATGAAATAGTTAGGTATTTATTTATTAACTAGACAAATGTGCTAACCCCGAACTTTGTACATGAAGCATCTTCAATAAACTACGGCCTGGAGAACCCTTTTACTGCGATGGACATCATGTGTCATATATACTCAACGCCATTAGCAACGCGTCAACATTTGTCATATATACTCCACGCCATTAGCAACGCGTCAACATTTGTCATATATACTCCACGCCATTAGCAACGCGTCAACATTTGCCATATATACTCCACGCCATTAGCAACGCGTCAACATTTGTCATATATACTCCACGCCATTAGCAACGCGTCAGCATTTGTCATATATACTCCACGCCATTAGCAACGCGTCAACATTTGTCATATATACTCCATGCCATTAGCAACGCGTCAACATTTGTCATATATACTCCACGCCATTAGCAACGCGTCAACATTTGCCATATATACTCCACGCCATTAGCAACGCGTCAACATTTGTCATATATACTCCACGCCATTAGCAACGCGTCAGCATTTGTCATATATACTCCACGCAATTAGCAACGCGTCAACATTTGTCATATATACTCCACGCCATTAGCAACGCGTCAACATTTGTCATATATACTCCACGCCATTAGCAACGCGTCAACATTTGTCATATATACTCCACGCGATTAGCAACGCGTCAACACGGTTACATTATAAAGAAATAATTATATTTTAATCCTCAAACATAATGTCCTTAACTTTATCAATTATTAAATATAATAATACTAGGGCCATACGTTAATTTCTTTCTGAAGAACGATTTACTTATTTCTTACAATAAAACACTTTTCAACAAAATGAAGGCTAACGTGATACAGTTGCGTTTTTAATGTCGGTAAGTATTTTATATTGCAAACATTATTGAACGTTGCTGAGTTAATAATATATAAAATACAGCCATTTTAGAAACAGTATTAAAAAGAACCGCCGGGTTCACAATTAAGACCAATATCTAAACTTTTAACCATTAGCTTTGTCATTTTCATTACACAGGCAAATTAGTTTAATAAAATACTTGAATTAATAAGTGTTTTAATATTATTCCTAAGTCATTGCCCTACTAAATTGTACAATAATGACACTTTTACTTCCTAAATTGATGGCTCATTTAATTCATTGTTCGTGTATGTATTTCATTAAATCAAAACATATCATATCAAAACCAAGTTGAGATAAAGTCATGTTTTAAGGAACATGAAAAATCGCCAATGGCGCTACCGGGACAACTAGACATAAAACTACATCGCATTTTAAACTCATAAAAAGGGTACAATGCGGGAATTAGGTGCACACAGTAGAACCTCAATAATAAGAAAACCTTTGGTTCTGCATATCGAGTTAAGATAGGAATAAAATTTGAAAACTGGTCCATCTGGATATGGCTTTATTTATAAGAAGGACTTTCTTTCGAGGAGGTCATTAATTGAGGTTTAACTGTACTGGCGTATTCTAATCAATAATAATTATATGCTTACATAATTAACAAGTTGAATTGTGTATAATATTAACCCATTATTAGCAAATGACAAATGAATGATGTGTAACTCACGCATATATGAATAAACATTTTGAAAATGTTCTGAAAAACATTGCCATTTATACTTAACGCGAGAAAAATGTCGCTTATCGAGTTCATTTGAAAATTGAGTCCATTTGAAATACAAACATTTCAAAGTTAATTGTTATATGGCTTAAAAATACTACACCTCTCCAGACAAGAACGCAACAAAGGTTATAATGATAGACACTATAACCGTCTGTTATACGTATCAAAGATATGAAGAGCAAGAATTCGACATTATGGACTTTTTTGAATAATTACAACATTTTATTGCAAAGATGATTATGATGCGTACAGTGGGTGATATATCAACTCTAGTTTTTTTCATGTTTTCTTGTTTTCACAAATTAGTGTGACATGCAATGTCCATAACCCGCAAAGATTAACATTTTATAAATGTTTCGGAAATGTCAACGTTTTTTACGTTGTATTTGATACAAGGACCGTGAATTATGTTTGCGATATGTTGTTCATGCACTGGATGAACTTGTATAAAGTGCGGAAATTCATCCTTGTAAAACCTAACTTCTGTTAATGAATGAAACTCGTTTTATTTCATGGTGTAAACTGTGTTGCGTAAAATGCAACCGTTTAAAAATATCTACTTGTATAATAAAAAATACGGCAAACAGTTTTTGGTGTATTTTTCGTACACAAATCTCAATCTTTTATATTATAAGGAATGCATATGGCGATAAATATGGTCAAATATCAAATGTTCAGTCAGATTGTTCAAAATTGAGTTGTTACTTATTGTGTTACTTATTTTTGATACTATGCGTGGTCTATATTAAGCAGTAGAATATTTACTTGTATACTGAAGCGACTTGCGTATAGTAAAATGAAGTTCCTGACACATACAATATATTTTTTTAAAAAGCTCGAATTAAAATGGTCAAGATACGTTTTTATGATGTAAATCGGGGAAAAAAATAATCATATTATACTTAGGTGTCATATATACTCAACCGACTGAGAAGTCATTTCGTTGTGTTATTTACGATGAAGTATTCACTACAATGGTCACCTTTATTAGGATGCATTTGTTCTATTTATACACCAGGTAATTGGCCATACCAAAAATGTGTATGTAAATGTTTATGTTTACAAATTGTCATTTTGTTTTTAATTATAACGTCAAATGTTAACAAGCTTTGACCCGCAAGTACGTCTGACCAACACTAAGTTGTCATGAGTTTATAAAGCGCATGACACCATGTTGCAATGTATAGTAACAGCCAGGTTTATGGGACACCATGAAGATGGATACGTTGACCCAATAAATTACAAGGTCACCAATGTAACAGTATAATTAATCATCTCACCAGTAATGGTTACAAGATGTTGTTGTTTTATCAAATAATGAGTAGTTGCTGTTCCGATGGTACAATGAACTACAAAAACAAGCAGAAGACAACATCTTTACGGGGTGAAATTTCAACCGCTTAAGATAATATAAAGAAATCTCACATACAGACCATATCGAATTTAAGACCATTGCATTAATCATATCACATTTTCATCAACAAGTTTTTTATTTTTTTATTTCATATTTTATCTCGGTAATTAGACCATCTCACTATTATGACCGACTTCAGCACCAACTGTTGTTTTCTGTGCAGTTTCACAGTACAGCCAGTAATATGGTGAGAAACGATGATATATGAATCCAGATTTGAAAAGAAACTGAGCACCAATTATTTTGAGCGCATGAGTTTTTTTTATTTGCGAAAAATGTTATTGTATAATAAAGATTTTCGAACATTTTAGTATCTCTTGGCGTTAGATAATCTTGTCCCATTTGTTCCTTGTCGTGGTTTGTTTTAGAAACATCTCTAAAAGGTTTGGTTGCAGCCTTATCTTTCTTATGTTTTAGCATTAAATTGAATTATTAATATCTTAAGAAACGATTGGCAAGGTAAGCAATGGGTAGCCATGTATGACTCCTGATGCGGACGTCGTCTGTTCGAATCTCGCCTTGCTCGAGATTGAACCGTGATTTGAATTAATTCCTGACTTAGGTACGAGTGAATGTTAGTAACTCTGACTGCAGACATTGTCCCGATGCATAATTTGTATTCTCCCAGAAAATGAAATATTTGAGAATTTGAAAAATTTGAGGAACTGGGCTGAGATCAATTAATATCTTGAATCCTTTAGTTTTTTAAAGTAAGCACAGATATTCATATAACATGATCACAATAAGGTAAGTTGTATTTCAAAATCAGTAACCATGGTTTCGAACATATGTTTTGTATCAGTCTATTTTGATTTCTAAAGAATTCGCATTGGAAAAAGAACTTAATGCCTCTTTAAACAATATTCGTAACATGAACAATGAATAAGTATGAACATTCTACTTATGAATGAACAACTGGCCGAGTCAGCCGTATTTCCGAAGGAGGAAGGGAAATGATTGGCTTTCCGTTGCATAGTAACCGTTTATTCCTAGATTTTACACTTTATACAATATACGTTATGTTTAAATGCAATGAAAACAACAGTAAAACGGACAATGGTTCTTGTTCTAATGTAATTATCATTGACAATTACCAGGTTCACAAAACTCACTGTGACAAAAACGTGCTATTTCCTTCCACAACATATGCACACTAGAATTCTTTGTTTGATGCAAAAATCATCAATTCGTAAATAATGAATAGTTCGCAAAATTATGAATGAAATTCTGTTGAATTGGACCTAATTTTTGTATACCTTGAAGACAGTGGCGCCAATATTTTTTTCCTTTCTGCGCATGCGCAGATTTTGCGACATTCATTTTCGGCAGTGTATATTAGCAATAATAACATAAGAATATGTTATCGGTCGATCATCGATGATACGACATTGACAATTATATTACATTTTGTGATATTTTTACACGCGACTGATTGACATTCATGCGAAAACGTACATTGACCTGTAGTAACCTTCTCGCCTACACAGAGACAGCATTAAACGTTGTCGGCATTATAAAAAAGAGTTCAAAGAGACCTAAAAGTCATCGTCAGAAATCCGTACTGTTTTCTTTCATTTTTAATCAGAATGTCATTTTAATGTATCTTCCCTTTGATTTAAGTCGGACGTAATACTTGAGATCTTTCTCCGTTCTCCAACTGAATTCTCATTTTTAAGTTATTTATATCAGCTAGTTATATACTTTTGTTGTTTTAGTCAGTATAAAGATTGATCGTCTCATCTTCAGAACACTGTATGATACTTTTATGAATAATTTGGGAATATGTGAACATGGAAACACAGTTTTAGACTGAAGTCCAATCTTAAGTTGTATAACAGCTGACGTTAAAATATGTATTCCAAATTCAACAATACATACCAACGGGCTTGTTTAGAAATGTGTATTAGAGTAAAAATTGTCGAAATTTTAAAAATGTATAATTAACAGAAACAAAACTTGTAACACTTATAACATGCACGTATACTTCACTTAGAATTCTGCGGGCGGACAGTGTCGTCCGAAGAGCGATTTGAATACAATAAGAAAACTAATCGTGAGTGTATGTACACACAGCTATCATTTGACAGACGGATTCATTTTATTTATATGATTCACTTAAAATCACTTGTTCTTTGTCAGTTTTAGAGTGTTTTCATTTTTCATTTAGATGATGCCGAGCAGTCAAATTGTTTTAATTCACTGGAGTAGCAATGTAGTGCCACATATAGGCCGTGACGCATTAAGGCCGCGTACGACCTTAATGCGTGACGCATTGAGGCGAACTATATGCGGCGAAAAGGAATGGTCTTGCCACATACATATATTTGATGTATTGTCCTATTTAAAGTGATCAACATTAGCATTGATCACATTTGATCGTCATCACCGATAATCCATTACACATTATAGATTATTGATCAATATTAATTTATCAACAATAATGGAACACCAGTCATCAAAAAGTGATCATTAATTAGCGATCACCTAACACCGATAATCGATCACCGTCATTGATCACAATAATCGATTACCGACCACTGATTATCGATCTGCGATTTATAATTCAATTACAGATTATCAACTATTAATAACCTATCATTGATCAACGATCACCGATTATCGATCAATGGTCACCGAAGTGACCTTAATGCGGCGCCGAGGCACATGTCTGCCGCATTAAGGGCGCGTGTCCTATATGCGGCGAAGTGCGCCGCATTAAGGTCGTACGCGGCCTAAATGAGGCGCGGCCTATATGTGGCACTACATTATAAGCTATGCTTGTGAGAATATGTGTTTAGTTCACGCCAACTTTTCCGTGCAATGTTTAATCAGTGTCATACAATGATGGTTGAACGTGATGTAGGGCGTTAGATTGAGTTACAAAGCATTTATACTACACCCTTGTCACGTTTGCTATTTTAGTATTTTTTAATCAGGAACGAAACTGGCCAACAGTGCTAACCCCCTAGTACTCTAGTTCCACGTAGTTTCCAAACAAAGCTATTAGTACTTCTTCTGTTGAATTTTATTGCAGAAAACTATAACATTTCTGATTCAAATGAAATGAGAGTATCATAGAAGTCTATGTTTACCTTTAAAAATCACGTTCACTGTAGTGTATCAAAGTAGTTTGTTAACATGTTGAGATATGATATATAACATGCAGTATATGAAATGGTGGTTTAGATTATTTTCGGACGAGAATCTTATATTGTTGTAATTAAACAGCATATTTGCAGACAAACCAATTCATTTGGGACACCTCCATATCACAGATTAAAATCACTGTTAAACCCCGATTGTGGCATGAAACTCAAATGTGTACGAAAATGTTACGACAATTCTAGACTTTTGAATTTCAGTTTTGACCCCCCCCCCCACCTAAATCATCCAACGTTGAATAAACAAACGTCTTTTATCCTTTGATTATTTTGCACTGCACTGTACTAAAAGATAGTTAAACGAAGTGGACTTTTTCTTTTTTGTGCCAGTATATATTAGAGAAAGGTAGTAGAGAGTATGAATTTTATCTCAGAGGCAAAAAAGCAGTGTACGATTAACAGAGTGAAGTTTTCAAAAATCGCCAGTTCACAAAAAATCAACTTTCGTATCTTTATTTCTGTTTTTTCTCAGATTTAAAAAAATTAAAATAATTAAAATGTCGGCTATTACTTGAGTGTTCATTAAACTTTTACTTCTACTGAACTTTCTCGACGGCGAAACTTCTGAGCAGAGCGAATATATCGTATTATTAATACTGTCAAAGTAATACTGTGTATTTTTACTTCATTCGACTCTCGTCATGACGAATTTTTCGGGACCGTAGAAAATAGTTAAAACGTCGGGAGGCCATACTGGCGGTGTTTCGTAAGAAAGACAAGTTTGTAAAAATTGCTTTAATTGGAACTTTATGTGATTCTCATAAAGAACGATGTGTTTAATGTTACCTATTTTAATTCAATCATGATATTATGTAATAATCTGAGACATAAAACAATTGTTAAAAATGACACGTTTTAATTAAAGTATAAGAATTTTTAAATCACTCATTTTGGTATGTTTACAAACTATTGGTTTATACTATTTATTCATTTTTACCTAACCGAACATGAAAAATATATTTCATCAATTAATATGCATTAGCAGAATACACTCATACTGTGTTCCTCTGTTGGTAATAATTATAAATTAAAAAAATACTTCCATGCAGTTTTCTTAAGTTTTATTGTTGCGTAACATCACAAACCAAGCTTTTTTGCGTCGCTAATATATAGTAAATGTTCGTATTAAAGATGTCTTATCTAATGTAGTAACTACACTGGATAAAGTCGATTTTAATTATTTTGCTTTCAGAGAGGCCAAATACATCTTTAAAATATAATAAAATGTAACATTTAATTCCAGAAAATACTTACAGTTCACTACACTTGTTGTAGAAACAAACAGAAGAATCCCAGGAAAGTTCATTGTCGAGTATTATGTTCACAAATCCTTTCAAAGAAAATAATCCACTGATTTATTCCAAAGATTTTCTGATATTAATGTTCCAAGGTGTGGAAACCAAGAAACTGCACAAAACACAGTCCGGAGATGTTTGTCAGTTAATGACTAGTTTCATAAACCGTTGTCAATATTCCAGTCCGAGTGCTTTGTTGATACAAGTAGTATTTGCTGTATGATTCGAAAAAGTCAATTCATCAGGTTTAAATTGATTGAGTAATTCGTTCCGTATTCCTCGAAAATTTGCATAAAAATCCTTTGCAATTTATAAATCATCGGCTTCTTTTCTGGTCAGCATAAATCACAGCAATTGTGGGATTGGTGCCTATGTGCTCAAATTCCAAATCTCTCCCGAAATCTGGTCATCTGAACCAAACTGCGCCTTCCCAACTGTGGTATTACTCGAATTATGTTCTCGACCGCACTACCAGTTCATATCACGGCGTTCAACTAGTCGCTTGTCTCCTCACGGCTCTAACAGCACAATAAATCTCCTACTTGACGTTTTTAAATTCACTATCTACCGGAATTTAAATGGCTAAGCATGTCATAACGCTTTAAGACATCACACTTCAAGTATGCATGTTGTTTAATCAAACATGAATGTGCCCCGCGTCATCTACTGACAACTGCCGTGCTATGAACGAAGCATCAGTGTAACTGAAAAGATCGTCACGCTAGTGTCATTAAAGATAACCGTTTTCAATAAAATATAGAACAATGAATGATATTTATTGTTAAATGCGCTCTAACGTTATATGACTAGGCTTTGTAATAACTCAAATAATTACTACACATTTTACCATTATGGTCCATAAATTAAAAACTTATGCAAACAAACACATTAGTTTGCTTCAAAGCATTTGTATACGACATACATCCAAATCCATGTACGTCGCCGTACATTTCGTGAATGACTAGTTTTTTACGTTTGAGGACATGTCAAAAGGTGTCTTGGGACCATTAGTTTTATTTTCACTACATAATACTCTTTCTTAACCTAGGTCGACGGGTCAATGCCCATTTAACATACTATTTGGCATTGATTTACAAGGATGAAGACCATTTGTTATTTTCCACAACAGTCAAAATACATTCCGTATCTAGGAGACGACAAAACGTTACATTGAAAGCTATTTACGAGCAGAAACCTAGAAATATATCGGATGCTGGTTTTCTATGATGGTATGTGTATTTTGTGCTTTATGAAATGCACTGCTGGTTTCTATATGATCAATGTAAGTTGTGTTATTTTGTCCTGCATGAGTCCATACGAACAAATTGTTACTATATGTTCCTAAATAACATATTTATGCTTATAACATCACGCCTGTCCAGTCTTTCGAACTTTACCCTATCAAACGATCATAAATGATTGTATTTATAGAAAATAGATCGTTTTATGATGTTGTCGATTTCGCCAAGGACGCAAAGTGACAGATACTGTAAGTACGAGTGAACATGTTTACATGTTTATATCCCAGACGGTCACCTAAGTGTCCGGCAAACTATTTCTTGCTGTGAAATGGATTTTGCTATACCTACGTTTGTGTTCCCAGGTCAATGGCCTTGTTCATGATGTTGGACTTTTTAATATATTTATATAGTTTCGGACTAGTCGTGTCAAAAGAAGAAAGGGGCTGATAATGTAACAGAAACTTAAATATTCGGCGAAATCTATACATGATTTGCTCATTTAAAAAAGGTCAAGATCAGGTTAATTTGTTCGATTGATTGAAGTGTGATCATCATCCCCACCTCCAAATCCTTGTGTTTATATCCGTCATTGTGCATATACATTTCACATTTGTTCACATGTTATTGCAAAACATTTTATGAGTCATGTCATGAGATTTCCGACCTAGTGGAATTATTGTTTTGCAATCTGTGTTTGAAAATAAAAGTTATGTTCCGTTCTGTTCTGTTCTACAATCTCTTGCATGTTTGTGCATCGTGTGCTTACAGGCGGGAACACTACTTACATATTATCACATACTGATCTTAGTAAGTTATACAATCACACTGTGTATTTTCTTATCGCGGCATGCAATGTAAGAAGTTTGCTATATAGCATGTACGAATAGATTAACAAGTTAGAATTGATGTATATATTGCTCCAAATGATGATGTTTCTTCTCACAATCATTTCTAGTGTTTCGTTTCGACAAGATCTGACTAAGTGAAACGTTATATTACAATATTGTATTGCAATAATTAATTCATACCAAACAAAGAACGCCTGTTAATATAACTAATGTATATGTTAAGGACAAATTACAGTTTAGTAATGTATATGTATCAACATACTCACCCCCCCCCCCCCCGATGTTCCTTTTACAAGTTCTTTTTCTTCACTTTATTACATATGTAAACACATTTATTATACATGTTTACATGTATGTCCTGTTCTCTTTGTTTAGTGTTGTTGTTGTTTAATGTCATGTCATGTATACTCACTGAAATGTGGAAATAAAGAGTATACACAGTCAAGTAAAACAGCTTGTGTGTGAATAAGGTTCATACATAATAGTGTATGTTACGAAGATGGGACTGTTTATTGCAATGTTTCAGTTTCCAAGAAAAAGAATCCCATGTCTAGACTTCAGAAAATTATATAGTTGAGTAGGTTTATGAAATTCAGGTTCGAAATGTACATGTACACTTTAGTCTCAAACGCAAATAATGAAATGACAAAATATGCGAAAAACAAAAAATGTCGGTAAAGTGCGAATGACCGTAAGCCAACAAGTGATTAATCTATATGTCACAGGAAATACACTGTTGCGCATGCTAAATGCATCTTTGCACATATAACAAGGTCGTTACACGTTGTCACTTTAGGCAAAACATCTAGGTGTAAGCGCCGGTAATCTTTGCCGTTTTCAAAGCTTTACGATAGTTTCCCGTTTAAACGGAAAACAGATATTTTTGCAACAGAACCACATACTTTCAACCTGTATTTTAACAACAACGATTGGAAGTTGAAGTTAATATTATGTTTTGTTTATTTTTTTTAAAGATTTTTAGACTTATCTTTGAATCGGCGTGAAATGAGTTGATTATCGTATTATGATAAATTACACAATATGGTTTTGGGTTATTAAATGTTTTTAAAATCGTTAGGTAATTATTGTGTTTACAATATTTTTAGAACTTACGACACATTGATATTTGCTTAAACCACTGGTATCTTTAAGACTCGTTTCATTTTTGCTCCACTTATAATCACGTTCGCCACAATATGAAAACTCTAAATGAATTACTAAATCACTAACTTTATGAATACTAAATGCTTCATACAGAAACATCAAGAAAGAATAATATCATCGAGTGATTACATTTTGTCATAAATACACAAATCCACGAATGAGCTTGCAAAAATGTTTGAGCCATTATGATTTATGTAAGCTACATGTAATAGACAATGTATGCATATCTTTTTGTAAAATGAAATACAATTTGGATTGTTTGAAACAACCTCTGAACCATGTGAGAAGAGTAACGGAAAAAATGTAAAGTCGCTTTTAAGCACACGGTGGGTTATAGGAAATGTAATGCTGGTGTGTTTTTTTATACGTTCAGGGGCACTGTTCTTGAGCATACGCAGCTTTCCGTACCTTTTAGCTGGCTTATCGCTGTGGATTCCCCCTCTTGAAAATAACCCGAAAATCGATATTCGGGTTATTTTCGAGGGAGACAATTCACAGCGTATGCTCGAGAACAGATTTACAGTTCTACCAGTTTTGATCAAAAGATTATAGAGGGAAATAATTTCCATACGTAAATTTAAACACTTTATCTTAACACTTGAATATGTTAACAGTTAAGTACAATTTCCTCTCTTTCATTTAGTGTAAACATGTTTATTCTAACTTAACATTTTCTTGCTTCCAATTTGATTTTAAAAATATCACATTTTATTACATAGAACATGGAGTAAAAATCAGTAAAAATGTCCATAAGTATTATACGAAGTTGCAAAAGCCATTTCCTCTCACCTAACACTCGCAATGTCATGTTACGGGTCTAAGACTTTGTACTTCGAAGAAGCGTAGACTGTAATTTTGGCCCCGATTCCACATAATATATAAATTGAGATCTTCAAGGTAATTGTGTAGATTGTTTTATAATTTCAAAAGCATAGAAAAGCATTGAGGACCGTTATCTGTGGATATTCTGTTCATTATTTCTGGGAAACCTCGATTACCAGACAACCATTTGTTCTGGAGAAAGTCGGTCATACAAATGAAGTGGCTTGATTGTTGAGTTCAAATGTAGAACTAAAAGGGGAGAAAACTGGTCAATGAAAATACGGTTATATCAATAAGGTGGTTGTAATTTTGAAGTGGTCTGTAAGTGAGATCTCACTGTACAAGAATATTGACGGTAAGACAACGTGAGAAGGTTTGTACAGTCGGTCATGGTCATGATAAATGATATATCACCATAGTGTAAATAAAAAGTCCTTTAGCGGAGGCTTCAGGCAGTGAAGTATGTTCTCCCTTTCTGTATTCAGTGTTTAATCTGACTTATGTAAAACCACCGAATACGGACAAAAAACACACCGAGTAAAGATATTTACCTTTGTTAAGACAATCTGTATAATTTTACTGAAATTAAGCGTTACAACCAACAAGATCGACAGATCGAGGAAGTTTCCAACCGTCATGTGATTTGGCCAATGATAACACCGTTTCTTTTGATATTCAAGACAACCGGCAGAAATATCAAATTACAAGTATCTTCAATGTTTTAGCAAATGTAGTAGAACAGGAGACAAACTCAGAACTATGGGACCTGCAGACGACTAGTGTAAACGCGCCTCCGACTGAAGAGTATTGCACAAAGATACCTAAACCTTTGAAAATCGCGTTCAAATCTGAGTCAGATTGTTGTCTCAATTGATTGCTATCAGCTTAAGCTTTGTGAAAGCCAAAATGGACATCATGATCAAGCCTGTATAATGATAAGGATCAGTTGGTCTGAACTTGATCCTATTCATAATCCATCGTGAACACGGGGCCTGGGGCTCGTACCGGCTTCGTCGCTTCTTTAGATTATTCTAGTTCAATGCAAATTATTGGTTAACTTAACTCACCAAAGTTCCTTTCCGGTGATCTACATTAATTGCCGTACTTTCCGTGTTTTTCCGTAAGCAAACTGTTTCAACACAAGTGTGGGCATACATATGGCGATTCAAATCTTGCGTGTTGTCCTTTGCTTCAAATATATATGAATCTTAGTAATTTGTCAAACTAGTCTTATTACATAAATCAACATTTTTGCCGTATCCCTGTCAAAATATCTCACAAGTGATGGAATGCTGACATGACTATTTATTTCACGTATTAAAAATAAATTAATTGGTCACCAAAAAAAAACAAGTCTGGGCATGTTGACAGTACCTTGACATATTTTTATGAACAGCAGGTCATTTTTCTCTTATGGCGATTGATAAGATATTTAATTTCGTTAAAAATATTCACATGGCAAATATCAAATGCCATTGCGACAACCATGTGCTATTCTCAGCACTATAACATCATAATCTTGACATGTTGTTTGTAGAACACAAGTAAGATTCGTCGTTTTGTAAAAAGACACCATATATCCGATGTATAACTATTTTACACAAACCGAATACAACCAATCGTAAACGCAAATACAAAGACAGACGTATTCCTATGACATATACGGTACTTGAGAGAGTTAAAGATGTACCTGGCTCATCTGAATCTAAATGGCTTTCATACAGTGTTGCTGTTACATAGTCTCAACATTTCTTTCGACAAATACAGCGAAAATCATTGTAAATGTATTCTGTGATAATGCATAATTATTATAGTTTTAACTAAATAAAGTAAAATTTTCAATGTTTTTTTAGGTAAACAAAATGAACAAAAAATGAGCATAATATATCTTTAATAGATTTACAGTAAAACTGTAAATATTAAGATTTCCTCCATTTGAAAAGGTTTTAAAGTCGTAATATAGGCTTAATATTTTTTTTTGCTGAACGTATATTATTTTATATGAATTTTATCTTTAAATCCACGAATGCAACAAAGCATGGTATAACTCTTGTATTTAAAAAGTAACCATGCTATCAACATTTCCACGAGAAGAATAGATATGTGTCTTATACACTGAAGTTAACTTTAACTAAATCCACGTTCACACATTCATAAATACATATGATTATTGGGGCGTTTTTTTGTTTTGAAACATAACCTTTTATATAAATTTTATCTATGTTAATTACCTAAAAATCATGTCAAAAACAACATTCTTCACACATTTTAACATCTTTTATTATTTTCGCGATTGCAACGCCCTGAATTACTTATCTTCCGAGGCAGTAAGACATTACAACGCCATTTTAACCTAATCATGGCCTCGATTCTGAAACCCAGCCGTCCGTCCGTATTTTTTTCTTCAAACGAATTTATCTCAGGAATCGTGGGATAGATCTACACCAAATTAGTGTGTGCAGTGGTGCGGAAACTGCGTCTTGTGTTATGTTCTAACGATCCCTGTGTGCAGTGGTGCGGAAACTCCTTCATGTGTTATGTTCTAACGATCCATGTGTGCAGTGGTGCGGAAACTGCTTCATGTGTTTTGTTCTAACGATCCATGTGTGCAGTGGAGCGGAAACTGCTTCATGTGTTATGTTCTAACGATCCCTGTGTGCAGTGGTGCGGAAACTGCTTCATGTGTTATGTTCTAACGATCATGTGTGCAGTGGTGCGGAAACTGCTTCATGTGTTATGTTCTAACGATCATGTGTGCAGTGGTGCGGAAACTGCGTCTTGTGTTATGTTCTAACGATCCCTGTGTGCAATGGAGCGGAAATTGCTTCATGTGTTATGTTCTAACGATCATGTGTGCAGTGGTGCGGAAACTGCGTCTTGTGTTATGTTCTAACGATCACTGTGTGCAGTGGAGCGGAAACTGCGTCTTGTGTTATGTTCTTACGATCACTTTGTGCAGTGGTGCGGAAACTGCGTCTTGTGTTATGTTCTAACGATCACTGTGCAGTGGATTGGAACTGCTTCATGTGTTATGTTCTAACGGTCACTGTGTGCAGTGGATTGGAACTGCTTCATGTGTTATGTTCTAACGATCCATGTGTGCAGTGGTGCGTAAACTCCTTCATGTGTTATGTTCTAACGATCCATGTGTGCAGTGGTGCGTAAACTCCTTCATGTGTTATGTTCTAACGATCCATGTGTGCAGTGGTGCGTAAACTCCTTCATTAGTTATGTTCTAACGATCCATGTGTGCAGTGGTGCGTAAACTCCTTCATTAGTTATGTTCTAACGATCCATGTGTGCAGTGGTGCGTAAACTCCTTCATTAGTTATGTTCTAACGACCCATCTGTGCAGTGGTGCATTTCAGAGCCATATAGATTATACATGAAATAGGTATCTTTCAATTCAAGAATTTAAGTTTAATGAAACAAGGCCAACTAAATCCGTGTGTGTGATGCGGCTAGCGAATTCACTTGGGACATAACAGGAAACGTGAAATACAGTTTTTAATTAAAAGATCATGTTGACAGTCATGTGATGTTGTATGCATAAATCTTGTTGCAATAACAGAAAGCTGTGACCTATAAATTATGGTATAATTTAGGTGACATTTTCTACGAAAAAAAACACATAGTAGTGCACGAAAATAGATAGGGAGCAAATAGAGCGGGCGAAAATAGAGCGGGCGAAAATAGAGCGGGAGATTTGGTGTAGAGTATTTTTGACTGAATTTCGTCTAAGACGGAAATTGTGTAATCGATTCAAAAGCCTGCGCCTATATATACAGTAAAACCTCAATGATAAGACCACATTTGGGACCCTTAAACACTGGTGGTCGAAATATTGAGGTTGAATAATGAGCAAACCTGAGTGAACATGGACTTGACAATTATGTTCTAAATTTTGAGGTGGTCCTATTATCGAGGTGGTCTTGAAGTGAGGTTTTACTGTATCGTTATTAATTCCTAGGCGATTTGTTTATGTAAAATACTTTTTAATCAGATAAAACACAACGAATAATGCCTCAGTCACACCTGATCGTACGTTTTCTGGATCTTGCGATTGGTGGCAATTTAGCCGAGGAACGATCAATCGGCAATGTTTGCTACGATCTCCATTTGCGATCGCATACTGCGATTGCTCTCAATACTGGTGGTAGGTCATCGTTCGATCGGTGGTGTGCGTTGTCGTGCGATCACCAACGATGATCTACCACAAGTCTTAAGAACAATCGATAGGTGGCACCACCAATCGTAAGGAGGCAGGATCGGTAGTACGATCAATCGTGCGACTACTTGACCCACAATCATGCACGACTGGTAGTGCTTCCATGTGAGACTGGTGGTACGACCATGTAAGACATGCCTGCGACCTCATACGATTTGGAATCGCAGGTCAGAAGTTTTGAACATTACCATCGACCTTGCTGCGACTGATTTTTGATCGTGATCTCTTTCTACGATTTGCTCGCGATTCCAATTTTTTTCGATCGCAGCTAGGTCGTGACCTTGTCTCAAAGTTTCCAAATTTACCATTTTGGCAAGATATGTTAAGTAGTGTAAAATGTCTCAAAATTTACTTTGTCTGTTAACGAGTTTCTAGTGGTGAGACTCCTCACTGAATCGAGAATACATCTAATGCCCCAGTCACGACATTGGGTACGAATTCCGGCGAAAAGCGAAGAATGAAAATGTCGTAGTGGTTCGCCATGTTCTGACCAAAGAGAGAGTTCCCTACGCATGCCGTACGCATATTGTACGCATCGGTACGAATGCCACAAGAATCAATGAGACAGCAGTAAGAACGCGGTACACTTCCAACGAGAATTAAGAAGAACCAGTACGAACCCACACGAACTCACTACGATCACAGTAAGAATGTCGTAGGACAGTCAACGAATCAGTACGAACAACCACGAACGACTGCGAACCACCACGATTGCGTCACGATTGTGACACTAAAGTGATACGAATACAGGCGAATTCCCAAGAATCCCGTACAGATGCTATCGAAATGAACATTGTCCGTTTTGTTTGTCTGACAGTATAAATACTGGTGCTTCCCAAGCCAGTTGATCATTTCTGTCTAAGCTCTTGAAGGGTCCACATCCTCTCGGACAGTCCACATGAGTACAAAATGGATTTCAGAAGAATGCGGTTGCTAAACAACCTTGTTCAACTTGACGGGGACATGGTGCTGAATGAGTTGACCATTGCTCATAGATGAATGGAGACAGGTCAGAAGAAGATACTGGGTGAGGCTCTGGTGTTGCGGAGGCCAATCCTTGGTCATCCACCATCACGAATCGCCATGATAGGGGAAGAATGCCAGTACGCACCAGTACAAACCAGTACGAACGCAGTAAGAAAGCAGTACGAGCACACTTAAATCGTGACTTGACCACGAATGTTTTGAACATTTCAAAAATGTCGTGGCCCTCCCGCGAATAGAGGAGAACTGCTCCGAATCACAATATCTCCAACAAGAACCCTGTTAGAATTATGAAGAATGTCCACGATTTCTACATACGTACATATTCGCCACCCAAAGTTATGATGGTGGGACTTAGGCTTAAACAGCAATACCGGACTCAATGTGTAGAATTGTGATGTCAATTGATAGAACAGAACATAACAGAACAGAACAGAACAATTCCTTTATTTTACATTTCACACGTATTACAATGTCCATAAAATAACATAATTACATAATGGTTTAGGTAATGGCCTTACAATTTTGTTTATTGGATGGTGATTAAATTTGGGATTGTTTTTGTTTTTTTACTTGTTGGTGATTGCGATTCCATATTAAATTTTACAAAGACAAAAAAAAGAATAAAAAAAAGTGTGTATGAAAAATCATTTGGCAGGTATCTATGGGACATATATACAGTTTGTACTTCAAACAATATAACATATTTAATGTATATACAACAGGTTCATATAACAATATGTACTAAATGATATCGCTTCGGAAGTATATTTTGGGAACGAACGAACGACCAGTGGGGTGCAGTCGACTACAAACATTTTGGCAAGGATTTGTTTGACGACTTTATCATACTAAACAAAACCTGGATGTCTATTTCAGAAAGTGTCACGCAAACTTGACTCTTATTGAAATCCTCCTAAATGCCTTCCTCCATTCACAGCTACAACGTTGATAAGTAAAATAATCCGAGACATTTATCTTCATCATAAACGAAGCAAAATATGTGGGCATTCCAACTGTACCGGTAAAATTCTATTACAGTCGTGAAGAATAATTGATAAACGTGGATATTCATTTTTTGGTCAGCCCTCGTGAACCATACCTGCAATGCGATATGCAAGATAACGGTTAAAATAATTGGTCCATCTAAATCATATTAAATTCAAGCCTTGTGTGTATGAAATGTAAAACGTGATTAAAGCCCGATATCACGTGACGTGTTCCAACATGCCGCCTTGATTTATTAAATGATAAAGTGAAATTTAGTGAATTGATATTCCCCATTCAAATTATGAACACTATTAATTGGTAATACATTGACATGAAATTACTGTTGTTTGTTAAACAATGATGAGAAGAAAACAGTCATAAAATAATTAAAATTTGATTAATTACTTTATTGTTTGAGGATGGTGTAAAAAAGGTGAATGATCCAATGAATAAAATGCAGATACATTCTTGTTGCTCTTATTGTTAGTGCGACAAATTTGATTTGTTTACCGAATATTTGTGCTTCTTTACATCCGGGTTCTCCCTGCGAAAAAAATAAAGCTATCAATTATTACAATGCCGTAATTATGCTCTTTTGTTGATTAATACGAATACGAACCAGTGGGTTTGCACACGTGGTTTAAGTGATGTGTTTAATATTACTTATTCAATTATGTTCTGTTTCTTATTGGTTGGGAGACTGCAGATTTCACTGTAGGCATTGGTGAATGTATTTGAATAAGAAAAAGACATGTTCACTGAATGAGTAATCTGGTGATTGTTCGCGAATGGGGGAACACCGAAGTTTCCTTTTTTTGGGTATTTGATTTACAATCGGATTACCTTGGCTACCTTTTTTAATTAGCTACGTCGGGGTAGTAGTTCCAAAATGGCTGCTGAAAGTGAATGTGTGTTGTCTATGTGGAACTTATGACAGAAATCTTTTAAATATTATGAATACGAGACGCACCCAAATTGAGTCAATGTTAAATTGTGTTTCCCTGGTCCGATGTCTTAAAAGAAACACATCATCTAGAAATATACTATACGGATGGACTACAAAACCATTATGGTATTACCAGACTCTAATTCAAGTTGTGTACGAGTGTGATGGTATTCAAACTTACGTCTCATTTTCTGTTAAAATGTTCGCAAGTTACCGTTAAGTGTGACATACAATTGAGTTATTTCACGTCATAGTGGAAAACATGTAGGACACATTCTCGCAACGACTACTACTGCTGAGACAGACTACTACTGCTGAGATAGACTACTACTGCTGAGATAGACTACTACTGCTGAGATAGACTACTACTGCTGAAATAGACTACCAACCACTGCTGAGTTAGACTACTACTGTTGAGAAAGACTACTGCTGCTGAGATAGACTACTACTGCTGAGATAGATTACTGCTGCTGAGATAGACTACTACTGCTGAGAAAGACAACTACTGCTAAGAAAGACAACTACTGCTGAGAAAGAATACTACTGCTGAGATAGACTACTACTGCTGAGATAGACAACTGCTGCTGAGATAGACAACTAGTGCTGAGAAAGACAACTACTGCTGAGAAAGAATACTACTTCCGAGATAGACTACTACTGCTGAGATAGACTTCTACTGCTGAGATTGACTACCACTGCTGAAATAGACTACCAACCACTGATGAGATAGCCTACTACTGCTGAGATAGACTACTACTGATGAGATAGACTACTACTGCTGAAAAAGACTACTACTGCTGAGATAGACTACTACTGCTTAAATAGACTAATACTGCTGAGATAGACAACTACTGCTGAGGTAGACTACTACTGCTGAGATAGACTACTACTGTTGAGATAGACAACTACTGCTGAGATAGACTACTACTGCTGAAATAGACTACTACTGCTGAGATATACTAATACTGCTGAGATAGACTACCAACCACTTCTGAGATAGACAACTTCTGATGAGATAGACTACTACTGCTGAGATAGACTACTACTGCTGATATAGATTAATACTGCTGAGATAGCCAACTAGTGCTGAGATAGACTACTACTGCTGAGATAGCCAACTAGTGCTGATATAGACTACTACTGCTGAGATAGACTAATACTGATGAGATAGACTAATACTGCTGAGATAGACTACTACTGGTGATATTGACTACTACTGCTGAGATAGACTTCTACTGCTGAGATATACTACTACTGGTGAGAAAGACTACTACTGGTGAGATAGACTACTACTGCTGCGATGGACTACTACTGCTGAGATAGACTACTACTGCTGAGATAGACTACTACTGCTGAGATAGACTAATACTGCTGCGATGGACTACTACTGCTGAGATAGACTACTACTGCTGAGATAGACTACTACTGCTGAGATAGACTAATACTGCTGAGATAGACTACTACTGCTGAGATAGACTAATACTGCTGAGATAGACTAATACTGCTGAGATAGACTACTACTGCTGAGATAGACTACTACTGCTGAGATAGACTAATACTGCTGAGATAGACTACTACTGCTGAGATAGACTACTACTGCTGAGATAGACTACTACTGCTGAGGTAGACTACTACTGCTGAGATAGACTACTGCTGCTGAGATAGACTACCGACCACAGGTGAGATAGACTGCTACTGCTGATATTGTGTTGTAGTTAATCTACCGTATGTGTACTTGCGGTGTGTTTTACGTGTTTAAGAGTTAGGGACAGTTCTCATTCGAAATACGAGAGAATGTTAACATGCCCTTCTTCTTACAGAAAGAGAAACACATTGTAGTTGTAGCAAGTTATCATGGAATATTAACAACTAAATAACAAATTAATATTTCACAGCAACGTAGTTTATTATTTCAATGTTGTTTAATGACAAGCAAGTATTCATGATTATTCAAATATGGGCCAATAAAATTGCATGAATGCAATAAATAATATACACAGGGATTTGTTTCAAATGATTAACAGATAAATAAAATTGAACTTAAATGCTTTTACAATGACATAAATGACACTTCATGAACATAAGATTCCATTTTGGTCTATTCGTTATGCGGTCGTTGTGTTGGTTTAGTTCCGTAAAACACCAGCGCGGCGAGTTGGCACATGAAGGATGAAACTCCGATCAAATTTGGACCCTGAAATTATAGTTGCATAGATCTAAAATATGAACAACTCTCATATAATTGCATTAAAGTATGTAAGATGGCTATAATGACGCAAATATAAACAAGAATTGTGTCCATAGAACACCGATGCTCCCACTTTCAACTTTTGTCACACATCAAGGGCCATAACTTTGGTGTTGCTGGCCCAATAGAACAATAAAACCTAGGTGCACAACTTCTTATCATAATTAGCATTTGTGTGAGGTTTGATGACTACACAACACTTAATTAAGTAGCAATGCGAGCCACAAACTGGTCATATAGAGTGTCTTGATTTTGACTTAGTCAAGGGCCATAACTCTAGTGTTACTGGTCCGATATAAAACTTAGGTATACAATTTCTCATCCTAATTAACAGTGGTGTGCAGTTTGGTGTCTCTAGATCAATTAGTAAAGGAGCAGTGCGTGTCACAATATTTTCGGGACGTACGGACGGAGTGAAGAGAGCATATCAATATGTCCCCCTCCTAAGTGTGGGCGTAAACAAAATACAAGGAGTATGAATTACTGGCGGTGGATGAATGCGCAAAACAAATCAACTACAGCAAACAATGGTGCACATATCCCTGTCAGAACAGCAAACCCACCATAATGTATTCCGACTGCAATGGATACATCGTTGGAACCCACAATAGTTTCCTTAACCACTTAACTTAACGACGGCAAGACCGCGGAAAGAGCAAACAAAGACATCCGATGATGCATAAAATGACGGCAATACCGCGGAAAGAGCAAACGAAGACACCCGATGATGCACAAAATAACGTAAAGACACGCACAAAACGATGACCAATATTATTGATTAGTAAAGCGTGATGATTACAATTTTCATATATTTTGCACAAAGTTATCACTGTCACCATTTTTTGCGGTTGAATCCTATCTTACTAATAATGCATGCCGTAGTGACTAAAATTCATCTTTGAATTCCTTGCTTATTCTGATATAAAAGTTAGTTAAGCTTTTTACACGTTGGCCATGCCACAAATTATGTATATTTTAGGTAACTAACCCAAATATTCAAACATCGCCTGCGAACAATAAATGTCTTTTAATATAGTCTACTATAATCGTTTATTGGGGTCGTCCAGAAATGATGGCGTTCTACTGTCCTTAAATGATTCTTTTTAAACTAAATTTTCGTTTGATTTTAAGTGTATTTAAGCATAAGTTCAGCGCTTGTCATATTAATTATTACTTTTATGTCAGTTTAACGCAACGGGTTTATAATTAAGGCAACCGTCAGGCTGTCGGAAAACGTTGACATAAACATACTATTCGCATAAAATTGGTAGACATTTTACACCGATTTTTGCAGTATAAATGCCACTTATGCATCATAACTGGAAGCATTTTTAGACATCGCTTACAGCTGCAGATGTTTTAAATACGTTTTAGTGCGAAATAAAGTGAGTCCGTGCCTATCTCGCGTTTTTAAATGTTAACATGTTACCCTATTCTTCATGGAACAATTAAAAGTTTATTGCGCAATGTCATTTATTTCAATTATAACGATTCACTGACGATGATGTAGATGCGGTTGTCGAGATGACAACGGTTGATGATGACGATAACAATTGTAATAATGATGAAGTTGTTGATAATGATGACCATAATTGAGATGATGCTGCTGATGATGTTGATGATGATATTGAACATTACGATGATATTCATGAACACACTGATAACAATAATGATGGTGAGGGTGATGCTGATGTTGAAGATGGTGATAAAGATGAGGATGGTGGTGATGGTGATGACGATGTAGATGGTGATTACGATGAGAATGGTGAAGATGGTGATTACGATGAGGATGGTGATGATGGTGATGTTTGTGATCATGCCACAATAATAAGCATGATGAAATAGATTTTAGAGATGATAATGATGTCGAATACGACAGAAATCGTAATTAGTATGACATTATTGTTACATTTAGCGTTATACTTATTATCCTTTTATGTTTATCCTTATCATAATATTATCATCAGTGTTGTTACTATCATTTTAATTATCATTTTAGCAAGTTATTATTGTCATTATTATCATTATTCTGATGCAAATAAATTCCTGCAAATCCTCATTTACGATTTGTAGTCGTAAATATGGTCGTAAACATGGTCGTAAACAGCCGCTGCAAAATTCCTAGGAACCATAGTGAACATCCGAACCATAATAAAACATTTTTGTGACTTAACAAAGCACTCATCGTCTCAAATATATTTCCTGTAATAAGTTAGCCAAACTTCGACTGTGTATATTCATAGACCGTCTTTCCGTCACTTCGCTATTTAATAGGTCACAAGGCAAACCAATCTGTCGTTTTGTGCATTTTTTATGTTGCAACACTTAACATAAATTTGCATTAACTCTAAAAGCAAGTACGTAATAACAACATGTTAACGTCAAAATGTTGCTAAATAAAGAAAATGACGGTTCAAAGGTGGGTGTATTAGAATAAACAAGCTTTGGAGTTAAGAGAACGCACTTCTTACACGTGTATGATTGTTAATTGAACTTTAATGATAATTTGTTTGTTCTCATCGCTTAAAATATCGCACTTATGTCCGTGATTAAAAATAAACAAGAAATATCTTGAAAAAAGATGTTCGGCGCAAAGTGAAGGTTAACATTTGTTGTGCAACATAAAAAAAATGCCGAGATGTTACGATTGCTGGTCACTCCAAATGGATTGTAGTATATTCACCGAAATTCAGTGGATTTCGCTAAGGTAACGTAACCTTTATCGGTTAACCAATCTGCGTCAAGGTTACACACGTTGTTCGGTTAAAGAGAAATTGCCTTGGTGGTTAACGTAATATTTGATTAGTTTACACAACACTGATACGCGAATAGCAAAACCATATTACTACGGTTGCGCCGACAGCCAAAATAGAAAAAAAGACGAATTTCGTTCGTTGTGAATCAATACCTTACACTTCATAAAATTGCAAATAACCGGAGCCTAATCGAAGGAATGATAATTTTATCTCCTGGCGTACTCTAGATAGCAGTTTTACAGTCAATGACAAAGTTTCGACCGCGCACAAAAATGGTGTCCGTTCACCTGAGAGTCTGTTCTATATTTCGTCATTACCCAACAAGTCCTTTTTGTAAATGTTAAGTAGATCATTAAGCATCTTAGGGTGACTTTAACACAACTTAGTTACTTCGCTTTAAAACAGATAGTACGAATCAATGTCGGAACTCCTGATTTTAGCTCTATATTTCATACTTATACACACAGATACAATATTCAACAACAGTTGTTACTATCTGCAGAATTACTTTTATGTGATACTCATAACATTTCTCCCATAGAAAAACGTAATCATGTATGCCTAATGATGCTTTATAGGGATTAACATAAACATCCAAGTTACAGAACAGACACATCTAGGAGCAGATTGTATGACTTGTGTACATGTTCTTTAAGTATGTCTACATACAAACCTATTATATATTGATATTGTGAAATATTGTGTTCTTTGTTCTTGATAAAGGCCCAGTGTGGCCGGAATATTGAGCTTGAGTGGATTTTTATACCATACATTACATTGATCCCCTTTTTGGGATATTTCAACAACAAGATTTTATCAACATAACTTTATGTTTCTCCATCACAAAATTAATCACCAGACATAAGTACCTTGACTTTCTACCACTCCCCTTTTCATCACTAAATCAACCATTGTTGTCAAACACTAGGTGTTTTGATAAACCTACTGACGAAATGACGAAATACATGAAATTATAAATTAAATGATACATAAATAAAGTTTATTTGGAGTTCATTAGCCCCACGATGTATATAAATTATGTAATTTACCGGCCTGATTCCGAAAAGAAACTATCGGTAATGATTCCATTCTTAATTGTGCTAATTACAAATTAACATAAATTCGGTCATGCTAATTAAATTGCCTACTTATCATTCTTTAAGTCCGTATTTAAGCGCCGCTCTGAAATGCCTTATTGTTAGTTCAACGTCAGGGAATTATTTTAATTAAGTTTAAACTTAATTAGTTACATCGATTATGAAACACTTTAAAACTTATATTAATTACTTTAGATGACAGCGTCCTTGTTGCCTAACCAGTACACGCGCCTATAATGGCCTATATCAGAGATTGCGTAGTTCGCGGGTCAGGACTCGGTTGCTTTGCCCTTTGACCATTATGCCCGCCAGTGACACATTTATCAAATACCTCAAACGTTTCGTTCAAATCATCTTTGTTCGTGCTCTCTACTGAATACGTGTCCATAATTATGCATTAATTACAGGAAATTTAGAATAATAACTGAATGATAAATTACTTAAAGTAAAAATAGTATTTATATTATCATGAAATATTTGAAGATATGAACTTCAAGCAAAGGTTATATAGGTTCATTTTAAGAGGCAACTTGGTCACGGGGAGTCATAGTTCAGATTTCTACTGTAGTTTAGTTCGGTCATTGTGAATTTCAAGCCTGGTTTGAATGTCAAATTGACATCACAAACGACTTTATATTTTCAGACCTTTTCTGTCAGAAAGGCATTGACGTTTGTACGCATTTCTTCGAGTTCAACGTGTGGCAAGATATTCAAACATAGAATCTTATCATTAATAATACATATATCAAATATCACCTACATATGTAGTATTTATCAATTAATAATGAAATTATAAAGATGCAGAATAAGATCGTTGCTACAACAATCTGTTTGGATTACCTAGCAACATAACATGCTACATTGGGACAGTATTTCAGTCAGTATTTTATCTAACCAACCAATGTCCCTGTATTTGTCTTCTGTATTGACCAGTTGCGCAGAAAACAGATGACAACCTAACTCAAATCAACCAGAGATCGAGTGACATTGGGCTGGAAATGCCGCTTCAGAGAGCCAGAAGCAAACACAAAAGCATAGCCAGAGAACAGACACCCTTATTGTGAATATAGAACACCCAATGCAAACGTCGTGGAGTCTTACAAATTATATTGATCCAATAAGACTACTTGTGTGTTTTTTTGAATTCGATAATCAAATATCATGTAATGAATTAATGTAACATACATAAATGTAGACATCTTTTAGCAGAAATCCGTACAGGAACCAAGAACTACTACATATTATCCCGGGTACCAGCATTGAAACCGAAAGGTTAGCGGCACTTTTATCTTGTATGCACTGTTTCTGAAAATAATATAAGAAATTAACACAATTCGATTGATGAGATAATTGTACAGATATACCTTAGACATTTCTTCTGTCTGTTTCAAAGGATTTTTTTCTGGAAAATTAGGATGTGACGCATCGAAATTGAAAATTAACTCTCGATAAGAACAAAATATATACTTCTGATATTGTAGAAACATTAATTACGTAAACTTTAATTAACAACAAGTGTTTCAAAATTTTAAAACCCGCAATTAAATGACTTTGCACCAACAGGCTTGATGCCAAATATCGAAAAAAGTCCACCGACTGGGTGTGTTAAGAAACTCTGTTTATTTCTTATTCAAACTATACATGATGAATTATTGATATAGGCAGTATAAACACTCTGTCAGCGAAGTTTCCGTAGTCATTTGATTTCAGACAATAATACCACAGGTTCTTCAAACAGATACGGTCAGCTTAAAATTATAAAGTTCACTTTTCTCGAATGGTTGCAGAAACTGTAGTACTTCAACTATCTGCTGCTCGTACTGCATACATCGTTACTTTAGATACGTATATTTCAATACAAATAAACATGTATTCTTAATATAAAACACCCGATCGTTCGTTTAAAAAAAAAATGCAATTTTTCTTCATTACACCAACAGGGGAAGCCACGGTGAAAGTAGGGCACGAAGACGACACCGCCACATTGCAGTGGCGTTGGGTGTAGTCTTTCAAATTGTTGAAGTTTATCATGTGATAAAATGTAACATGCTGATGTAATAACTGAGATGTAATCGTAAAACATTCAAAGGTTGTCTTTTTGAAAATAAATTTAAAAGGAATAAATTCATTATTTACGATGCCGGCGTTCTGATTGATGAGTTTAATTAACACACATTAACACGTTATAAAAAGCTAAATGTGTATAATTAATTGCATAAAATCACATAAATTTTACATTGCCATCTTGTTAGAGGAACAGTTGCACTGTGTCGTAATAACTAGCAAACTTTTAACCTAACTAATGATGCTGATTTACATAAAAAGAATGATGAAGACGAAAACTAGTACACGGAAATAAAAAAAAAAGATTTAAACATTGAACCTCATAATGACAATCTGAGATGACATCGAACATTCATCGAATGATTCACATTGGTGATCAACATTTAAATTGTGTTTCTTTGCGTCACCGAAGAATTCCAATGAAATGCCATTTGTCCGGGCTGAATCACATGATGACACTATGTGTATATATCTGATTAATTATCTGTCGTTAAAGGTGACCACTCTGTAGTATATTGAATACTAATCATCTCTTATATTGAACCCGGAAAGTGACACTTTCAAGTTGAGCATGATTGTATTTAACCACTTATTCATTCCGACGTATGTAATTGAGTTGTTAGTAAGCAATTTGCATTCAAAGCATGTGTATGTATATAATTATCGCCATACGAAAACACTCGATTGAACAAAGGGCTGAATTGAAAAAAAATGCTCAAGACAGATTGCTAGTACAGACTGAAGCCCTTACGACATTTTGAACTTCGTATTTCTCACACGTCGGTACTCAAGTGTTACATTTATGAGTGGAATTCACGTGGTCAAGTGTTGACGGACCATTTAACGGTAATATTTAGCTGATCGGGTGTAAGTATTGACCGTTTGAAGACGATGGACAATGCATAATGACCTCGTACGAGATTTTACATCACCAAGTTGGCAGTCGTGTGTTCCACCTACTAAGCTAACCGGCTCAGGTATTGAAATGTCTATAATGGTGTATTGACACATTTAAAACCATCTAGCTGTCGTGTTTGTTATGGTTTCCGTTTCGAGTCATTTTCAACAGTTTTTCAGCTATGTTCGACGGTATTTGGCATACCCAGGGTTTCTGAGTAATCAACCAGTACTAACTGTTTCTTCTAAAGGCAACTGACAACTCTACACATGAATCACAGGTAGAGCACACATAACTTACATTCAGTCAAATTATCGCGGAGGACATAGTGCGTTGAAATAGTTGCTTTAAACCCAGTATAAGACTTTACTTACAACGTCCAGAAGCGGCGTTAGGAAGAGAACGGTTGAACACATCAACATGATCACACCTAGGTTGTCCATTGACGTGGAAGGATGAGCTATCCGAGTGATATATAAATATATACCAAATACAATTGCTGCACACATTAACAACTGTGTCAACGGCTGTCGCTGAAAATATTCAAAAGAAAAATCGAGTGACAAAATATAGGATGAAATATAATTTATGCGCAAACTGCATTATATATATAACATAAATACGTAAAAGTTTTTGTTTACGACACATGATCAGTTCGGAGACTCGGAAATATACATAAGTATACCATTAGTGCAAATGATTGATGGTTCAGTTATTTATTCATTTAATTTTTTCGACTCGGAATATGTCGTGGTTTTTCATATAAAAAATAATTAGCAGTTTGCCTTCAGGCCGTCCTTGCGGTACCCCTAATCACTAACCCGAAATTAGCCACTAAATCAAAAACACACTAAACATGGGTTCAATTTGACCCTTAGTTTGACCCTTTAACCCCTGGAATTTCCAAAAAGCCACATTTTGACCCTCAGAATTCTTGCTGAAAGGTCAATTTTTCTGTAAAGTATAAGTATTTTGGCTATAAAATGGTAAAATCCGGTCACAAATTATCAAAATGACCCTTGAGATTCAGCACCTAGTGGAACCCCTGATTAAACAAGAATATGATTAAATAAATAATATGACAAATATACATTAGTACTGAAATAAAACACATGTACCTTGCTTTTTGACACAAAAATGAAAGCCGCTATGTAGAATATGTTACAACATGTAGCAAATACATTAATCTGGACCACTGTGGAGTTGTTAACCATAGTACCATAACAAATTGACATCACTGAACTGAAATCAAGTAAACAGATATATACACCGAAACCTCAATAGCATTCGTAAGAAAGTCAGTCTTAGCTAGAAGGTGGTCTGGCCCCGATCTCCCGAAGCTAAATCTCAGCTCAAATATTGCCTCAATTCGTTAAGGTTTTCCTCATCTGAGTCTGGACTCAAAATCGGTATTTTAAAACGAAAAATATGAGATGAGTCCTTTTCTCATTTTTTTCAAGAGATTCAAATGAGATTCGTCTCTATCTCAGTCTCTATTTTGAGCAAAATCTCATATTGAGCTGAGATTTCTATTTGAGATTCTGTGAGAGATCGGGGCCTGGTTATCGATTTAAAATACGGAAGGAAAATAAACAAATACGTCCACGAAAATACGGTCTTTTTAATTCAATTAAAGTGAGGTTTTACTGTCAATGTCACTACCTGAAAAGTGATTCCATTTTATTTTATTGTATAGTTTATGCTCGACTGAAACTCTCTCAAACCATAAACAATTGTTCGCCACTATAGCCACATTAATTGTGCCACATACTTGTATAAAATCAATTGCACCCTTATTGACTGGTGCCTATCAGTAATTTTCTGCTTCGCATTTGAAAAAGAAACGCCGACGAAAGACGCTTTTGTAATGCAGCTATTTTTATGACTATTTTGGCATTTCTCTATTTTTTCCTTTTAATAAAACATTTATCAGAATTACAAATATTCCTGTCACCATATATACATATATTGTGTATACTATCTCATAGGAAAAAGACCTTCTAGATTGTGTTTAGTGAATGTGTCGAACTAAAACGTATCACGTTTATGAAAAGCAGTGTTTGATACAACGTTGAGTATAGGACATAGAAAAAAAGAAGTCTCGACTGATATCATGATATCAAGAATTGGAATCATGGGCTAGGGTTTGAGCACCGAGCTTCTCAACCGGACGTCGCAGGTTCGAATCCCGAGTAGAATCTCGACCCAACACGGGATTCGAACCCGCGACTTCCGATTGAGAAGCCCGGCGTTCGAACCCTATCCCACTACGTCCTCCTTGGATAAACAGCGAGTACAGGTTAGGGACCGAAGAATCATCATTGAGAGTACAGTGGAACACACTTATAACGAATATTTTGGGACCTGGAGATTTACTTCGTTATATCCGCACTTTGTTATATCCATACAACGAAAGTTCGTTATAATTGTATGGATATAACAAATTTCGTTATAATTTCTATACATAGAGCTTTGACGGGGAATACAAATGACTACATACTATCCGTTTTTCGTTAAAACCGAATACGTTATAAGCGTGTTCCACTATACTAGTAATTAAACCTAGTTGTATGACATCGTTACACAATTGACACAAACAAAATACGTTTAATTAAGTATAAGTAATATTAGTGTTTAAAAATGGTGAGACGAATTAACTCATTGATAACTGCTACTAACACAATTGTGCAATATCTTTGTGTGCTAAATGAATGACTGGTTTTCGATCATCGTGATCATAAAGGTTGTGTATGATCGATACGCGAATAAATGGTCAATAGGGGTGAATGTCATGACAATAAACAATGTTAATAGATTAATCTTAGAAGTTCTTTGAAGTCATTTTAATCGATAATCGATACATCTTATGAGCTAACCAACAGTCATGAATTTAAAACTCAAACGTTGAATGTCAGTTCGTGTGAAAGATTTCACAAAAATGCAGATTTTAACCAGAAAGCTTCGAGTGATTTTAAAGACATACATGTCTCTAAAAAGTTTACCATTGTCCTATAATGTTACTAGTATCTACTTTTTGACGGCGATTGTTTTACCGTTAAATTGGTCTATCAATATAACGATCCTCATTTATTATTTATCAAACCCAGGTCTCATCTTTATACTTGTCTTGGTGATTTTGAACATTAATATATTTTGAAAACAATACATGTCCAAGCTGCTTTAGTAAATCGCAAGTCATTGTTTACTGTGTATGATTGTTGTAAATAAAGTTACAATGTTATTCACCTCTAAATATTGACTGTGAAGAATTCAATTTGATATCATGAGTCACGTGTCTGTTTTTTAGTTCTGTGAAACAAAATATTGCACGTGATAGCAATCACTCTCGACGATTGCTTCCTGGGTCACTGACACGCCTAATTCATGGACTGTGAACATCGCGGCTTAACCTAGTTTTATGCACTAAAAAGGGATATTTTTTTCATTATTAACGGGTTTTTTTCAGAATTATTATTAACATTTTTATTTCAAAAGCATCTTTTTGTCCGGACGTCGGAAGCCAGGTCCGAATTAATTAAATAACGACTATTAATCGCTTCCTTTGATAACAAATAACAATTTGTATAAATTGTTATATGTAATTGCTATGTAGACAAATGACTGGCTTATAAATACCATATTGCGGATATGAACGTACAATCAATCATATATAAAAAGAACATGCCATTGGATATGGAATGGTTATTAAATGACGCATATTAAATTTAAATATAATTCAATATGATAATAAAGGCAGTGGAACAAATATGGCGGCATCATGTCAGGAAAATGACGTACATTTGATATATGAACAGATTATGCAAAAATGTGCCCTCTACTACCCACTGTTCAGCATGTCTTCGTGTTCAATTGTTTCAATTAATAAGGGCAGGTGTCGCACCGAAGATAAATTATAACCGCATACAATCTGAATAAAAGATGTGAAATGTATGCCACGTAACATAGGACACCTGGATACCGAGTGTAATACGTGCAAAGCCATGGATGCTCTATATACTTGATTATGAAGGAAACCATTTCACAATATCAATGCTCGAATGTTTCAGATCAACTTTATTGAAAGGTTACGAGGGTCATGCAAAAAGTTCTGTCACTGGGTTCAGATTTCTTAAGTGCTACGTTTTATCAAAACTATTTTTATTACAAACCTTTAAATCATTCCCCCTTTACCGAAACACATTTTTGTAACCTTTTTACCCAATCGCGAAAAGCAGATACATAGTCTTCTCTTGGTATCTGTTGGAGACACTGATAAATGCCGCTGCCAGGAGAACTTCTTGACTTATATTTTTTTCGGGAAAGTGTTTTCTTAAGCCTTGGAAATAAAAAAAAGTCACAGGGACTCAGGTCAGGTGACTAAGGCGGATTGTTTACAACTTCCACCTTTTCAGAAGCCAAAAAAGACTTAACAACCTCGCACTTGTGAGAGGAGGCGTTGTCGTGTATAAGATGGACTCCTGACCATCATTTGCTTGGACGTTTCTTATTGTAAAACTCTTTCACTTTCTTCAGTACATAATTCTTGTAGAATCGTACAGTGACTGTATGACCAGATGGACAAGGTTATATCTTTCACCGACAATCGCGCATCCTGGTCGACCACAACTTTTACAGCAGCGATGTTTGCCTTGGAAACAGAGGTTTTAGGCCTACCAGAACGGGTATCATCTTCGACAGATAATTTCCCAGCTTTAAAAGCTTTAACCCACCTAAAAACTGTGCGCATTGAAATGGCCTGAGGCCCATATATACCACACAATTCATCAAATATCTATATCAAGCTTAATGCGGCATTTAATATAGCTACGAATTTCAGTCTTTTCGTCCATTTTACAATGTGAAAAGTAAATTGGTCAGTGTATATGACTGCATGTATTTCAATTTGAAATAACTCAGTCATTTGAAAAGCAATTTGCACAAAATAAACGGATATTGTTAGCTATTGGACACACCATTCAAGTGCAATGAAGCGTTTTAAAAAATACCTGGGATAAAACTACGGAAGCCCATTAGTGACAGAACTTTTTGCATGACCCTCGTATTATAATATTATGACGACATATTGTGTTTATGCTCATTTCGTATATTTATGTTTATAAAACGATCGAATTCATGTTCATGTCGTATATTCATGTTTATAAAACGATCGAATTCATGTTCATGTCGTATATTCATGTTTATAAAACGATCGAATTCATGTTCATGTCGTATATTCATGTTTATAAAACGATCGAATTCATGTTCATGTCGTATATTCATGTTTATAAAACGATCGAATTCATGTTCATTTCGTATATTCATGTTTATAAAACGATCGAATTCATGTTCATGTCGTATATTTCTGTTTATAAAACAATCGAATTCATGCTCATTATGTAAATTACTTTTTATGAAACGATTAAATTTCATGCTCATTTCGTATCTATGTTTAGCGTACCCAGACCGGTAGGTTCCCGGCAGTCTGTTCGAAAGAAAATCTAAAAATGTCAGACAATAACCAACAAAGCTGTTATTTAACATAACTACCATTGACAGGTATCCAATGACCATGTTCAAAAGCTGAAAACATCATAAAGTCATGTCATTTGCCTAGTACTTTATGTTGCTTGGTTAACTAGTAGTATGTACTGTATTGTCTTGATTTATGATGTCTTTGCTTGTGGGAAGAAAAAATTTATAAATACAAAGATAAATAAATAGTTGTTTTTATCGACACTTTTATATGGCCTCATGTTGTTTATAAAACGATTTTGGAACTGCTCATTTCGTATGATTTTATTATTAAACCCCTAATGTTTTGCTTATTTCCTATTTAATCATTGTGGTATGGTACCAATCCGACAAAAAAAGAAATGATCTGACAGTTAACTAAAATATAGACAGCGACATTGTACAATTGAATGAAAACGAGACAGAGAAGCGCAGAGAATGCGTTGTTCACAAAAACCGGACATTCTCATACCGAACGATTCCTGGATGAGAATATAAAATACAACAGTGACAAAGACATAACATATACCAACAAAGTGTGTGTTAATATGAATCAGAGTAAAAAACAGCGGTTTAATACTCTCGTGACCTACGAGATTAAACTTTCTGTGAGGTCTTTAATAAAATTCAAAAGAGGTGAATAAGGTACATCTCGCATCATGTTTTGCAAATTGAAGCAGTAGATGGCGCACGAGCCTATTACTAGTTTGCATGTCTGAGTGATATTTAAGAGAAGGTCCTGACTTGCATGTGTGAATCATTCATTTCCTGTATTTTTTGCAAGAATAATTTCCTATACGAATGTAACAGTAAACTTCACTCACGGTCATCTAAATCTAAATATAACGGAATAAAACAAAACAACTGATTCACCCAAAGGAATAAAGTCACGCGCTACATGTCTGCTTTGTGCTTATCAACAATCCGCTTTACACAAATTAACAATTAAAATGTCTCTTTAAAGCCACAATGCAATGGGTTTTTTTAATAATATATTTCACTTGAATGCATAAGTGTGCCGAAGAAACAATACTTCCTAAAATGGAACAGGTTTGGTGTCTGCAATTCGAGCTATAAGTATCATTCACGCACACGATGAAAAACTACAAAATTGCAATTAACATACTTATTTTTGCAGTACATCCTTTATTTTTATCTAACATATATATCACTTTTACAGAAGTTTTTTTCTCACGCGTCTGTTTCAATTTATATCTTCCCGAGACGCAAGTGACTACATTGATGGAGGCATGACACATTGTAATGCATTTTACTCGTACACAATAAAATTACCATTCCTTCACAAAGATGAATGTAAAGACAAACAGAATGAAAATTTAGTGAACAGCATACAGTAAAATCACGTTAACACGATTTAAATAATTCATTCAACTTCGTCGTGACAGATATACCTTAAGCAGGTGACGAAATTGAATACGCGAAGGCTGCGTTCACAAAATAAGGCCACACACAGATTTTCAAATCTTCAAATGAAAAGGAGAGGGGTTCTAAGATATATATAAAACTTAGGGCTAAGAAGAGCTCTAAGGAACTGCAAAGTAAAAAGGATGAAGAGACTCTTAGCAACGGCGAGGAGGTTTCAGTATACATGTACTATACAACGGGAGAAACAGCTTCTGTCAGTTGGCCTTTTCAAGAAACACTCAGTTACATTAGCTTGTCTCATTAAAACATAGGAGACCATCTATCGTTTATCTTTAAAAGTGTTATACATATTAATGACCATATTTAGAGAAAGTGAAAATAAATGAAATTGCTAGTAAGAAATTATGGAACAGACTGTCTAAAACGTAAGCGGTGCAACAAAGCACACATATCACTAAACATTGTCATCTTCATATAGATATTCTGGGGGTAGTGATAACACCAAAAGCACATATATAAACAACAAAATGGGATTGAAGTTGAGCATAATTAAAAACTGAGCCATGCGGACACAACAGTATATAGAGATGAAGATGATAAGGCAGTTTGCGACAAAGCAGCTTTAAGACATACACCACAACATACGTCCACAATCTAATATTCTCATTTCAACATATGTATTCACGTATCATTGCAGCCACAGATGTGCTATCAGCCATACCAACTGTATGACCTTCACATTACAAAATGAACTATGTCTCAATGCATTTCTATGGTTATACTTACTTGACAATTCCAGCAAGGAAGAACGGATACGGAACGCCTTTGGTGATTTTAGTCTTCAACATATTGATACATGATGGACTGAAAGAAAAAGTATACTTGTAAGAAAAATGTTTCTGCAAGTTGACTGATGTGTGTATCGGATATGCTTTCTTCAGTTAATTAACTACAATGACTTTTCGGAATTGTTCGTCTCTTTATGTGTCCCCCTTACCGATGTGCAGTAATCGTCAGTTTTGTTTTCTCATTATATATACTTTTATATTTTATTTCTATATGTCTGTATTCAAATTCCCTATCCCTATCACCAGTATTTAAGATTATATAATGATTAATCTACATGTGTATGTGTTGGAAATCAATGGCCATGAGTGTGAGGTTAGCTAGCTGTTAAATAGATTTAAACCCTCAGTATTTTTACTGACAGTTCCAAGGCTGTAATTCTCTGTATGGTTATTATTTCTATTTGACCATGTGTTTAGACGTGTGTCAAATTTCCCTTTCCCCATGTGCAATTCTTTCACTTGATAAACTATGATCATTTTATTTCTCGCCAGTGTCGCCCTATTGTTGCCAGCTGTCTTGACTTGTCCTGTGATGTTCTCCATCCATTAAATTCCCCTTGTTTGTCCTCTTTAATTCTCCTGAGTTGTCCTTACTGGTCGGCCAGGTCATTCATTGCGCCCCTGTTCCTTTACGTATTAACTCTCGTGCTTCCTTAAATGCATGATGTTTTATGGACTGTTGCTTTCTCGTATGTCTGTGTGGAGAAATATTGTCTTGTTTATGTGGCGTTCCCTGTAGCAACTCATTCTCTCTTTCACTTCATATAATATCCATGTTATTTTCTCCCCCGTTTCGGATTTTTATTACTGACTTCCTTGACATGTTCCGTGATGTACTCCCTATTCTTATATGTGTTAACCCTTGCACCTCCTCAGCGCTTAATGTTAGGCAGACAGTTGTGTTCTCGGGGGTATGTGTTAACCCTTGCACCTCCTCAGCGCTTAATGTTAGGTAGACAGTTGTGTTCCCGGGGGTATGTGTTAACCCTTGCACCTCCTCAGCGCTTAATGTTAGGTAGACAGTTGTGTTCCCGGGGGTATGTGTTAACCCTTGCACCTCCTCAGCGCTTAATGTTAGGCAGACAGTTGTGTTCCCGGGGGTATGTGTTGACCCTTGCACCTCCTCAGCGCTTAATGTTAGGCAGACAGTTGTGTTCCTGGGGGTATGTGTTGACCCTTGCACCTCCTCAGCGCTTAATGTTAGGTAGACAGTTGTGTTCCCGGGGGTATGTGTTGACCCTTGCACCTCCTCAGCGCTTAATGTTAGGCAGACAGTTGTGTTCCCGGGGGTATGTGTTGACCCTTGCACCTCCTCAGCGCTTAATGTTAGGCAGACAGTTGTGTTCCCGGGGGTATGTGTTGACCCTTGCACCTCATCAGCGCTTAATGTTAGGCAGACAGTTGTGTTCCCGGGGGTATGTGTTGGAAAGTAGTGTCTTGTGATTGTTGCATCCCCCCCCCCAAAATTAATTTTATTTACTTACAACCTTACTTGCTCTGAAGATTCATTGGAATGCCTTAATAACTGAAATACTCAAAAACAAGCCTCCCTATGCCAACAACTTACAATTTATTTCTTTGCAGGATGATCAATTTTAATCTTCAATTATTTTTGGATTAACATTTTAAGTATATAATTCTCAAAGATAAAATTGCACGTAATAAACCATACTATGTCAACTAGGCGCCAGATAACATCAGCACCGAGCATTCTTGTCCTATAAATTTGCATATTGTTTTACTTTAAGTCATCATATGCCATTAAACGACTTTTGCTCATTAAGCCTTCCCTCACAATAATTAGAGTGTTAGACGTATATAAAAGTATGAAACATGAAATATACAAGTCAACTACCTATCGGTGATAGTTATAACTTACCGCTATAATAATAACCAAATTAACACCAGATATATTTAGCTTTCGTGTTCTTAATGCGATTTCTTACAGCCAAAGTGTCAATGTGCGAGAAAAACAACAACATAAAGTCATTAACAATCCGAAATATACTTATCCGATACATGTTCGTCTTAATAAGCTGTTTCATTACAGTGAGGCGAGAAATGCGAATATTTTAAGATATTTCAACGAAACGAATATATGGAGAAGTTTAAGTCCGAAAAAAGGAGTTTAACCTTGTAAGTCAGCTCGATAAATTAGACGGATCAGTGATACGCTTATGTCATATCTAATATTCGGTCCATTTACAAATACGATTATAGTCACAGCATATTAAGTAAGTTTGGCGGCTCGGCAAATTTATATAAATGCTTTTTTGTAACTTTTTATATTTTCATACAGCAAAGCAAATAACATTTGTTCATTATTTTAAAGGTACACAACAGTTACATTGTACAACAAAAAAAACATACATGTTTGGCTGAAGTTCAAAGGTCGGCAACAAATATTGAAATTTGCTGGCTTCTATTGACAACTTCTTTTTAAAGGATTGTTGAATATAAATTGGAAATATACATAAAATGATTGTAAGGTTTACACAGGAACTAAACTGTCTTAATTAGAAGTGTTATTTTGTAACAATATCTTATTTCATTACAATAAAAATATCAGAGAGACAGATGTCCAAGAAGGGAGGTAAATCTGTTATTAATTGATTAGTGACAGTTCCTTCCCTTTAATAATCGGTTTGCTGAACGGTAAAACGGAAATTACATATTTCAAAAAATGTTGAGTAAAGGTTGCATTGCTGTACAAAAGAAAAAAAGTACATGTATATAGAGAAGAAAATGAAGATAAGAAGAAGGTCAATACAAATAAAAGGTAAAGAAAAAAAATGCGCTAAATAGAAAGAAAAGAAAAAAAATATAAAAAATGTTAGAACTACCGTTTTAAGAATAGCTTACCGTTTCTAACCATTGTTAAAGATTAGCTTAGCCAAAAAGTTAAAATGTTCACAGCAATTAAGTATAACAACATCATTGCAATGAAGCAGCTTTTAAACATCAAAAACGAACACCGATCTATCAAATCTTCCCTCTATAGTAGTACCTGGTGAACATAAACGTGTACTTACAATCCTGCAACTATCATCAAGTAAGTGATAACTTGTGTGAACAGTTCCACTGCTGTAAAGAAATCCATGCTTCCTCTTTATCTCCGTCACACAATCTACATGCAATTCTCAACGTCTAGTCCTCAATTCATACACATCTGATACGGGTAATATATCTAAAACAAAACATTATCCATCCATTATACCACATATTGCTGAATATGCGTATTGTGATAAACCAGTATTGGATTAAAGCTACCGTTGATTTATCACCTAGCGTATACATGTATTTACAACATAATAGAAATGGATACATTCTTATCTTAAAAACGTACAATACAGGGTTTCTCAACTTTCACGGACGTACATAGTGATACAAGGAAGAAAACTTAGTACAACTGTCGTATAATGTTCACGCAACATGTTCCCTATCGTTCAGTGTTATCAACAGGTATTTTCGAAAAATATGTTTCAAAACGGAATAAAATGACTCATACCAAAATATACTCAGTACATTTAAAAACGCACACTTTTGTACCTGTGATATGTCTTTTAAAACTCAGTTTGATATGAAAATACCCGTTGATTGACAGAAATGTTAGCGTTCATCACTAAGTAAAATGAAACAATATCATATTAAGCTCTTATCTTGCATCCTTCATGACATTTGAGAAATCTTACATTTTGCATTTTCAAATGGTTCGAATCCCGGTAGCGCCATTGACCGAATTTTCGTGTTCCTCATTACATTACTTTATTTTAGTATAAGTAAGGGTGGATATTCAACATGTGCTTCAATATCTAACGATATACTCATGTCATTAGTACATGTATATCTATTTATGACTTGACGCATTTATTTCGGTACTTTAAAGGTCTTGAGTTCGAATTCCACCAAAGGTCACGATGAATCTCGAACCTAACACTCCCTTAACTAGGCATGAGTACAGATTAGTGACTCGGAAAGCGAAAAAATGACGTTATTAAGACAGTTGTAAAACTCGCCTCATAATCGATGTTTAAATAAATAAACTGCATTCAAGCATTATACACTGTATTAATATCTTCAAAACTTGAAGCAGTTATAAATATTACTTTAAATTAACGCAAGAATTAAAAATATTTGTAAAACCATTTTTTGCGATGAGGCGAAATGCTCAAGAGCTCCACACTCGGCTACGCTCTCGCTAGGGTTAGTCAAGTGTTACCTCGATCGTTATATACATGAGAGGGGTTTACATATGATTGTATACATGTCAATACTGAAAGTGTACGTTTAAACGTTTAACTATCCGAACATGATTACAGTGCGTGTTTTTCGTAGGTTTAACACATATAACGAGTATTTGAGTTACAATGACGATACAATATATGAAGTGACTTACCGGTTATAAACTGAATTACGTGTAGTCAATACAGAAACAATTTTGCGATACAGCGGATGAATTCGTTGCAGAAAATGAGTCCATTAATCTATTTTCACTAACCGAAGTACGTGGTTCGTTTTTGTCTGGTGTGTATCAGTGTGGAGGTATTGTGATACATCGTAATCCGGTCGCCCCGCGATTATCACAAAGCTGGTGTACTACGGAGAAATAACCGATATTTACCTTAAATCAAGTCGACAATAGTCATATACATACGGGGACAACCATGCATTTAAGTACATTACAATCTGTACTTCAAACATTGACTAGCTTCTACTTAGATCGATATCGTTGAACCAATGTTGATGTTTTATCGAATCATCAAGAACCGCCTTTGTTCTATAGTTTAAATGAGTGTAGTATGTCTGCTTAACAAATAATGTGCATGTTAGAATGAAAGCAAAACAATGTTCTTGTAGTGGTTTTATATAACATAGTATGATTTGCATAATAAAATCTCGTTTAGTCGAACAGTAACATAAAGGACATACTATCGCTCAGTTTAGTCAAGGGCAAAAAATCCAGACTATAATTAAATAGACTGATACTCCGTACATACACGACCGGTATATGGTAATTTTGAAGGCCAACGTTAACCGGAAGCGACAGGCGCGTTTTCATGGCATAGATGGTGTTTGTTTAGGAATAAATCGACCAGAATGTATTTATTTAACGCCTAGGCGAGAGTATTTTTCGCAATCACTAGCAACATGCAACAAAAATACATTTTATTATCAACAACAGATATTAGGAACACAGTAACTGTTTTATATCCTGTCTGCAACGAAGCGTACATCAAACCTTAGTCGTAAATCTATGGTGGCTGATTTGTGCCATGTCGTGATGGCGGGTTGGTGGGGCGACAATGCGCAAACACGACATTCAGTTATTTTGTCGATGATTTGAAAATGAATATTTGCGAGTAGTTTGGAGTCAGTAAAATCAAGGCTAAAAGACACTCACTGCTTTGCAACGATATCTCCACGGTGATGATCAAATCTTTGGCAAACGATAAATAACTTTAGAGCCTTTTAGCATCGTCATAGTATTGACACTTTCTCTTGCAATAGCCCTGATTTTTCGAAAACACATTTCTCATTGACGTCACTTAATGTTCAGTCATGACGTCATGTTATCAAACAGACTAATTTATGCCTGCTGACTGAGTAATATGGTATGTTTCCTTGTACTTACGTATTAGGAATACATTTAAATCGTCTGGACTTACTTATAAGTGGACTGGCAAGCAAAGGCCTGAAACTTGAGTGATTTCATGCGCTACACAATTCATTATACGTTTAAGATAGAAAGATCTACCAGTTTGATAAAACTTTGATAGGAGTTTAGCTTCTATCATACAAACACGAAAACATACCATAACTGCGGTACCATAGATGTGAAATAAGAAAAAATAAGTTGTCGCCATGATTTATCTGACTTGTAACCACTAGATACTTAAGTCAGGACAACGACATATAGTAGTAGTATAGTTTATTTCAAGATTGTAGGCCTTTGGCCCATGACTCACATGTATAATACAGATAATATAGTATAAATTCACATGTGTACACAGTACATATAGTATTCAGCATAAATTGTACAATAGTAATTATAATTATTGATCTATTCCGGTGAATGACAGTTACAGACTAGAATAACATTTATAAATCTAGTAAGATAACATGTCGTAATAACATTGAATATATCTGATTTGTATCAATAATAGTACTACAACGTTTTGAAAAGGTTTAGTAATTTATAGTACAGAACATGAGTGGAGAAAGGTTAGTTAAGATAACATACGTTATCTCGTCTTTCAAAGCTCTTAAATACATAAATCGATAATTGTTTAACAATAGATTGGTTCGTGGACGAGATTAGTTCAATAAATTTAGGAATGTTCGGTCTTTTCCAAAAATAGCATTTAATGAGATCTTTTCTTAAATCGTAGAATAAAGGACATTCTAACATGAAATGAAATTCATCCTCTAATGTGTTGCATAGTTGACATTTGCGTTCGGGCCTTGGAATTTTATGAGGTTTATGCCACCTACCTGTCTCAATTTCTAATCTGTGAGACGATACGCGTAGTCTAGATAGAGCAATTCTGAACTTACGAATTTTTACAAAATCTAAATATTGTTTAAAACCAAATTCAGAAAATAATACATATGTGCTAGCTCTTGTGGAATTGTTAAGTTGTATCACCGTATGCCACGTCTTCACCATCGTACTTAACATAACAATAGGGTGCATTCATTATACTTGAAAAAGGATCCTGGAGCTACGATTTTACCATATACGGTAAGTTAATATAGTAGAACTAAGCTATGGCTCGAACACACTAGTTTGATCGAACGTGTTCTTAAGTCCTGGTGAAAGTCTATCTTAATTCATGGCGTCTAACAGTAGATCACACGAACGTAGATAGGTTTCGAAGTCATGCTGTATTAAGATATATTGTTCTTTGTTTACAGACAGCTGGCATAAAATATGAAAACAATTGGTATTGATTCATCGATGTGAAGCCATGAGCTGTCTCGACCTATCGAACTGCAACTACGTAACTATTCAATTGTTAAACGCCAACTTATTTGGGAAAGTTTTGTTTACACATATTAATAGATGATGATAGAAAATGCTGTTAATCAAGTCATCCATCGAACACTACAGATCTATTAGTAAAATATCAATTGCTCAACGGGCAATGTCCTGAAACAAACACGGATGTGAATAATCACAGTGGTTCGCTTCCACTCCTTTAACATCGTGCGCTTATTCCAATACATCGGTACGTCGCATTGGCATCAAGGCGCTGTATGGACACCACAGGAGCATGAGATGGTATTATTAAGATTAAAGCGACTTATGGTATTAACTGTTTGTGACCTATGATATAGCGCTACACATAACGTTTTAAAGAGAGCTTGCATTGTTTGAAGCCGAAGTGCATTTTGTTTATAAGTCAAAACTTACCTCTTATACTTCACGGGTTAACTGTAATTAGATTACCACACCTTGCATGACTACGAGGAAACATTTGAGGACTGGGTCAGGAGATAGCGACTTTGTCGCAAGGTTAAACATTTAAAAATAATCCAGGAGCTTGGTTGCATTACATGTTGACCTGTCCTCGTACTACCGTTTCACGAAAACGGTGACATAGTTCGTTAATTTAATGAGTCTGCAATTTGTTTGAAATCCAACCACTTGGAAATATATCATCAGAATCTCTAACAAGGCGTTGATAACTAGCATTGTATACTGAAATTAACAAAGCATAAGCAACAGGTGTTGTATGTCAAAAAGACTAAAGTCTTGGTTGCATGTTGCTGTCATGGTTTGAGTAGGCAAATCTATTTTATGTTAATATGTGCAATGTACCAAATGAGATCTGTATATAAAAAAACACTTAGTTATAAAGAGAAAACGTCCTAAGTTGTAAAATTGTACGAGTCTAAAATTGTAATTAAATGAGTGTGCGAGGGTTGCAAGAGATACATAAGTCGTTCAATTGTGCAAGTCCCAAGTTGCTATCGAATGAAAGTCCTAATTGTTAAAGAATACATGTACTGCATTTTGAAACTCTGCCATTGTAATAGAATGAGTGTCTGCGGGTTGCAAGAGAGACATGTGTAGTTCATTGTGTGAAGTTGTGGATGGACAAAGCACACTTTCAGAATGTAAAGAAAAACCCATTACCACAACAGCAGAGCTTTGTCATTTTAAGGTTCCTATGCTGTCAAATGTTTGTGGTAACGGACACAGGAGATTCGAACAATGTTATCTCCCCTTCGATATCCTGTTTATTGTTTTTATCTCGTTCCTACGGCTTACTATGTAGCTTGGGGTCCTGTCTCGCTGATTGCTAACGCTGTCAGTATACCGGTTTGGCAAGGATTCCAGGCTACTTACTATGCCGTGGCCACGAGATTACTATGTCGTGGAAACGAGATAGTTAAGTCGTGGCCACGAGATACTAAGTCTTTTCAACGAGAGTTCAATGAGTTGTTTTGTACGGTGGCATAGAGGTGACATGTGTGAACTTATTTTTAGCTCGTTCAAACGACTAACTCAGTCGTGGCCACGAGATTACAATGGCACAACTACTATTTCATACATGTCACCGTAGTTTTGTGATCGTTTAATTTGAAAATATCTTGTTAAGTGTTAGGCCACTTATAAGACAGAAAACGAAGTCAGAGTAAGCATCGTTCAGTCACACTGACAATCTTAGGACGATTGTACCGTCATGAGCATGGTGTTACGAATGAATCCGACGTTTACTGTTGGTGATACAAATGTAATTAATTGCATGAGTGTTGTTTATTTATATAATAACATCAATCATTTAGTACACAGTTCTATAAATAACACATTCTCGCTGAAGTGAAGGTATGCGTATGGATGTTTTTATGCGTTTATTTTTACCTCGGTCATTTCCGGGCTCAAACATTTATCATCGAAATCATAACAAAAACATCTTCATTAGTTCTAGAAGTGAATTATTTATGAATTACTCGAATGTTTTAATACAATATATGTACTGTCGATTTATGTTAATTGTGGATAGTCTAAGGACCAAAATATATTATTTTATTTCTGTTAATTTGCATATTTAAGTTCAATAATTGCAAGGGGCAAAGCAACAAGATGTATGCTCCCGTGTATAGTCATAGGGCAAAATGGCGATTGTAGTAATGCGTCATATAATCTTGAACAGAATCAGAGTAATTAATGGTTTGGATGCTGGATTTTAATTTTTTTTCGTTATCTTCTAAAACATTTTTATTTGCTATTTTTTATGTCTAATCTCATATTCTATAAATATTTAAAGCATTTATTGTTACTTTTCAATCGTTTTACAATAAGTAACACAACTGAAGTTTGTTTTATAGCGAAACGTTTTGTTACGAAATACTGATAAAACTATCACGACACTATCTGGAAGAAGGGAACTAATGCTGTCAGCCTTAACATAAACAATGTCCACCAAGAGTTGCCGTTCCTGCTACGCTTCCACTAATACAATCAGGATTGGGAAAACAACGAACGATAACTCTGCTGTGGAATTGGTAGATTGGAACCCATATTGCTCTCGAATGTACCTAATCCACTATTCTTGAGCATTAAACAACCAGGCGTGCACCAGCCGATTGATAGTGTAGGAAGTATTATTTTATAGCAGAAACGACCACTCTGTAAATAGTTTGATTAAACTATGTAGTGCGAGTTGTCTCTCTTGAATATAACAAAATGATTAAACTATTTGCGCGTATCATTAAAACAAATACGCAGGCGACGGTCGTACATCTATCTGGAAAAGGATATATATGTAATAAAATTAATAATGATAAAAAGTTACCTCAACTGGCGCTTTATCTGAATATATACAAATACAATCGAATAGAATTTATACACAAAGAAATATGTTACAATCAATGCCTCTATCGATGACTTGCTTCACCGAGGATATACCATATGGGGAACTTTGGACAGCAGATGATTTCGGACAAACGGGACCTTGACAATGCCGATAAGACCTCAAAGTATTACTGTAAGAACCAGACAAAGATGATTTTTCTTCCAGGAGGAGAACCTACGAAAAGTTGTCGTTTTGTTGTTTCGTTTATTCATGTGATGACGGGTTGACTGTTTGGTTTTTTGTTGCTCGGTCGGCTGACTGGCTGGTTGGCTGGCTAGTTGGCTGTTCATTTATCTGGTTGGTTGGCTGATCGAGTGATTGGTATATTATTGGTTGTTTTAGTTCGGAGTTAGCTGGAAGGCAGACCATTTTGCTGGCTTGCTGTTTAGAAATTGTGTCTTTTTTCCAAATATCACTTATTCATTGCAGTGAGCTTACCCGGTGGGCATGCTGCTGGCAAACTAGCCCGATGTCAAGGCACGAATGTAGCATCTACGTTCAAATCAGAGACGACCACATACCCCTCGGCCGTCACCCGTATATACATGTCCATGTAGTCACTAATTGAACGGTATGACTTCGAAACGTAACGAAAGCAAAGGTTTAAGCTTTTCAGAGATATTTATTTTTCAGAATAATGGGCTCACTGTTTTTTATTCTGAATAAACTTATTTATCTTTTAAATATGAATCGCGGTTCCAAGTCGCCGTGAATTCAGTTTGATTTACCCAGGACAATGTCCCCTAACATGGACAACGTCTTAAGAAAAGAATTGACTGATGTCGTGTAACAAAAATAGCTACAAAGGGTTCAACAGGTGACATCTGCTTTGAGTCGGTCCTAACATGTGTGATTGTATGACATCTGGTAAAAAGCAACCGGACTTGTATAATTAAGAATGAACTTTAATATTATTTGGTATGGTCATGCCCGATGCTTGGTCGTGAGGTTGAATCTCGCCTTAGGATAAGTTGAACTGAGAACTTTACAACCCCCGAATAAGGCGCAAGTACTGGCAAGTACGTCAATGTGTACACTGGAGAGTGATGTACAAAATACATCATGATAAGTTGCACACTTGTTCCAAAATTAACTAACCCTAAAATGAATTAGCGTAAGCGAAAATTATGCCATAGTCTGTACGACTGTAAACAGTATTTGAGGTCATCTAATGAAAACGCATTTTGCAAAATATTGACCAATGGTCATCGAGTACTCAGTAACTGTATTATGTACTAATTTTGAATCGAAATTATGTATACGGCAGAGCGACATGACATTTTCAGTACTTTTGAGTCGATTTAGATTTATTTCCTCAGCTTCATAAAAACAAAGTAAAGTGCTGAAATTAGTACTTTGCAGAAAGTCAGACTGGTTACGATCTAATACATGTTCTGTTCCTTTCTCTTTACTTCAAAATTGGTCTTTGACTTGTTGTGGTCAAAAAGTGTGCCCGACCTATTTCCGAATGTGATATATGCGCGCGCATGCGTATGTGAGTGTGACCATATATTTTTTAGGATTATGAATGTCTGTATATGTCTATTATATAATTTTTAATTCGGCATAATGATAGCGAGGTTTTGCGCAAACTGTTGTGACGGCATTAGATTACAAAACCTGAGTGACGTTAGTTTCTTACCAAACACTCGATGACATTTCACTTCAGGCAATTGTGGTTTAAAGCGGCATCACACGTTTGCTATGCAATTATTGTATGTATTTTTTTACATATTTGGCAAAGAAGGACATTCTGGCTTTATTTCACAGACATGGCATAATTTGGCGGATTACTCTTAACTTTCTTCCATGAAACTTCGCAATTATGGAAGAATTCATAGGCAAAAACAGTTGACTGTGACGATTTCTGACATGAAAACGTGTATGAAAAAAACGTTTTGATGTAGTGCAACCTAATGTCATTCCATGTTCATTATCAAAACGATAAATCAAAATTCCTACTATCGTTTTGATGACCAAAATCAGGTACTTTCGGTTTAGAAACAACTATCAGAAAGTATTTTGTAACAAGCATTGCATTCTTGCTCGTTTGAGACTTATACCTTATAGCAATCGAAGAAGAAAGAAAAAATGCAATGCCCCTTTTAAAATGCACTTTGTCCGCTTTGTTTAACCTGTTTATTAAAAAAGGTATTGCTTTAACAAGCCTCCGCATAATATATGGACCACCAACAACACAATAGTTCATACATACATCAATTTGGAAACAGAATACTACTGACAGCTTGAAATGTCGATAACATGATCAGAATCATAATATAACAATAATACCATAATGAATTAATTTAATTATTTTAATAACTTTTTTTATAATTATCAATCAAATAAAATTGAATTTATTTCGAAGTCGTGAACGAATATTAACTACAAGCTACAAAAACATAAGAATTTCCCAAATAATTCACACATGCAATTCTATAAGATTTGGTAATTTCCGTCGATCGCTTTGCATGACGGGATAGGAAGTTTTATAAAAGTGCCGTGTTGACCGTAACTGCGTTTCCGTGCTCGTGTTTTCCATTTGTTGTAGTTAAAGAATACTGTTCATTCGGTGACATTTTTGTTGAAAGTGTCTTTGAACTCGAGCGTTTCCGTTTATTCGAACACAGTCGAAAACACAGAATTTTGTGAAATTCAGTTCGGAAATAGGAACCAGTAATGTAATATATAAACACATAACACGCGTAATTTGAGAAGCAAATTTCCTCCACAACTTTCCGAATCGTAAAATAGGTCAGGTATTTCTGCCACTTCGGGTCCTCGGACCATTTATCGTTCGGGATCGTATGATCACCAGTGGGAATAAGAGACTGTAATGCATACACAATAGTTGCAGGCAGCAAAGTGCAGATTAAATAAAATGAGACGGATAAAAGCGTCATTGTAGATGTCTGATTTGACGTCCCACGACCGCTGCTGTCACGGTGCATCCGGAACGAGGCACGTTGCGTTAGCCGCTGAATTTCTCTTATCACTAATATATTAAAGATCAGAACAGCCACGGGGACTACCGCAAATATTAACATTTCAGAAATCCATGTCCAAATAATGTAAAATTCCTTGGCACCCTCTCTGAAATAACACAATTGTCTTTCCTCGTTGTATGTCCAGATGTAGGACTGGACTGATCCGAGAATAAACGAAAATAGGGTCAGTATCGCTACAACAACACAAGCCCTGCGGACAGTGCAAAACTTCTCTTTTTTGAATGGTAGACAAACCGCAATGTATCGTTCCGTGGTAAATCCCAAAATTAACAGTGGGGCTAAATACTGTGGTATTATGTATAAGAAATTGAAGATTTCACACAATTTCGGCTTGTTGTATGTAGATATTCCCCATGCGATGTGTAACTCGAGCAGTAAATGGAGCCATATAAAAATGAAATGAACTACAGCGATGGATCCAATATAAATGGCGGATGAATTCGACTCCCTCATTCGCTTTGATAACCATATCTTCATTGTGATTGGGTTCCCAATGACCCCTATGATGTACCATATAGGGGTTATAATCCGATCGATCATCATTGCTGTAGGGGCCGCAACTCTGAACGCTTCCGCTGTAGAAAGCGGACTAGCGCCCCCTGACGTCGGCAAAGATGTGTTCAGGATTCCCGATATGTTCTCCATCGAAAGCTTCCTGAAAATATACGAAATCGTACAAAATCATAAACTTTAAACAACGAATGCCCCCCTGGAGCTGAGGGTTTGATTCCCGGACTGGACAAGTCATATTCATATGTTATTATTGTTATTTTCATACAAGGAGCAGCTGTTAATCAGTTCATCTACGGTCTGACCGGGATGATAATCGATTTCTTAAGCAATTTTCTAGTTGTGGATAAGTACCTGTTTTTATTATATTCATTTAATTCGTTTATACAATAAAGATGAACGACTGCTCCTCGGTTGTATATGTGTAGATATTAGGTACGTATTATATATATATTGAATGACATTATATATCGTTTTTAAGAGATATGTCATTACAATGGTTAAAAAGTATCTGTATTTGTTTAACGTATAGTCTCTTATAACTCAATTTGAGTAGTGATATACATTTTTTACGATGTAATTATTGTAGTAAGTGTTACATTCAATGTATATTAATGACACTCAAATAAATAAATATATATATGTTTATCATTTCTTCCACCGCTGATGCATGTTTATCAGTTGTCAGCGGAAGGGGGAGTCAGTAATGGTATTAGTACTAGATAAATAAGTCCGTGAAAACTAGTTTGGACAACTGACCGTCATGTATGAATAAATGGTGAACAGGGCGTCAACCCCGATAACAACAAAACATTAAAGGAGGCAAGTAAGATAACATGTTTCTTCTTGTTTGTTATTTCTTACTGTCAATGTTTAAATGTTGACATTTAACAGCTCATTATGACAAGATAAGACGTTAAAGACCTTACTTAACCAGTGAATTGGCATAAGCGAGATTATGTTAGACAGTAATAGGATTATAACATTGTTAAATTTTAATTTGTGTTTCATTTTAAATGTTTTCAAGCAAAGCAACGTCACAGCTTTTTGCAAAGCCATTTTGGATGTCTCGGAGAATTGTTACTGGCATGTTTACGTACCAATTCAGCGTTCGTTGTTTGATTTTTGTTGTGTGCGAAATAAAATAAATTAAATAATTGTAATGCTTGTCAGAAGCATTACAATTATTTAATTTATTTTATTTCGCACACAACAAAAATCAAACAACGAACGCTGAATAATTTACTGAAAACGTGTAGAGCAAAGATTTGGTTATGTTTTGACTTTAGCCGCTTTATTACATTGTGAGTTCAAAATCGAAAGTAGACATTTTGACAAATTGTAGCGAATGTTCTTATTTATCGTTATGATTACGAACAAGCGGTTGACATAAGGTTACAGAACGTCAAAAAAGGTTGTGCACATGTGTTTTCCTGTCAAAATTGTTCCAGTTAGGGTTATTCAGTGACAGCGATGTATCTACGAAGAAGTTAGGAGTTAAACGTCCTATTTATGGCAAATTATGTCAAATCCCGCGAAATAAATCATAGTTTCGTCGGCGAGAATGTCATTCCTCCCCATACATGTAAAATGCTGTTCACATACATTAATTTTAAAACGAAACATGCCACTTTAACTTTTGTGTTAGTATATTTAAATATGATTTAAAATCACCTCCTCTGATTGGTTCTGCGTGCGTTAACTATGTGACGTGACACATTTGAGTTTGGGATAAACCTCAATGTACATCATTTGTGAATATTATTTACAGTCTGATGTCTTCCTTTCTAACGACTTCTTGACTGTCGTCCAAAGTTTACATTGTGCGTGGGTGACTTCGAACATTGAACAGAATCAAACATCAAAACCACGTAGAATGTGTTGTGAATCATTACAAAATAATTCTGAATGTTCAAGAATATGAATAGTAGTGGGGCTTAAAATCCCGTAAACAATCAGGGTCATATTATGGTTTTTTCCTGACATTAGGGTGGAGGAAGACCCTATATGCCCATGCAAGCACTAATTTGGGTATAGGTGGACACATGTGTAGAACCATCGACCTACCGCAAATACAAATTATACATCCCGAAAGGGATTCAAACCCACAGTGTTGAGGGGCAAGTGATTTGAAGTGAGTGACCAAAACAATCGGCCTTGTCAAGGATGTGGAATGATTACGGTTCGGGTCTCAAAATAAAGTTGATTCGTTAATTGTTAAACAGTCTGCAATGCGAATAATGTTAATGAAGCAATTTATGACAAATACACGCTTAAATTTTCCGTACACATTTTGTACAAACAAAGACAAAACTTAGGGAATTGAGTGCCCGCTCGTAACTCCCACAGCGACAGTGTGATGATTAGAATTATGCTAATAATGTATCACTGAATAGAATTTAGCATTACTTTAGGGAACATTACTTTCTAAAACTGCGGCAGATCACATGTAAATGTAATATTTTAATTTTAGCAACAAGTGCAATGGGAGAAATGGGTAGAATATAAACTGTCCGATTTTCTGTCCGCCCGTCGACTTGTGTCTGCAAAACGAATATTTCACACAGAAGGATACTAAGTGTATTCACTAGCATAAAGAATTATTACATTAGTATTTATCTGTGTGGGTATGTCTGTATGAATGAATTGTGTCTTCTTAGAAATTGAACGGAGTAACTAGAAATGAACCCTATGGAAGGTTAAGTGGTCGAGAGGTCGCGCGCCTGACTCACGATCTGAACGATCCTTTAATTTTGCTCGAGTAGTGAAGCATAAATAAAACGTCTGAATAGTAAACGTTGTAAACATAAATAAAGTTCCATTGCCATTGCCAGTGACTGTGCTACACGTGTCATGCCCTGCCACACGTATAACGCTCAAAGTCAGTCGATTTGTTACTTCTTTTTTAACTGAGACCAGTAGGCCTATCCCTGCTCCACAGTATTTTCGTTCTGAACTTATGTTTGTTTTATTAAATTCTATTTTTTTTTATTTAGAACATGTGCAGATTAATTATTGCACAATCAGAAGTACGAGTATGTATGACTTATATAATAATCTACCTCAAGGTAATAAAATGGCATCTCAGGAAAATCAGCATAATTGTGCTAACTGTAAGTTTAGAATATAGTTTTAATTAAATACCTTCAAAGGAAAAACTCAGAATAACTTATCACAGACGATGTAAGGATCGTTCAATATTGAACTAATTCATTGTTTGTTCTTTGTTTACATGGGCAAGAAATATTCAGTTTGTTTACATCTAACGCTTCACACAACAATAACCGTTCTTAGTCTATATGCTGGAAAGGCGACTAATAGATTAATAACTGTCGTCTTATTTACAAATGTTGAAGGACATGAAAAAGCCAAACTGCACCATCCATTGGTATGTCTTTCATGAATGGTATTTTGAATATATTTATTTTCGACATCATTGCTCATGTTCATTCAACTTTGACACACAAATGCAGGTTTATTCACTTTAAGAACATCTGAACACGAACATAATTATGCCTTGAACTGCTTGGAGACCAATATTTGTTATCCTCGGATCTGGGAAGCAAATATATTCATGGTTATTCCTTCAAAGCAGATTATTGATATTATTTCATCAAACTTATGCAGGCTAACAAAACACCGATGATCAAACATAAACACCTATTCTGTGGTGCATTTATCTTTCAGTTTTGTGAATCTTTGACAGTTTACAGACATTGAATTTTCAGGAATATGAGAAAACGTATCGAGTCGATTTGATCTCAGCTGGAAAGTCGACATACGGTATAGCCAGGTATTTGTTAAGTAGATTATAGTGTTAATAGGTCTGGTAACCGTTAGAGTAATGCCTTCCATGTTTGTCTTGTAAAAAGCATCAACACTAATTACTTTGAGCATTATATAAAGATAAACAGCGACATGACGTTCATGGTAGATTCAAAACCACCCGAATTGCATTTCATGATGTAAAACATACTTTCTATTAGTTTGATATCGAGATCGGAGGGTAGATATGTAAATACTCTGTTTTATATTGCACAGGTCTTGAAGGACATACAAATCCATGACTGATATTTATTAATTTGGAAATAATTCAATAAGTATCGAAATTCTAAACTTGCGTTTTCTGTGTATCAATTGCCTGTACCAAAGTCAATCAAAGTACTGAAAGCGCTTTAAACAAATTATACCTGGGGCAATATTACAGAAACATCTTAAGTAAAATCTTATCCTTATCCTTAAAATAACATTTTCCTTTACTGGTTTATTTAACATGCAGGCTATTATATGGTCAAATCACGAGTGATAAATGAGTAGTAGTATTTATGTTGTTGTCATAACCATTAAAAGCCTAACAGTTTTATTTTGGTTTTAGAATTACATCCACTTGAAGTTTTGAACTTAAGTGAAAATATTTAAGATTCACTTAAGATGCTTCTGTAATACGGGCCCTGACTATGATTAAGATAATCAAAAAAAATTGTGTTAATACACGCCGTAAATGAAACATCATTTTCGTAAAAGTAAATTAGAAATTTGTGTTAATACACGCCGTAAATGAAACATCATTTTCGTAAAAGTAAATTAACAATTTAAATGTTAAATCGTTTCAGTTAAGTGGATTACAGCGTAGACAGTTATTGTTTTAGTAATTAAATTAATGACATAATCATGTTAGACATGTTGAACATTTGATATACGGTGTTGAGTTTTATGTATTTTATTCGTCACTCGATCAAACAATGCAGTCCATGTCCTTTTAATTAAACTTGCATGTTAATGGAATTAGTTTAACATACAGAACACGAAGGCGATTAATACAATCGTGTTAGATGTGGTTGACCTATGTTTAACCAATACAGATGATGTGGTTGACCTATGTTTAACCAATACAGATGAAAAAGTGAAACACACGTAATTTCATAAATACGTTTTTAAACACATCTTGCCATGTTTGGCTCAGTGAGCGTATCAGCCCAGTGTCTCAGTGGTACAGTGTTCACATTGTTCACGGATGATCGCAGGTTCGATCTCCGGCCCAGACATATCAGGTTGTTTCGATGGTATAAAGAGCCCCCCGTGTAAATGCTCAGCGTTTTGAGGGTATATCTAGTATTAAATGGCTCGGTGTCAGTTTATTGTGACTGAGTGAGGTACATAGCGTGGTGTCACCGTGTGACAGGATTGTGTCTGCTATAAGTAGACACCCTCTGTGTATCACCGTGTGACAGGATTGTGTCTGCTATAAGTAGACACCCTCTGTGTATCACCGTGAGACAGGATTGTGTCTGCTATAAGTAGACACCCTCTGTGTATCACCGTGTGACAGGATTGTGTCTGCTATAAGTAGACACCCTCTGCGTATAACCGCTCAATTGTTGCCTGCACAACTCAAGTAACACAACCGATGTGTAAACAGTTAATTCTCCATTACAAACGTAAAATTCTTAATATTTACAGTGTTCAGTGATTTATCAGAACCATGCAAGTGTCATAAGATACAGTTTGAAGACATCAATCGATGTTAGCGATGGTAATATTACAGTAGTCAAATTTTATCAAATTTGTTAAGAAATAATGCACATCTTTTCGGGAACAATTACAGCAAATATGAAATTGATATGCATTATTGATATATACTATTTTTAGAAAATAAATCCATAAATTACACGTCCACAATGTATTGCTACTGCCAGAAGAACGCTGAAATGCATCTCGCAAGCATGACAATGTCGAGTTGTGTGTCGGACTAACTTTACGGAGGCATTAAATTTGAGCTTTCCGACGTCTTTCCCAATTACGTTTGCAAATATATTGAATGTATGATGTCAATATTTCTATCACATTTAAGTTTCAATGCCTTATGTCCAAGTTTATAAGTCTTGATTAAACACTCCATACAAGAATATCATGTTCGTTCTCAACTTATTTCTGTCAAATGCAGTAAAACTTGTTTATATGGAATACCCTTAAGACCATGCGATTCTATCGGTTCTATCAGCTGTTCGAAACATTCATAATGATACAATTGCAAAATTTGCATCTAGGATTTATTATGTGTTCTGTATATGCAAGTGTTCTGATATTAGTGCTCTTTATACGTATTATTCACTGTTTAAACTAATGTTGTGCGTGTTGCCAAATATTCGCATCATATTTTACTAGAAAACGCTTTCAAATTGACCACAAAAATGAGATTTGATCTTTAAGTCGAATCTCAAAATAACTTTGGACCCTAGTGTAAACAGAATGAATTAACAAAACATGATGACTACTACCGCAACTGTTACCTAACAATGAGTTTAAATGTAATGACAAATTGACTTAAAGGCACGAACACGGCCGGCAGTCTCTCCATTACAACACGTAAAACAATGTATTCCTATCAAATTTAATGACACTAAATAATTAATTAGCAATGCTACAAATGAATCATTATTACCGTCCACGGTGCAACAGTACAAAAATAGTTTTTGACGAGGCCAATTTAAAGTTTGTGTTTTCGCCCTTTCAATGTACAATAGAAAATATACATAGCTTGATTTTATTTATTATTGCATGATAGTAACTTATACGATAAAGAAATACTATCAAATTTGTTAAAATCTATAAGCGATCAGTATTTTAACTACATCGCGATAATACATTTCTTAATGGTGGCGGTTATTCTTCCAGATGGACGCGACAACTCTTCCAGATGGAGACGACAACCGTCTTCCAAATGGAGGCGGTTACTCTTCCAGATGAAGGTGGTTACTCTTCCAGATGTAGGCGATTGCTCTTCCAGATAGGAGCGGTTATTCTTCCAGATGGAGGCTGTTGCTCTTCTAAATGGAGACGATTATTCTTCCAGATGGAGGCGGTTACTCTTCTAGATGTAGGCGATTGCTCTTCCAGATAGAGGCGATTGCTTTTCCAGATGGAGACGGTTACTCTTCTGAATGGAGACGATTATTCTTCCAGATGGAGGCGGTTACTCTTCTAGATGGAGCCGGTTACTCTTCTAGAGATGGAGGCGGTTACTCTTCCAGATGGAGGCGGTTACTCATCCAGATGGAGGCGGTTATTCTTCTAGATGGAGAAGATTATTCTTCCAGATGGAGGCGGTTACTCTTCTAGATGGAGAAGATTATTCTTCCAGATGGAGGCGGTTACTCTTCCAGATGGAGGCGGTTACTCTTCCAGATGGAGGCGGTTACTCTTCTAAATGGAGACGATTATTCTTCAAGATGGAGGCGGTTACTCTTCTAGATGGAGGCGGTTACTCTTCTAGAGATGGAGGCGGTTACTCTTCCAGATGGAGGCGGTTACTCATCCAGATGGAGGCGGTTACTCTTCTAGATGGAGAAGATTATTCTTCTAGATGGAGGCGGTTACTCTTCTAGATGGAGAAGATTATTCTTCCAGATGGAGGCGGTTACTCTTCCAGATGGAGGCTGTTACTCTTCCAGATGGAGGCGGTTACTCTTCTAAATGGAGACGGTTATTCTTCCAGATGGAGGCGGTTACTCTTCCAGATGAAGGCGGTTACTCTTCCAGATGGAGGCGGTTACTCTTCCAGATGGAGGCGGTTACTCTTCTAGATGGAGAAGATTATTCTTCCAGATGGAGGCGGTTACTCTTCCAGATGAAGGCAGTTACTCTTCTAGATGGAGACGATTATTCTTTCAGATGGAGCTGGTTACTCTTCCAGATGGAGGCAGTTACTCTTCCAGATGGAGGTGGTTACTCTTCCAGATGGAGGTGGTTACTCTTCCAGATGGAAGTGGTTACTCTTCTAGATGGAGGCGGTTACTCTTCTAAATGGAGAAGATTATTCTTCCAGATGGAGGCGGTTACTCTTCCAGATGGAGGCGGTTACTCTTCTAAATGGAGACGATTATTCTTCCAGATGGAGGCGGTTACTCTTCCAGATGAAGACGGTTACTCTTCCAGATGGAGGCTGTTACTCTTCCAGATGGAGGATGTTACTCTTCTAGATGGAGAAGATTATTCTTCCAGATGGAGGCGGTTACTCTTCCAGATGAAGGCAGTTACTCTTCTAGATGGAGACGATTATTCTTCCAGATGGAGCTGGTTACTCTTCCAGATGGAGGTGGTTACTCTTCCAGATGGAGGCGGTTACTCTTCCAGATGGAGGTGATTACTCTTCCAGATGGAGGCGGTTACTCTTCCAGATGGAGGTGGTTACTCTTCCAGATGGAAACGATTCCACTATAAGGTGGAACCCATCAATAAAAATGTTTGTTGGTAATATTGAAATTGGACAACGATACTTATAAACAAATGGGTTCAACTAAATGAATGTGCCGGGAAATGATAACACAGCAATGAATAAGTATAAGTATTTGCTGTAATCTTCGAAAACAATATTTAACCGAAAATACAGAAGCAACTGAGATGTGTCTCCTAAAATAAATTCAACCCAATACATGAAAATAAATATATCCCATGATTCCTAGAAATGAAAAGATGTAGCACGAGAACGTCACTAACACAAACCCGTACTTCCCCATTCAGATATGTCAAGTACGAGATAAAGTTTAACTGAGAAGGGGGTACTAAACGGGCAGTGAAAGGGACACAGCAAAGACGGTGTATTTCATGATTTGTACTCCGTTTGCCTATTTGGAGGGTTATATTTATCCCACACACAAAACGTTCACAATGTTCAAATGTCATTTCTATTACCGTCTCCCGCGGCCAAGTGGTTAAGGCATCCGTCTTAGGAGCGGGAGGTCGAAGGTTCGATATGGCTGGTTTGTGAGCCGCCAGCTAGTTAAATGGTTATCGTGCGCCTACCTGCCTGGTATTAAAGAATAGGAATCGGGAAGAAAATGTGCTCAGAAAGTAGATGTTTCATTACTCTGAAATGGTTTTCCCTTTAAATAGGAGTGACAATATAATAAATAAACACTAAACATTCGGAACTATCATGTCGCTCTCGCACAGAATTCTGGAAATTTATGTGAACAGCCTATAATAAATATCAATTAGACCAGAAAAAACACGATTTGAGTCTGCGGTCCAATTTCAATATTTGTGACCTCGGACCCACGCGTGTGTTCGTTTCTAGCTTTTATTCTCTGAAGCAATCATAATTATCTTGTAGCAGCTGCTCAATTGTTCCCGAGTTTGGAATTTAATGTAACTTCCTACTCTGTGGAAACACACGTACGTTGAACATGTTTCGAAGTTTACTAGCATTTGTACATGTAGCATTTTGCTTGATACTGCGGAAAAACTTTCACCACACCGTTAGTTTCATTTAAGTTGATGTTGTCTTGTATAAATATGCGTTTATATACATGAGTCGAGCACAAATCTCAGCCCTAAATAAACTGTAATCTCTCTACAGCAACACATATACGGAGATGCATTTCTTCTTATTTGGCTGTTGTTGAAAGGTTTTTGCTCTAGAGAGGTTAATTTGATAGTAAATTCTAACACTGGGAAAAGTTGATGCTGTTTGTGAAGAGGTTGCTTCTCAAGAGAGGCCCGCTTTGGAGAGGTTGACTGTATATGAAACTCTACCAGTCGAATATAATATTATGCAAATTGCATTCACATTTTTAACAGTGTTTTTCGATCAATATTGACGTAACATAAATATTGGGTAATTAGTTGTATATAAACGTATATAAACAAACCACGCATAGCTTTTACAGTTTAAACAAGCACGCTGGTGAATAAAGCCGAGTATTTACAGATTTATGAAAAATGCTAGCTGTGAGATGACAGCACGTGAGATTGATCTCCAACTTCAAATCTCATTTTTGTTTTGAAATCTATTCAATATTGCGGTATTATTAATCTTAAAATCTAAATAACATGTACCTACTTGACAGTAGTAATGTACGGAACACTTGGCTAACATATAAACTGGCAAAACACTTAAAGGCGTTCACTACGCAAAGACATCTATTTTTCAGTTTTAAAGCAATTTATACACGCCAACATGTAAGGATACATCAGTAAATATGAAATAAAGAGTATTTACAAGAAACAAGTCACATCCTCCACCATATATAGAGTGCTAAAACGTTTATTCACAAAGTTTGAAATTAAGTACAATGAAAATAATGTTGTGTGCACAGGTTTTATTTTGCATAATGGAAGATAATGCTTTTTTCATGAATATATGTTTTAGTAAACTGTTGGTCCATAGCGATATGATGAAATGAATATTTATAATAATATTAAAATTCAAACTTAGTGAACGAACCTTTCTAACACCCTCTAAATATGTATGAAATTATACAATATTTAATGATTCGTTTTATATATGCTTTATGTTTTAAACGTCTCTTTTTATTGGGTAACGTGGAGTAGAGATTGTCTTTAGACACGTAGACATGCATTAAAAGGTATTTAGATGGCATTTATGAAGCTTTTCCATTATATTTATAACTGCATCATGTTTTATTTATTAAAACCTTTGAGTTATTTACATGCGCTATCATGAATAATTATAAAGTTTAAAAATTAAGAAATATTTTATGCGCAGTAACGCAGTAAATGCATAAAAACTTAGAGGAAAATGTAGAAAATACCTTATCACAAGTTAAATCAATCGTTCGCAATCCGTGAACAGAAAATGTATTTAACATCCAAGCTTGTTACATAATTTGCAGCGAGCAAATGTCATGCTACAAACACAAACGCATTTGTTCACTGCGTATGAATCATGACTGAACGTGCAAACTACCTGCTTAGTTTTGAAAATGACAATTGAGGGACGCTGGAAAATTCTGGCGTATTTATACGCTGGTTACGATGTTGTTTCTTTATTTACATCTTAAGTTACGTCGTGTGTCCAATTTTTACGAACATGTCACGACGGATGGTTGCCGACAAGACAAAAGTTGTAAGTTACAAACTTTTACAAGTAATCATGACGGTGTTCAACATTGTACATCCATGCAACATTTCCGCTGAATGCCTTAAATAAAACACCAATGTTTAAATGATGGTGTTTTTCCAAGAAATCTAAAGAAATTGTCCTATGTTTTTCCAACGGTGGAATTTAAGATATGTGCATAACGTTATGCATACCTTAACTTTATTGTCCCAGATGAAAAAATGCGGTAGTCATGTTGTTTTGTCCTTCTATTTTTTAATGCTCTGTACTAAACGACAATGAAAAGAAACATTTTAGTGCGGGTCTATGACAATCTCTAATATATTGTTAATTTGCGGTTTTCCGAGCCCAAACATTTGCGGTAGGTCAGTAGGTGGATTCTTGTCGTAAAGTTTTTCCCATAAAATATAATGAATCGAACAATGTCCTGTACGCAAGAGCTATAAATAATCAGTCGGTATCAATTCTGATGGAATGGTCTGTTGAGGTGCTGTATACCAACTTTTTATCGAAGATGGCTTAAGCATAGCAATGAACATGCTGTGATCAAGAATTTATCGTCAAAAATAACTGATAGAATATTTCATGGAATTGCTGAATGTCCGAATATTCGATCGCCGTTTGACAATATCGGTTGTTCGTCAAGCAAAGCACAGAAAACTAAATAAAATCCCAATGTGCATCATACAGTCCCCAACATAATGTATGTACAGCACGGCGTTGTGTGTACAACACGGCCTAACCATCTCTATCGACAGTGGGTAAGCATAGTGGCCTAATTGTCCTATTTCATGATGTTCTTTGAAAAGTGATACCTATCTGTGCTTAGGGGAATGCAAGCTGATGATTTTGATACAGTTTCCGTGAATAAGGAACGAAATTTGTGCCAGAAATAACCCTGTGCACCCACACAAAAGCGACAAGCGATGGACGAACATTGTTTTCCGTTCTATATCTCGACCATAAAATATTGCGGGAGTATTATTTTGCTTCAACAAACATTGAATGTCTTCTATAATCTCATGATGTCCCAGTATTGACTCCGATCAAATACAGTTCTTAAACTTAAAAATGTTAACAAATACATATACACATGCATTGTAGCAATTTTTGATGTAAATCTACGCACATTCAGCGACAAGATCGAATACATTCCTTCTAAATAATTTTTCATGTCAAAACATAACTTCTTTCCAACGCCAAAATTTTAAAAATAATGGTATTCGAACAAAAAGACAATTCACTAAATATTATCATTTTTCAAATGGAATGAACGCGACTTATTTCTTGAATTATATCGATAAGGATACACTAAGTTTAGTGAATCCTCCAGCAATACTGACTTAGTCCAATATTTGATAATTTTGATGGTGATTTCAAACACACATGATGATCTAAAAATGAAATATAAAATATGTCATAGATTACTCACAATTAATCATATCCTTTATGTAATGCCGTGCACATATTTCCCAATGCCTATGTTTGATTAAAGAATATTATCAAGCGTCAAGAGTTCTAAGTGTCTGAGATACAGAACCCTTATCGTCTCCCCTGTTATGTTATGTTCAATTAGAATCACTTCCGGTGACAATTGTGTCTGCTACAGCGACGATATAATTACCAGGCATTATGATAACAAGTTCTGAACAATACTCTACGAAGACATAAAACGTGGGATAATGGACCATATCATATTATATCTGTGAATGTACTTTAACCAAGTGAAGGATGTATTGTTTTAAGCACTGAAACTTCTCTAAGAATACGGGTTTTACGACATTTTTACTGATTCCATTCGCAAGTATCAATGGATGGCGTCCCTCTTGCGTCCCTCCATCCCATCCCTTCGTCTGTGTATCAATTTGGCCAATTAAAAACCAATACAGTAAATGACTTATAATTATAGTATTGATGTATTTATAAATAATTAATAAAAAAATCTACATCAATCGCATGAAATGGACTCTAGAGATTTGAATGCTTGTAGCGATGAACTTTGGTCAGTATAATGATATTGTTACTCAGAAAGGGGCAACATATGAGATTTTATAGCTGTGTGCGTCGATAAACAGATCATCATTGATCGCAATCAACTAATAGCCTCATTTGCAGTTAGATACTTGATTATTTTCACTGGGCGATTAGTAAAACGAATTATTGACATTGCTTAGAATGCCCTTTGTATATGCTCAATCTCGAATGTATATTTTCCCTTACTACTAAACCTCCGTTAGGATATAATTGACAACAAACAATCAAATGGTTTTTTGGTATGAGCCGTGGGAACCGCCGACCGATATATATTATATGTACATTCATTATATTTCAAACAACATAACGAATCACAACATTATACAGATAATACAAAAATCATCTAGTACAAGCTTATACAATAATCAAATATTGATCACCTACATATATTACAAGATAAAAGCACATGAAGTAATACATATCAGTGTTATTGTACACATTATTTCGCAATTACAATTGCGTAGAATTCTAAAAAAGAAAAGACGTACAATTGTCGGACGTTCCCAGAGCTGAATGGACATTTAGCGCCAAATCTTACTTATACTTACACAAGATCTCGTGCAAATACATGAGAGACACCCACCAGAGAATTCCTATCAATTGAAATAAATTTTCGTCTAATTCAAAACTTCAAACGAAGAAAATTACATTTCTGTTTTACATGCTGAACAAAGAACTGCATACGATATTTTTGGATTAAATAAAAACTTACGCAAAGCCATGCCAAGAAGATGTAAGCATTTAATTTCAGTGTTTTAAAATAATTAAAATATATGGCCAACCAATAGAATTATGCAATGATGGTGTCACGTGGCTGCTTTATTCTGTCTGTCGTGACTATATAATCACATTATTTTGAATCATGGAGTTGAATTCGAGAAACGAAACGAAAGTTCGACATAAACACACCATGGATTAAATGGACTTAAGTCATCGACGTAACTGTTGTTGTCTTGAAGTTTAACACCTCTTTTCGAAGGTATTTAACTAATGTATGAAGTTCAGTTGGCCTAACACGTGTTCCTGGGTTACGTAACTTGTTCGTCCGCCATCAACTGGCAACTTCCCTACATGAGCAAGAGGCACAGGTCATTGACTCTGGAAGTATTGCTTAATATGTCATCCGGGGTTCAAAACTCCAAATCGTGTTCTCTAACGACCGTATTGCACTGAGTCCGAGATATCGTGTTTTGCACCATATACAGCGCAAACTCCACGCAGCGGTTATCTTCACTTGCAGTACAGCAATAACCACTGCCATCACAACAGTCAAGTGACGATGGTTGGTTGGACAAAATGGCGGATCCGAAGAAGAAACTCACGTGAGGATGTGATGGTTGGTTATTTTTTAACTTTTCATACCACCAAACATCTTTTATGTTTGAAATTAGGATGTATAGATATAAAATTGTCAACTAAAATTAAATAAATGAAAATATATTTTGTCAAAAATCTTGACGAAAAGTTTGTGATGGCAGAGATCTCCGATAACTATAAGGGAATATCACTGCGTTGGAGATTGATACAGGCTTTAGGAAACTAATATCCTATAATATAGTTCATGTTAAAGTTAATCATCAAATTTCCAAGAAGATCTTAATCACTTAAAATAAGTAATTCTGCAGAAAAGTTTGAATTTACGAGTACTTCAGGAAATAAAACAATCACAACAAAAACGATTTTATCAACATAAGAAAATTGAACTTCTTAAAGAATACTTAGTAAAACACACTGTTTCATTCGTTATCAAAGCTGTTCGTACCCATCAAACTTCGCACAAACTTATTGTACTCAATACACCATTTCAACGAAATAATGAAATAGATAGGAACAATCTCAGACAGAAATAATGTGAAAAATGCTTTAACGTGCAGTCAATAAAAACTTCAAATTCCCTGTAATCCGTAACATATCGGTACATTAGTGAAGTTAATCGGAGAAAGCTAAGCATGCAGTGCTGAACTATTTGATAATATCCACTTCAACATTAGAGGCAAAAATTCCCCATAAAAACATCCCAAATATTTCATATTCCAGTAAGCTATACAGTATATTCCTACCATCAGGATCTGACTCTTGTCCTGTTATTTGTATGGTCGGCCAGACCATTCATTGTGCCCCTGTTCCCATGCATGTTACCCTTGCGCCTCTACAGTGCCTTTTGTACAGTGTTGTTGTCCTGTGGAGGCGTTGTCTTGTGTATGTGACGTTCCCCAGAAAAACTTTCATTCATTTTGAGAGGTAAATTAAGACGATAAAAGATTCAACAAAAAGTTTTGATTAAACATATTAGAAAGGGATTCTTAAAAGTGCAAAGTAAACATTAAAAATAGTTGGTTTGTTATACCCCCATCAACAGTTCCGAGGTTAGGTAAGTAGATCGACATTTTATGCATAATTTAGTATTTTTACATCATTCAGACAGGCCAGGCAATTGGTTCGGTCGAGACCAGAGGGGGGTGACGGACAATAGGGGCCAAACATTGTGTGTGACTGGCAACTATAATCAGTTATATTGTGTATACGCATTTATTACAGAATTGGAATGATGTGGCAATGAATTAAGTTGGTTCAGATAACTTTCATAAATGGTGGGATGGTTATGATATACCGTACACATGCAAATACCTTCACCATGTGTATATCGTCTCTTATTCAAATTATACCCACAAACTTAAATTTTTAGATAATTGATATTTGTGCAGAATATTTCAACTTTATAACATTTTACGACATCGCAACATTCCAGTACGACACAGCGACAATCGGACGGCCATAACAGGATCCCGTAAATATGTAGTAACACGACGCATGTAAATAGCAGAAGAGGAAGCACCTCAGTGATCTGGATTCATGAAGGTTTGACCTTTGTCCGCACGATTTCGACGTCAACAGACGTGTTTTTCTAATCGTATATAATCAACACTGCCAGGAAATGATGTCTCTAATACGATTAAGACTTACATACATATCAAATATAATACTAACAGACGAGATGTATACTTGTCTTCTGAAGACAACAATATGAGATAAATATTTCATTACGAACAGATTAGTTACTTGTGTATATATATATGTACCGCGGGTTTATTGTTGAGGAAATTCCTCCGCGAACTTCACAATCCCGAAGTTATGCGGCGCTAGTATTGGTTAGCAATCAAAGAGACAGAGGCCTCAAGTTAATACATGTAATACAAATGGTACGACTGTCTAAATAAGTTTGAACTTAAACTATTTCTTGATTTATGTACATCTGGTATACCGATAAATGTCAAAGACACCCTTAAATGTGGAACGCTTACAATTAATATTCTTTAAATAAAATAGAAATATGAATTCATAGGACTTATCAAACATTGATATAATAGACATATTTGTTAGGTGTAATTCCAGAGAAATGAACCAATGATGTGTCCTGTGTTCATATAACGCATTTATGGTCGAAAACCTTTCAACTTTTTAATACATTTTCAGATTATTTATATACAGTAAAACTGCTCTTTATTAAACCTCAATATTAAGACCACATCAAAATTAAGAACACAATTTTGAAGTCCATTTTCACTTTTTGCTCGATAATAAAACCTCAAAAATAAGACCACCTCAAAAATTAAGAACACAATTTTCAAGTCCATTCTCATCTTTTTGCTCTTTATTAAACCTCAATATTAAGACCACCTCATTAAGAAGACATTTTCTCAATAGTCCCAAGAGTGGTCTTATTATCGAGGTTTCACTGTATTCTGAAATCGTGAGTCAAGAGACACTGAAAACGATTTGGTCTGACCTACAATTATATAGACAATGCTCCTAACAGCAGAATGAGTTCAATTTCCGTATCATTAAACATCACGGGAATTTCCCATCGATCTTCCGTTAAAAGATAAGTATTGTTGAGTGGAAGGAGATAATGACCCAGTCAGTAAATCATCATATCAGATAACCAGTATACCTGTATCACACGTTGATCAGTGTAATATAGGTTCAGTTTGATATTTCCCATAGGTTAAAATATTGCATAATGAACATCTTATAGACGTAACCAAATGCCAAACGGCGTATTGCCCACTGTAGTGCCACATGTAGGCCGTGCCGCGTACGACCTTAATGCGGCGCACTTCGCCGCATATAGTACACGAACGCTTAATGCGACGGACATGTGCCTCGGCGCTGCATTAAGATCACTTCTCTTTAAAATGTTTTACGGACACGAATATTTGAATAAGATAACAATATCAAAAAATAGAAAAGGACATAAACTGACTTATGCATCATAACCAATGTTCCTTGACCACTGTCGGTCGAATGATTTTTCCATGAGTTATGCCATATTTATGTACAAATACGTTATAGTAGGCTTATAGATGTTTGTCAGCGTTTCGTCTTTTACATTGTACATTTTGTAGGTTTTGACGAAACCTCACAGAAATAATAAGTTTAAACACATGTGTACACACATTTGTTTGATTAATTGCTAACGCACATTGGTGTTAATATGTTGAAATGATGATAATAATAATAATTATTACGATAATAATGATACTGATTATGATGACTGGTGTTCGATTATTGTTGATATATTAATATTGATCAATAATCGATAATTTGTAATGGATTATCGGTGATGATGATTAAATGTGATCAATGATAATGTTGATCACTTTAGATAGGACAATACATAAAATATCTATGTGCGGAATGACCATGCCTTTTCGCCGCATATAGTTCGCCTCGTGACGCATTTAGGTCGTACGCGGTCTAAATGCGGCACGGCCTAAATGTGGCACTACAGCCCTCTAATACGATCATCATATTTCCGAGAGTCTATTGTGAAAAGCTCTAGCTCTAAGCATAACTCTAGACATTCCAAGTGAAAAAGGATATCTCACGATTTGTAATGTAAATACTGTGTCGTTATTTTGTTACGCATTTGCCATCGGTAGCATTAGTTTAAAAGCGATATATGGCCTACTAGACATTGGTGACCAACCCGATCTTATATTTTCCTCTGACCTTCAATTCTGTACGAAAGAAGGACACGATAGTTTCTCTACTATACTTTGTTGCGAACAAAAAAGATTTGCTAAATTTCGGGACAGTTTTTTCGGGAAAAATTTGCTATCACTATATATGGAATGAATTCACTATACTTCCAAGTCAATATAGAAGCCAGGAAAGTAAGCTTATATGCCTTGTTCAGAAACTCTTACATTTTCCATCAAATACCCAAAACCATAACATGTCTTGAATAATCAAAAGTCCAGCACACAAATTAAATAATTTTGCAAATACATGTTAAAGATGTTCAGTCTGATTTAAGCTTGGACGTAAACATTGAATGTTTCAAATCAGACAACAATTATTTGAGTAGTGTATTACATGTTGTGTACGTATGGTGAAGCTTCTCAGTACAAGCAGAACCATGTTTCATTAGCTGTCTTTCTAATTCCGTCAAGAAGATGCAGCGAGTTTATATGATTTTAAAAAATCTACGAACTGTTCTCAAGGAAATTCATAGTATTTGCGTCCACTATTTGTGTTTGTCCATCTCACCCAAGTGTACATAAAATATTTTCATCTATCTAAACAACGAATTTCTAAAAGCAAAAGTATGTCAGAGTAGAGCAATTGCAACATCTCGGTTATTTCCGTGACAGATCAGAAAGCGATCTCGAAGGTATGTGTAGGAATATACCTAACATCTCGATACGTTATGCGGTTTTCGTATGCTGTTAACTTTAAGACATCTGACAAGAAAAAATCAGCATTATCTAAATATTTTGTGTGCCTCTTATTTCTTATATTGAAACTATTTCTGTCGTACTTTCCATATAATTATACTACATAATTACATTCACTTTCTGTAGCCATTTCGGAACTACTTTTTAGATAATCATATTTCGATCTTTAATCTATTCTGGTAAGTACCATATTTTAAAAAGTCCCATATTGACAGTCTATGAGGACCCTAATGAGCAATCAAATATCACATTCAGTAATTTCCATTAATATTTCAAATGAGGTTCATAAAAGGAATGTTATAACCAAACAAGGAAATGTAAATGATTGATTGTAGTACCCAGACTGATCCATCATTGTCGGTATAGACTAAACTGTATGGCTTCTCCCTTCCGTTATTTCGTGTCTTAGTTTCTAAAATATCTTAAATAATCTAAAACAATTCATACGCCACACCGCATCAACAAAAGTGTGGTTAGAAGTCACTGTAGGTCTCAAAGAGAGCTTTGTTTGCAGTATATAACAGTACAAGTCCTGGGCATATTGCCACTCGGAGACGTTACTTCCATGATTACTTCATGCAGTATAACATTTAGCATTATACATTTGCAGCAATGCTCTTTATTGCTTAGTATACAGAAAGTCTTATCAAAGGGTAGCTTTGTAATGTGAGTATTATTTATTACAAAGTAAAGCGACTATTCCATCGAGTCTGCTAGAACAAGCGCTATACATGCAGCCAATGGTCATTTCTCTGGCGTACACAAAAGTATTTCGTCTCCAATTCCAGAGCTTTTCAGGGGAGGGAGTGTAATATTGAACCTAGTCACAAAGAACAAGATTGTTCATCGACAAAGTGCAGGACACACCGCAACGAGCGAGGAGCCAACTCTACAGCTGATGAAAGAAAATATGTTTAATTTTCAATATTATCTGCGTCGCGAGGCTTGACTACAGATGAAATAGGAAATAATATGTGACATTTATGAGGGTTTTTCAAGTAAATTGTAGAATTTGCGCTTTGTATTGTGAAAGTTACGAACGTATTTATCCAATTCTCATTGCAAAATGTCTAAGCAATTTAGAAGATTACACGAAAGATGCAGAGCAACCAGTTATAATTGGACACGACTCGATTTATTGTCTCCTCCAAGCAGACTTTGTTTCGTTTATGAAGAAATATAGATATGTAAAACAATCCAACAAATTGTAAATACGAGCACAACAAACAAACAATAGTTAAGGATGACCTAAGATAAAACTACTTTCTTCCATTTCTAAGGATTTTACTTTGAAGCGTTATATTCAGTAGACTGATTCCGGTTTCAGTATCTTGTTACGATGCAAATTTCGCAAAACAATACCAAGTTGACGACAAAGACTGTAATCAGTGACATTTGAAATAAAATAACAGGCTACATGTTCGAGAAAAGTGATCATTATTTTTAAACTCTCTTACACAAAGCCTTTCCGCGCAACGATTTGGACGTTTCTGTGAAAATGACAATTTCCGTTTTACTTGCATACATATTTTCTTCGAAATCGTTCCGACAATGACAAATTCTCGGTTATTTCCGGAATCACCGGTCTCTGTCGAAGTATAAACTCGGAAAATGCCGAGTTTCCGATTGATGTTTCAAACAAGAAATATCTTAAAAAAGATGGCCGGTGCAATCTGAAGCAAGTGAATTGGTTGCAATCTGAAAGCTTAAATTTGTTGTGCAACATCAAAATGCCGAGATGTTACGATTGTTGGTCACTCGATTATTCTACACTGTAGAAACTTCGATACATGTAAGGGGAGATGGCTTCGTAAGCGATTGGATAGAAATAACGTAGTGCAATTAGTCATAGACAGTATAATCTGTTTCAATATAGTTCATCAGTACTTATCAGTCGTGAAATCACACATTCATGTTAATAAACTTGTTACAAATCGATTTATCTGATTAAAACAATACAAATGTTCGTGACTTGTGACATAAAACCTAGAATCTTCTTAATTTCAACGCCGCGCAATTTCCCGAGGGGTTGACTAACAACACTACTCACTAACTAACAACTACTAATCTCGTAATATACTATATTTCTACTTTCAGACGCAGTTGTTAAGGCAAATACTATTATGATCATCTGGTTTTCATACAACATTGTCCTAATTATTTACAAGAATTAGATTAACGCCCTCATCGTGATCAAAATGTTTTCTTTGCAAACATAACAGCACTGCAATAATATAGTTCATTACTTTGCTTCGGAAGATGAAATACATAACAATAAACAAGTTAAGGTGTTTAGGTTTGGTTAACACATATATAGGTCTGATCGAACGGTAAGTTACCTTACAAAAATTCACTGGATACGTAATCATCTATATTTTTCTTAATATGCATGATTTTCCTTATTGTTTGTATGTACATTTAACTCAACCTAATATTTATTATTGAAATAATAAGCAAAAGCAATATATAGTGCAGATGTTGTATTAGAAGTGATTCCGGTTATGGAAAAAGAATTTCGGTATATTTACCGAAATAGAGTGGATTTCGATAAGTAACGTACCCCTCATCGAAAGGTTAATAAATCCGTTACAAGGTTACACACGTGCTTCGGTTGAAAAGAAGTTGGTTTAGTGGTTAACGTAGGATTTGATGTTTTACTCAACACTGATATGCATATAGCACAGCCATGTAAATAAGGCTGCGCCAAAAAAAGTTCTAACTTGGGAAACAATTAATATGACGAACTCAGACGTCAAACACTTGTCTGGGAAATAATAAAAATGGACAAACAATTGTAAGAATGCTGCATTAATGCACCCGCTTGTTTCCCGATATAATATATGACATGTTACCCCTAGTATAGTCATAACGCGCATAATACGGTTTTTCATTTTCCACATCAATGCGGAAGTTTGTAGAATACAGACGGATAATTTAAATGCACAAACATCACATAACGACCTCTTTTTATATCTGTTTCGATGCACACGCTATATACCTTCCACCCATTGCACACAATTGATGCGTATATTGAGATAATCTCGAAGTATCACATTTAAATATACTGTTACATAGTTTAGAATACAACAAATCGAGGCTTCAGTGCAAGACTGCCCTAACTCCTATATAAATACATAGGAGTTAGGATAGTCTTCACTATACCCTCGAAATGCAAACTTCACAGTTGGCTGATAAGATTACTAAACATCAAATTGTTATCAAACATTTTATCAACTGATGACACAAAGTACAGATGTTTGCAATAAGAATTCGACATTTAAGCAATAAATGTCAATCCAGATTGATTAAGATAGGAAATATTAACTATCATAAAGATTATAGCAATGCAAATATGCATAACGTGTATACATCAATATTTAATAAGAGATGTTAATAGTGATATACTCCAAGCAAATGGTCAATTCGTATAGTCATTATTGAGTTGATTAAGCCAACAGGCGAACATGTTTGATGTCGGACATTTATATTGTTCTCGATAAATTTTCCAGACATTCCCGTTAACACAACAAAAGTATAACATGCAGCATTGTACAAAAAAATCTCATCACAAGTAAGAAATCGTACAAATTAATTATGTCCTAGCAATTCTATTATCGAAGTCTTTCTGTACCGACTTGGGACATGACCCTAATATCAACAGACAATATATGGTATCTTAATTCGATAATATGTTGCGTGATGGTACAAAGGAAATTACAAAGATATTTATGTTACGTCAGTATACGTATGTCCAACATTATTGTCAACAGAAACATACGTTGTACTTTCTCTTGGGTGATTAGGTAAAAATCTAAAAAAGTCGATTTGTATAATCTTATGTCAAGTTTAAATACAGACGGAGCATAGAATGTATAAAACGTAAGAGGGAGGTAAATATTGTAAATGTGGGAACTATCTATTATACCAATGGATGTTCCTCGAAGTTTGTAAAAATTACCAAACCGGAACATGCAGACAATAGTTGCGCCTCCTCTAGGTTTCATTGCATTCCGGTCAGTGGGTGCTGAGAAATAGTGCGGAAACGAATTCGGGTCGGACGCACGCACGTACAATACTAACGTACGGACGGACGGCGAAGACACAGAGCATAACAGTCGAAGAGTAATTCATCAAAAATTCAGACCTTATATATTACATTATTGTTGAATTCGCATTTAGTTAGTTCAATTATATTTGTATTTGTATTTGTACACGCTCAAATGCAATTACAGTAAACCTCAATAATAAGAACACATCGAGATAGTCTTAATATTGAGGTTAAATAAAGAGCAATACAGTGAAAATATTTCCTTAATTTCGAGGTGGTCTTATTATTGAGGTGGTCTTTATGTGAGGTTTTACTGTACTTTTAAATAAGCATATAAATAACAAAAACATACAATAGGATTTGGCCAAACAATTGAAGTCCTCAATAAAACAGCTTTATCACACAAAAACTGCAATAAATAACCTCATTAGTAAGTAAAATATGTAAGTATTACTTCGCAGATATTGTAAACAAATGAGCTTTAACAACAGTTAAGCATGTTAAAGCATACGTAAACAATTTAACCAGATAAAATTAATGTGTCCCCTACAATTTGCAGCTCCTTAGAAAGGATATTACAGAAGGCAATAGCTGCTATCGGTTCAAATTAATTAAACTATGAATATATATATTTGGTTATTGGAGTATCAAGAACTTACCGGAGAATAGCCAACAATTTTGCAGTAGTTTCATCATCAGAAGATGATTTGTAATCCATTATTAATGTAAACATACTCAGTTTGTGCATTTATCCACGAAACACAGATGACACAAATTTGTTTTATGTAATCGAAAAAAGCTCAGAACCAGTCTCATTACAAGCAAATCACAGCACTGTAAGCAGCACAATCTGCGAAACCAGTCGACCTATCTCAGAATACAAATTGGAACAGTAATTCCATGATACAATAGGCTCTGTACATCAATACAAAATAAATAACCCCACTTGCTAGCTGTCTGATAATATACGATATAAAATATTTACGATGATACAAGTGTATAGATCAGGAAGGAAAATGATATGTTTATATTTATTCTCATTCAAGTTGATTACATAATACATATCTTAAAATCTTAATAATACGATACTTGTAAAGGGCGTGTTTAAGTTTATAAATCAAAGTTAAGTGTTAATTTAAAGTACTTTTTTTTCGTATATGTTTTCTCAGTTGAATATTTTTTATTTTGTTTTAAATTTGAGTAAGGAAAGAAAGAACCATACACGAACGACACACACTACATGAACGGCACACACTACATGTACGGCATACACTTCATGTACGGCACACATTACATGTACGGCACACACTACATGCACGACACACACTACATGTACGGCATACACTACATGCACGGCACACACTACATGCACGGCACACATTACATGTACGGCACACACTACATGCACGGCACACACTACATGCACGGCACACACTACATGTACGGCATACACTACATGCACGGCACACACTACATGCACGGCACACATTACATGTACGGCACACACTACATGAACGGCACACACTTCATGTACGGCATACACTTCATGTACGGCACACACTACATGCACGGCACACACTTCATGTACGGCATACACTTCATGTACGGCACACACTACATGCACGGCACACACTACATGAACGGCACACACTTCATGCACGGCACACACTACATGTACGGCACACACTACATGCACGACACACACTACATGAACGGCACACACTACATGCACGGCATACACTACATGTACGGCACACACTTCATATACGGCACACATTTCATGTACGGCACACACTACATGCACGGCACACACTACATGCACGGCACACACTACATGTACGGCACACACTACATGCACGACACACACTACATGAACGGCACACACTACATGCACGGCATACACTACATGTACGGCACACACTTCATATACGGCACACATTTCATATACGGCACACATTTCATGTACGGCACACACTACATGCACGGCACACACTACATGTACGGCACACACTACATGTACGGCACACACTACATGTACGTTATACACTACATGCACGACACACACTACATGTACGGCACACACTACATGTACGGCACACACTACATGCACGACACACACTACATGTACGGCACACACTACATGTACGGCACACACTACATGCACGGCACACACTACATGTACGGCACACACTACATGTACGTTATACACTACATGCACGACACACACTACATGCACGGCACACACAACATGCACGGCACACACAACATGCACGGCACATACTACATGAACGGCACAGACTATTCAAATAGTTTAGTCACACCGTTTTGTTTCCATCAAGAGTGCAATAAATTCTAAGCAGCTTCTATCAGAACGATACTACAACTACATAAAATAACACTTAAAACTTGTCTTCACGAAAAAAGTACTAAAATCAACAGTCGGTTTGATCAGAAATTCATTTACGAGAAAAGAGAGAGAATAAGTAGCAAAGATAAATAGTTCTTTTTATGCTATAGCTTTTAACGTACAATACAAACTTAATATGTAACATCTGAGATGTTCATATTTCTAAGAGCTGATAAACACCATTTGCTTTTCTACGAAAGACCGGTGGTGTCATTCACACTTCATAATTTCACGATTTAAAGGATTGCAAATTTACGAATTCATGAAATCACGATTTCAACATCACGAATTCATAATATTGATAACGTGAAATTTAACCAGTGAATTCGTGAAGAATTTCGGACTTTCCTAGGAGAGAAAAGATGAAGTTTGAATGTCACCACCGGTCTTTCGTACTATATCTGTGTTACCTCGGCCTTGTTAGATTACGACAAGTGGACAGCAAGCATGTCAAAGCTGTATGCATACATTGTTCTCAATAACCTACCTCGTATATACAAAATTACGATCTGCAAGTATCATACAAAGAAAACAGCCTACGCTCTCTTGGAGAGCAGTACCCAATAAAACCACCAAGTAAATAATCTCCTAAATTACATTTCAAAATTTATTATGTTCATTTTCTAAGGAAATATTTTAAGTTTAATATGTAAATACATAACAGCAGAAGAATTGACAGTCTTTAATTTCTTTACATGCATTTCCAGGCTACAATACCAAACACAATGCTCGTTGGAATTAGTTTCACAATTTACCGATTTAATTCACATGCAAGTCTGCAGACAAAGCCCTCACAAGCGCTCAGGCAAATTATTGAAACTTTAAATAAGCATATATAGAGGAACTTCAGCTAAACAGCATTTAAATCTCATTCAATTTCTTGCATATTCTGAGCACAAGAAAAAATCAGCCAAAATAATGAAATGAATGAAACTAGACGGCTCCGAACAACTGTTTTGCTCTCGACATGCATAGGGGATGTAATATTTGTTTGTTGCATACAGAGGCATAAAGTGTCTGGCACATTCAACTATGAGATTAGGTTGTCCCGCATACAGAAACTGCCAGTTTCAAGAAGTTACATGTTCATTAAAGGCGACATATAAACAGTGACACTAAACAACTGGGCCAAAACAACACCAAACACCATGCAGCAAGACGACACTTGGATTCGCATCTACCTCCATGGCTTTTTAATAAATGGAGTAAGACCTGGGACCAATATATACATATTGGTCCCAGGTAAGACTAAAGACACTATTAATTATCTAACCAAATGCATTTAAACTACGTGATTGTCATGTCATTTGACACCACATAGCTTTGTTAATTAATTGCCGTATTCTAACTTGGCAGCAAAATCAATGAGCATACAATGAATTGAGGCGTTTTAATTAAAACCGTATTACGTTATTCGAGTCAAATTGCCTTCATTTGTCAAATATTACACAAACATCGACTTATCAACTGCTATGTAGATGCAGCAAATTATGCTAAATATTATAATAATATAATCCAAACATTGTTTGGCAAATTGGTAATTTTACGCTTCATTCATGAATTATATAAGAAATTCGATTGATATAAAAAAATCATTGTACATCATAATAACAAAGTTATAGCACTAGTCTACCAATTTGCACCCGTGTTTTACAATGAATTTGAATTGAACAGATAAAATGACAGCTCAGTTTCATTTCAATAAATCACTTTGTAAATTTGGCAACCACAGTGACGAGAAACATGAGCATGACCGAATAGTACTGAGAGACAAAACCAATGCCCGAAGAAGTTACAACCACAAGTACAAGATAGTGTCATTGTTTTTATCCCATGTTTGCTTGTCCTTTCATGACATAAACCGTGTAAAATATCGTATGTTGCTATTTCTGGACAACTGTCCTTGAAATGTTTTTAATTAAACTGATCCACCATGTAGGTAAGACGTTGTTAAAGTACAGTTTTGATTATCCGCGTACAAACGACGAGTGATGAGTGTTAGTAAGGAATTAACCAATAACAAAACGTATATTGCTTTTTGTAGCGGGGCTTTAAATTACGCACTACTTGAGTCAGTAGTGATTTTTCCAGCGGACCTTTGAGTAGGAACACCGACCGTTCTGCGATCATAGATTGACAGCTACCTTACTCACAACTTCTACATTTCAGGTGGTATTCGAACCTGCAGCCGTGGGGGCGCCATAAACATATACTATTTATACAGTATGATTGAAACCACCAGACTTGAACAGGAGCAGCGTCTGATCATACTCCTGTAATGATCTAGGTTTAAAATGCACACAAGTGCCAAAACAGCGTTATTCAACATGTACACCCGCATAAACTGAGCTGATGGCTCTCGTTGAAGCTGGTTTTATGTTTTGTGAACTCCGGGTATCTGTTTGGAGGAGCATTATCTTGTGCATGTGGCGTTACTGTAACAATCTAATCTCTGTGTTTGTTATGCAACATTCAAGAATGTTCTAGAAGTGTTCACGTAACACAAGGAAATGGACGGAACATACACACACCCAAAAACAATCCTAGGGTTTTGGCACAACGCTATTCTAAGTTGTTAATTGTTAACAATGCCCTGTGCCATGCTAAAAATGTTACTAGCAAAATTAATTCAACCCTGAAAATCGCAAAATGTCTCACAGTTGTTCGATAACACTGCGATGAAGTATTTAAAATGCTAATGTTTAAATTAAGGTCGCTTTAGCTATCAGAAACAAATCAGAGTGTTATCTTTCCTTCAATTCATTCAGTGTTTCTCGGGCAGCTCGATTCAGTAAAGCCGATGCATAGATTGATGAGCGAACGAACACAACGATTTTGTACTTAACCCTGGAATTGATGTAATTCTATTCCAACTTATAACAGCTTAATCGCGCGTGAATAAATCCCAGAAAAAAATAATTACGTTAGCATTTAAATAAGGTAATGACATTCACAAGTACAAGTATATGTACACCCTCCAACGAAAGGGAGACAACTTGAGAGAGAGAGTATTGTTTTGTGTTTTCAGTGTTAGTGTATGTTGAATGGAGGAAGCTATCCACGCGGTTTCTGTAAGGTAGGTGTTGGTGTCACCCTGGTACCTGATAGATAGAAAATTAAATAACATCAACTTTTGAAGCGACTTAAAAGAGAGAGAATAAGTTGCTACATGGAACGTCACATACATAAGACAATGCCTCTCCACACAGACCTCCGGGAAAACCAAAGTCCTTAAATCATAAGGCATTTGAAGAAGCGAAAGGGGAAAGGGGAAATGGGCCTGTCCGACCATAAGCGATAACAATGGAGAATTAAAGAGGACAATCAATGGATGGAATAAATCACAGGACAAATCAAGACAGCTGCCAACAATAGGGCGAAAGTGAGGAGAAAATAACATGAACACTATACAAAGTGAAAGAAGCGCGCAGGGGAAAGGGAAACCAAACACACATCTAAACACAAAAAGAAATAACAAGAAAAAATATAAACATGAACCTCGACAAAATTATTCAATGTATAAAGTAGACAATGGAATGAAAGAGCTGTATATAGTCCTTGGTTTATTGTCTTCTTAATGATATTGACAGTTTCATTGTGGTAGCTCATGTACTTTTACGAAATGTGGACCTAAACAAAATCACAAACAACGCTGACCCCTTTGACCAAGAAACAACAACTACACTATCGACTGTTTTACAAATGTCTGCCAAACATAGATTCGTTAAGTGCAAAATCGTTCCATGCATTTCAAAGCAACTCATAGAAGTTAAGAGTGGTCGAGCTCGCACTACAAAACTTGAAATATAAAGAGAAATATGCTTGATATGAACCTAATAGTCACATTTCTGCATTGGTTCTGGATATTTAATCACGTCATTAAAATATGGAAATACGATAACGTTCCCGAAAATCAACTCCAAAGGTAGCATGACAATTACACTGGTGAGAAAGAAATAATTCAAATGACGAGAAAAGAAGGAAAAAGCAACATTGAGACACTGTACCTCATTAATGTTTGCGTGCATTACTGATGAGAAAATGACTACAGTACCTGGCTGATTCAGCGGAGACCCAGGTTCCAATTTGACTCTTGGAATCAGATACTGCTTAACTGTAACCCTCAAATGATTGCCAATTTGTGTGTAGGACCGCGGTAATAGGAACATTGTAAATGTTTGTATCTTAATTCATGTTTCGCATTTTTGTTTCTATAAGAGACGTTTACACTATATTACTGTCATTTGGTTTGTCGGTGTAATGTTACTTCGAAAATATTAAGCTGTATACGGAGGTGATTAGACCTAACAAAACGTCTTGTGTTTCTAATATCTATTATACATTCAATAAGTATTTGTTGTTTTTATAGTTGTGTTAGAGTTTTACCCCCGTGTTTTCAACGGTTACCGTATTTAGTTCTGTACGGCGGTCAACGACCTAACCAGTACTCGCCTGTCTTGCTTGTTTTCATCGGGTTTATGTCGCTTTCCAACACATTTCGGTGGTATAGGGCAGCCAGTTGACCTATTCAGTTTTTTGCGGGATTTAGTTATCAAACAGCACTAATTTGCTCTTCCGCAAGCACATGGCAACTTCTCAACATATGGAGGACATGACCGTAGTCAATGTCACGGAGGAACATAACCTGCCCATACCCGAGATCGATCACAGATCTGTCGGGTGAATATCTATCGCTCTACCAATTGAGTTAGCTAGCGTTGCGGGCCCAACATGAATCTGACAAGGAAGGCAATCACTTAGGACGTATTATCTTAAATAAAAATGTCATTAAGTATCTGTGTAACATTATTTAATCGAAACAAAATCAAAGACAACAATTCAGCCGATTTTTTCTCAGAATTGTTGGTCATAAACAGCAGGAACGTCCTAATGCACACAATGGACGATGACAAACACACGCCTCTATCGGAATCACATCGATACTAAAGCTTAACACCGGAACCAACGAGTCTGATAGCATGGCAACCTTATTTCCCATAAGTGCTTCCAAGTAAGAGTGCCTTGATAAAGTAATGTGTTATTCACATTTCGTAAATTAATTCTAGAATTGGGTCTTGTACGACATTTTAAAACATTTAGCCTACTGATTGCTTTTAAGGAGGTCATATCAAAGTGGATGAAGAGTTGTTTCATGATCGTACCAGACGTTTTTATGTAGATGACAAACTACATCAAGAAAAGAGATTGTTTGATAGACATATTGAAAGGCCGAAATAAATAAAGCTTACTTGTACAGACCGAGTTGATTACCGCAATCATCATGTAGGACCACAAACATGTCAATCTTTCTTCTGAGAAAAATAGAATTATTAACGTTTAATTGGCGCTATTTTGTTGGTATAAATTCGATAAGATTTTACACAAAATTCTGCCCGATGAGATCGACGTGAATGGCTTCCACCAGGTCAATGATGTTTGAGTCTATTAAAAGAGCCAGAGTTTTCGTATTGTTATTATTATTAAGTATACTTTCAGTAGTAACATCCATGTATAAGCCAAACGTAAGTATATCAAATTGTTCACTGAGCGCACTCACACACAGACACACACCTATACCTACTTATTATATGCGAATTACAAACGTTTTAAGACCGAATCTCAGACTTATTTACAAATTTACAAGCATTTCGTTTTCATTATATTTAAACGGGCACATTTATGCCTGAATATTTCTTGTTACTCACTCTACACTTTTGCCATGTTTTATCAAAATACAGTGTGTAACTATTACGTAGGAACAAAACGAAAATTTACCATTTTAAAATATAATTATAAGTACACAAATAAACTAAGAATTTGGGCTTCGATAGTCTAAGCTTTTGTTTATGTATGTATCCATCTTATTTTGAACATAAACTTTATCATTACTGGCGTGACGTGTCATGTGCATTGTTTTATCATATACAACCAAAACATTATAGAAAGCGTTGTTATGAGAAAGATAGTCAAAGCCAACGTTTTCCTTGACCGAATTATTTAAAATTGAGCCCACTCCTGTTGTTGTCTCAAGTTTGATAAACGACCATTTGAACAATTATGAAATACGATACATTGAACAAGAAAGACGTCAATTAAGGAGTTTGATTTTGAGATAATTGCGGTACCATTATAATATAATCCTTAACCTTATATAGCTGGGTATGTCATGCAAATATTTAGAACAACTCGATAGTGGTCATGGTAAATACATGTGTGACTAGATGTTTAAGAGTCGCTTCGTAACAATGCATATCTGTTTCAGATGGATTCTGAAGATTGATGGAACTCGGTCAGAATCGGAAACAGACGCAGTGTTCCCTCCCACACACGTTGTGTTGCCAATGGTCGCATTACATTCCTGATTTTTGTTGATTGTTTTCAAATTCAGTTGGTATTGTTTCAATATTTCTATTTATAAAACGCTTTCGGACTGGAAACTAATTTGAATTTAAGTAATTTCGTTTATTGTAACATTTACTGTGTTTTCCAACAATGCAAGAACTGTTTGGTTTATTTATGTTTATACTTTGTGAAAAGGGGTTACGTAAAGTGAGAAAAGGCGAAGGAAAGACCGCGTTCACAAACGTATTCACAATATGGGGACGACTCACACAGATCCTAAGGGTATCAGGTGCACTAAAAAAACACGTGAATAGGGGAAATTAAATAGAAATAAAGGTGGGACAGCTAGTCAATAGAGATTGAAATGTAGAAAATATGCACCTACCTTAATATTTCTAACAATCTATCCGTGTTCATTGTGTCAGTATGAATATCGTAATAATTAAGAGAGAGTTAATCATAGCGTTGAAAATACATCGGGTAATATTTTACATCAGCTCTGATCGGTTCAATTGCAATTATTTCATTTTCCATTTCCACTATCTATGACATATTTACACAACTAGTAATATTTAGATTGCTTTTCGAGATTTTGCTAATAAAAGCATATAATCCACATTTAATTTCAATAAAAATAATTGCTTCAAGTGTTTCCACATAATTGAAATCATACTCCCACTCTGGCGTAGACTATAAATCACATAATTGACAGAGTTATAGGTTAAACTGTCTAACAATAATGTTAGAAGTATGTTTTTGAAAATTCCTTTTGTACAAAAACCATGTTTCAGACATCATAAAATGCCCAGCCGTTTTCTGTCAGAGATTTAATTGTCAAACCAAACACGAAGCCTATATCGTACGTGTAAGTTAACCCATTATTATCGCAGTTTACTACTAAAATAGAACTAAAAAGCACAGCAACATTCACTTGAATAAATTGTTGGCGATACGTGTTTTATTAAGACAAACAAAGGTATAGATCTACACTTTGCGTTTGACTTATCATCATTACTTTATATTCCCTTCACTAAACAATGGCTTTCAGCCAGCGATAACCGATACAGTATATCTAATTTCAGACTGGTTGCCACCTGGATGTCCCGTAGCATTGTTATGTAATTGCTTCCACTCGGCAGAATCAACAACAGTATAATTAGTGCATTTCAGTCGATACAAGGCCAGTCAAGAACTGTACAAAGACTTAATACAATATTGTCATTTGGTTGGACAAATTTTAATCTTCCCCAGGCAATCTAAACGATTAGTAATACATTCTGATCAGCATTCAAAATAAAAAGTATATGACGGAAATTGAGAATAATCATAAGGTAATTTATATACTATAAGGAGAATAACTTGACATTCACTAAACAATGTAACCGCTTAAACCGACCAAGGGAAATTGTATTTTAAGTTATATTCCGTTAGCACTGCCGTTGGATAACTCAAGTTGCCCTATTTTCTCAAACCGTCATAGAAATGACAATAAAACTGCTTGTTTGTAAATGTCTACTTCCAAATCCTGCTAAGCAAAACACCAGATAAGTGTCTTTTAACACTTGTAAAACTACCAGTGAGCCGACTACATTGGTTATAGTAAACATATGTTTGATGCAAACTACATGATTCCCATCTATTCACGTATTATTGATGTTGGAGAGCGACGTTACCATGATGTGGTTGGTATAATTTATGTAATTCAGGTGCGTAATTTGTTCTGGTAGCATGTTGCTTGTGACGTACTTACAAACTCTTTTGAGTTTTGCTCTTTCAAATATAACACACAGTTTGTCAGTATATATTGCCAATGATTTTCAAGCACTAGAATGATCTTTACCACGTGCAAACGCCAATTGTGATTAGGGAAGTACTTACTGTGTAAAAATAGATTCCAAATCCAAAATAAACTCCTTTTTTATCACATAATAATATGAACATGTACATCCCGAACAATTTAACTACAGCCTCACTAACACTTTTATTGGCATACATTTCAATCGGACTGCAAGGAGTTGGTAATGTATCCGATCCAACTTTCTTAAAAACGTATATATCTGTCTTGTAGCCATGTTTACATGCACTAACTACGGTAATTTTAAAACTAGTAACTACAATGTACTAGTACTTATTATTGAGATAATACATGAACTTCATGAAATTTATGGTGAATACATATCAGGATAAGTGCCCGTCCAGGTGAGAAAAGATTATCAGCAACGAATTACTGTAGCCGACTACACACGTATCAGGTCATTATCCGGCTTAACAATATCCGATACGGGATTTAAAAGCGCGGGATTTAATGCATTCGAACTTCCCGAACTGGTTTTCGCGAATTTAATATTACGATCTTTCGACCGCGAAATAATTCAGGACCATGGTTATCAAGAAATAAAGATCACGCGAATATAAAGTGATTTACAGTACCTTTTTTCTTGTTTATGATTTAAATCCATGTGTACAAACCCTTGAAAACTGGTATTCCTATTGAGTTGATCCTAATATTGCGTTTCAATAAAGAACAAAGCAGTGAAAATGGACTTGAACTTTTTGAGGTGGTCTTTAAGTCAGGTTTTACTGTATATACTATATTTGGGTATGGGCCGGTGGCCTTTCAGAATATCACATTGACCATTACTGTCTATATTGTCTGAACCCCGAGATAACTCACTGACATTCATCCCTGGTTGTATCACAATAATTTACATGATATTCGAGGAACGTTGACGCTTTTTTAGCAATACAATGTCTTGTCTTACGGATGCCGAATTGCCGGTTCCTTTCCGTTTCCTGAAGCTTTTTTGTCATACAAATCGTCAGTTTTGACCTACAACCCTTTCAGAAGACTCTACCGATCCAATAAGAAAACACAAAAGCTTTTCCTTCCCCATAAATATTCTACTTTTCATTCTGCAGGGTAAGTAGATAATTCCATATATACTAAAACTGCTGATATTCAAAATTTAACAAGAACGTATCGCTGAGACAAGAGGTACTGAAGATCTGTGACTCGCATCCGTTTTTTCGGCAAAACCGTACTAACAGGACTGGTATTTGCATATCAGTGTTGTGTAAACCAATCAAATCTTACGTTTATCACCGACACAACTTATCTTTACCATCAAATTACGCCGACCATCTTTTTTCAAGATATTTCTTGTTTACCTTTCGTTTGAAATTTTAGAACATCTGTTATATGCCTTGTGGTATGGGAGTACAGTGCTAACAGTTAAGAATGCTTAAAGCAAATTTGGAAATTGTTAAAACTTTAAAAAGAAGTTCTGAATAAGTGTGATAACAGTACAATTATTTTTGAAAGTTTAAATCCCTTCCAGTGAAAAACGCCAAACTTGATTGAATCTCATAGAGGCGATCTGACCATAAATAATGTCTTTCTACCATATCCCCCCAGGGCCATTATATTATTACACTCTAAAATATGTCAATTTAGATGTTACGAAATTGTTTGAATTTCATCTAAAAGTCATTGAATGACGTTTGATGGCACTATTAACGGACTTGCAAACAGTCGTACATACGACAAACGCCACTATTTCACCAATGTACATCGGATTCAGGTCAGCTAATGGTATTTACAATGAACAAGAAAGTTAGAACTTTCCCAACAATTTAGCACTACCGCCGAATTTCATATAAAAAGCGAATCTCAATAATAAAGTCAATTATCAAAGGTTTAGCCATAAAATATACATTTTAGTAGATTAATTAGCTAATAACTGATAGCGATACATCAAATTGTGTGCAGCATTGTCACAAAAGTCGGAGTAACGCTTAATGTGCTTTGATAAGGCATTTGGTCACGCAGTCACCGAGAAATATCTAAGTAAGCATGCAATATATTAAATTATATTTCGTCGCAATGTGGAATGTCATGTATCAACATAATCTCTAGGCGTGTTTAATGCAATGGTTTAGAGTGATGCTATCGAATACTATAATGAAACATCATGATTGTGACAATTAGCTTCGATTTAACGCGGATAATGTAACATGTAATGCTGCTCTTAGCATATTGATCCTTATAGCATACATTATTTTGTATGGAATTAGGTATATCAGCACACATGTCTTAAGGAGGATATAGAAAAAGAACTAAAATAGGTCTGAGTTAAACAGCAAGTGAGCAGAAGATAATCCAATACGTATACATGTGTGTAAGAGAGCCAACACTTGTATGCTTTATCGTTTTTGATTCTGTTTGGCGGCGCATAGCCAGTTTAGGTCATTTAACATATAATGAAGACGGTGTCCACGTGTAGCAGCGACTCGGGAGTTTGTTGCCTCGGGCTAATTAAACAATATTTACGTACTATCTAAGTGTCCAAACACATGTTTTATCACGCGATATCCTCATCATGACACATGTCAGCCATACAACAACAATTGACAACAGAAAACATTGATATTGAAGGTAGGAATATGTGGCATGTTTTACGAAGCAAACACACCTTATTACATCACGGGTTTACGGCAAACCGATTCCATAATTCTTCATTATCAGTTATGCATCAGCAATCGTCAACAAAACAATCCATTAAGAAAAAAACTGAAACAACATTTTGTAAATTTCAAAAGCTTCAAAATAAAGGATCCAACCATGAGCATATACTTACGATTTCCTTTTATTTCATATGTTTCATTTAATTTCGCCAAAGAATATATGTCAAGGAGAAACCCCACGACCTTAATTCAAGTAGACTATCGATGGTGCAAATCGGTCTGACGTGTTTCTGAATATAATTGCAAGTCTCCCATGGCATGAACAACAATATACATAGTGGGAACCTGTCTAGCACATCTTCCACACTTATAAACAACCAATCGCTTTACTGATCAAATATGTTTGCATGTTTATCTGGCAGACAGCTTAGAGAGCTCATACAACAAGATGCAAACACGGAACATGAATCAACCTCCAAGAAATTGCATGGACGAGACTGGACGTAAGTTTAGTCTGACATAACAGATTAAACAACGGAAACTAGCGAGACAGAATCCGTCTATTAAGAATTATGACGAATGCTTAGACATAAAAATATTACAGAAACATATTGTGCGTCATCTGGAAGACGCCAAAGCATGCAATCCAATGCCTCAACATAGTGTGACCCTTCGAAACATCAACGCTTTTGAAAACAAGTACACTGTATGTTTATGCCATGGCAAAACACCATTAACTTAGCGCTGCAGTTCTGCTGATACATATCAAGTGAACGCAATCACATTCTCGTCAGTAATGTCTCATTGACGAATGCAGCGAAACGTGAACTCTATGGCAACAACAATCTAACATGTTTGAAACCATTTTCAGAATATCAATGGAACAGTTGCAATATGAACGCATTCAAAACGATCCTTAAAAAATGACACATGTAATGTTACTCGTATCTCAGTTATTGTAGCAAGTGAGAAAGACATTAGGAGCTCCTTCGCAATCATTCAGAGTTCGACCAGCTTCTCCCACATTTCCTTAATATAGCTATTAAATCAGTGATGTTTGTGTCATTCACTCTCTCCGTAAGGTTTAACCATGTCTATTATAACAGTGTCATATTGTTACACTCTATTGTTAACCATTCTCCTGTGAAATTACTAATCAAAGAATCACCGTATCACTCCAATACACTTCCATATTGGACCTAAATCGAATCTAACAATGACAATAATTACACACAAACGCGCGGATTCTCAAAAGTATGTGCCAATAAAACACGATGGTAATAACTTCTTTATGGACACATAATCAAGTATAATACGGTTATGACACTTGCAATATTTAGGAGACTTTAAGACTAATGTAAATAATGTCAGTGTTTTTTACTTTTTTCGTGTAATTTATATTTTAAAATCACATAATCAGCGTGTGCTTATTTTCGACGAAAACTCTATTTTAATGACATCCAATTTTAAACTTGAAAAGTATTGTCGTCCACAAACGGTGACAGTGTGTTCCTGGTAAATACTACCCTTGTTTCCAATAATCGTGTTCTATAACAGTCCATCATGGATCGACGAAAATGTATCCCATTTTTCATGCCAATTATGACAAATATCTGCTATAAAATACTTCTTAATGAGATTGAGCTGTTGGCTAACGATCGATTTGGAATAAAATCTAGCACAATGAGGAACAATGAAGGCATGATGTATTGTACTAGGATGACACATATTTACGGATCACTGTGGCCAGGATGATGTGATGTTGTCAACAAATGGTATTCCTAATTCTGTGCTTTTGTAAGCATTGTGTAGCATACTCCGGTCCTGCTATGGTAGAATTTTACTTGTAATTGATTTTGAACGGAAAAATTACAACTTCAACGGCCCATACCAAATTAATAATATAATAACAATATTATAATTCAAAGTTTACGGAATCATATTTATCATCATATTAAACAATACATTATTTCATTAACTGGTTATTAGACATTTGACTAATGCCGAGGTAAGTTTCAAATATACTTTGACGTATTTATTACACGAACGTTACTCAGTTTTTGGAATGAACCATTTATGTCGTCGATTTAAATTTTATAGTATCATCGAGATAACAATTAAGGCCATCCATAAAGAAGATCGTTTGCCGTACCTCGACGGAGTCGTCGAAATTAGTCCAAACTCATTTTCACTTTTACACACCGGGTTTGAAATGTATAAAAATCTATAAACAACAGCATAATCTGAAAAAGTCTTTAAAAATCGACATACTGATTCATCACATACATTGTGGGTAAGGGGAACGCAAACACATAGTTTGTTTTAAGTATAGCCTTATAAAGTGATTTATCTAAAATTGTTGATATGTAATTAGGGCAAACTAAGGCCACATTGAAAAGGTCTTAGTTTGTTGTTTCCCGATCCTACTTTGTGAAGATAGATAGTTAGATTTATACTTGTACGCAACTGTTTTACTATGTTCCCTATCGTGAACTATTGAAGTCCCAAACATATAATAAATATAAATATCAATCATATATCAATCGTTGGTTGTAATGTTTTCGAAGTATTCTCCATGATGTTCCCATATTCACGTATACCCTTAAACTTAGTTATTCACGTACATACGTAAATTTAAGAAGATTCATTATATCAATGCAAACATAGTAATTTCCTATCTTGCTGGCCGGTTAATTTAACCTAGTTTCTCGTGTTATTCGTTTTTGTTCCCGACTGCATCAGACAGGTAAACACTAATCGGTGACGTCTCATCACGTGATGGTAATTTTAAATATGATTAGTTGTTGTTGCAGTAGTTGAGTTTGACACCATCAATACTTGTGTTTGGGTGAATAGGAAAATCACGGGAGCACATCGGCATAAACAAGACTCGATGTTTTCGAAAATGAAAGGAAACTTATTGATAACCATCAGCCGACGAGCATAACATTGTTTCATATACCAGAACATGTTACATTTGTTGCGATCAAAATGGATAAAACACCATTATTAGGCCTTTAAAAGAATTGGAGGCGCAGTATCGTCAGCTGTTAGGAAGATTGCAAACACATTATTTTTAATATCGGCCTAAAGTCTGACTCGGGATTGGGACAAAATATAACTCATTAATAGTGTCACTTTAAATTTTACAACCCCGTCAAATTCATACGTTTATATCCATCAGACCATAAAACAAAATATGGGTTAAAATTCGAAGTCATTGTCATTGCAATTCACAATTAAAACATTCAAAACAGCGTTACGTACCTTAATATTGATAGCAATCTCGCCATCTTCGTATCGTTAGTATTTTCATACATATCCGACAATGCTCGCAACATTTTCTTTCACAAAATGTACGCAAACAATTAATCCTAAATCTTTCAAGCGTGTTTTATTGTATCACGAACATATCTGAGGCTGGTGGCTGTATCTCTAATGATATAACTCATAGCCTTTGTCAGAGATACTGCATATATTGTTTTTCACTTCTCTTATATCATCGTATTATGCAAATTACCCGAGATGGTTTACGACGACATGTGCACTATAAAGTACACATTACGAATTACAAAGGAATATATATCCAATGAAATAACATTGAATTGTTATCGTAATTGACTGAATTAAATTACCACAGAAACTTCGATAAGACTGCACAAGCGTACAAATTCATTACATAATTTACATTTGACCTTTTAACAGTTTTCATTTATGCTTTTAATTTACTTTAATTCCCGTTAATTTACTTCCAGATAAACAAAATGTGTTAAAATAAACTTGAAGACTGTATTACTTAATGTATTAATGAAAACCTGCTGCGCGCGCATTCAAGAAGCTCTTCAAAAGTAGTTAGATGTTCAATTTTCTACTTTATTTTCTTTGGCTAACAATTCTTCGTGAAGGCATTTAAATTTTCTGTTGACACAAGACAAATGTTTTCTTAATCTCGTTCTATCATGGAATATTCTGATTTCTCATCAATGTGAACAAATCATTTTGAATTACGTTTAAAATGTTGTTGTGGACGGGAAGTTTTCAGCAACTCAATACAAGCGCATGTTGAATCATTTTAAAATGATTACATCTCTTTCAAATAATCCGAAATTTCCGCTATGGGAAACATTTCTGCCATTTTCAGTATCAGTATTACGATCAACACAAACTGCAATCTCATTACAGCACAGGAACGAGATGATCACGCAAATAACTATAATAACAACAGACAATTCCACAGACGATACAACACTAAATACTAATGTCTGCGTCAGTTAGGTGTCGTACGTATAAGGTAATGATGTCAGGTCCTTGAATTCTTATTATCATGTTTTAGAAGTTGAAGCAATTTGAATTTTGTCAACCTAAACGACTTTTGATAATTGTCTTAAAGTTGTACAGGATAAGTATTGAACATGGTGGCGCGTACTTTGAAAAAGAGTAGTGTTTTCATGACCCGCGGGGTTGCTCCCGTGCACCGGGTCGCTTGACATGTGTCATTTGTATTTCATATATAATTGTTGTTTCTGCATCGGTTTTGTTGAAACTTTGTATATTTGTAACGTATAGTTTCTGATTTATTTTGCATATAAATTATTTGATGTATATTAACAGATATAAATGTTATGACCACAGTCTTGAAACTTTTTGAATAACACTCGTACATAAGAGGTTGTATATGGTTTTATCTGACTCATAATGATAATGTGTCAATATTTCACGATTGAGACTGATGGGCCGTTGGGGAAGTATATTCTCCCTGATACGTTGACTGAATGACATCTGTTCCTACCTTAGAGTCATGTGAGACAGATGTGAGCACAGTATCATAACCCAGGAGACTGGTTAGGTCAACTTGCACCGTATATGACAGAAATACAGTAAAACTTCAATAATAAGTCCACCTTTGGGACCCTTGAAAACTGGTCTTATTATTGCGGTGGTCTTAATATCGAATGACAGCAAAACAGTGAAAATGGACTTGCAAATTGTGTTCTTAATTCTGAGGTGCTCTAATCATTGGGGTGGTCTTATTATTGAGGTGCTCTAATCATTGGGGTGGTCTTATTATTGAGGTGCTCTAATCATTGGGGTGGTCTTATTATTGAGGTGCTCTAATCATTGGGGTGGTCTTATTATTGAGGTGCTCTAATCATTGGGGTGGTCTTATTATTGAGGTGCTCTAATCATTGGGGTGGTCTTATTATTGAGGTGCTCTAATCATTGGGGTGGTCTTATTATTGAGGTGCTCTAATCATTGGGGTGGTCTTATTATTGAGGTGCTCTAATCATTGGGGTGGTCTTATTATTGAGGTGCTCTAATCATTGGGGTGGTCTTATTATTGAGGTACTCTAATCATTGGGGTGGTCTTATTATTGAGGTGCTCTAATCATTGAGGTGGTCTTTAGGTGAGGTTTTACTGTAATGTTGAAAACGGTGAAAACAATCCAAGATACGGCTCCTAAGCAAGACATGATATTACAGGGACGGTTTACAAAGGGGTCAAGCTGACATATGTCCGCCCCGTCAGGCGGCAAGTGACACAATTAATATCGTATTTACTCTATACCCCCGACCCCTAATGTCTGGCTTCTTGAGCCGACCCTGCTATGAGAAATACAATGTATATCTAATTTCTATAGAGTAGGCTGTCAAAGATACGTAATTGTTATTGCTTGTATTTGTGTTATCATGGCTAGACTCTGATATAATTAATCTACATGTCTCACAAGTTACTGAGCAACTTAACTGCATTGTTATCTATAATGCACACGTTTTATATTACAGATGACTTGCTGCACGAAATCAGTGAATTAAATTATGAAACATACGTATCGTGTAAGAGATGTTGTTTTCATTATTATATGGCTTGAGGTCGCATACATGGTAATGTAGTGACTACTCCAGCTTAGGTATGGTGGGGATTCGAACCATCAGCGTTGAGGAGTAAGTGATACGAAGTCATAGAGTACGCTAGAGAGATGTTGATAGAACATCAAATTCACATCACAGGAATGTGTCAAGAGTTATCTCCCTTTATCACTTTATTGTATATGTTTATATAGTAAAAGGAGTCAAACGCTTCTCACACTGGACCTTTTTACGTGACCGACATCGCGCTTCAAACAAGAAAATAAATCCATGAAATGCAACGAATTCTACGCACGAATAATTAATCTTTCAAACCACCCATATTTTATGCAAATCCGTCCAGAATTGATGAAGTTCTCTTCAGAAATGCACCTAAATGCGAACATGGCAAAAACCTCGCCGTTTTGCTTTCACACATACGGAAGGCAAAAAAACGCATTTTCCAATCGTTTCGGTCAGACAGACGATGAAGCGATTATTTTTCATTGAAACCATTTTAAATCTATCCTATGCGGCGGCATATTTATGCTGGCGCTATTTACGCACGTCCAAATAACAATTTGCACCTGGCTGATATCGATTTTTATCCTGATTGATCGACATCTAAGGAAATCCATTTATTAATCGGATGAAAACCGATTTGGTCGAAGTGTTGTCAATATAAAATAAAGACTCTGATAAATGTCATTACGCCTTGGAGTGTATTCTGATGCACCAAGTTGATAGCATACAGATATAGAAACACTGCATTCCTATAATGCTATGAAACTGATGAAATCACGTTTTAATCAACGTATAGTGGTGATTCTAATGAGCGTGAATTCGTATAAGTTGTTGTTTCAGCTTCTATTACTGTTATCGCCGGTCATACAATCATACTAAACGCAATTACAAATTTAATTGCTTTGTAATTGCTTAAATAAATATTGAGCAAACGGGTGAAATCGTTAACCACTATAGGCTAGGAGTGATTTTACCGTGATATTAGAGTTATACGTACTAACCTTTATTTGAGCGGAAACTGAGAGAGCATAAAATAAATGGCTTTGTGTAGAAATAGAATCAGAACAAATACAGTAATAAGGATGAACAACATATTAGTAGAATCTATTGTTCACGTTTCCGTGGATCATTCAAACCAGATACGTCCATCGTAACAACATTTCAGCTGGTGTGAGTCCGATTCGGAGTTAAGCCGCGAGTCATCGTTATTTGCTTCCCGATTGATCTCCCTTGATGCGAATGCGCATGCGTCAAATTGACTACCCGTTTCCGGATAGACGCAACATCAGCCAACGATGGGGTATATTTATTGCTGTGCACAAGTCTGTGCTTATTGTAGATGATCGAAAGGTTTCACTCCATTGATTTCCAGCTAATTTAACAAAAGGGAAAATATGGATTCGACGTGGGAAAAAAACATCGCCAGAATGTTCTAGTTCTGTTCAATGACACTTAGCCATTGCAGGAAGTTGACAAGTCGCACTAAGATTGGGTTTATGGATATGACAGAGTACATCGACCATTGTCTGTTGTTATTTTTTCTATCATATAACGGAAATAATGCCCGACGAAATGATAACTGTTCGACCGATAGAATTGTATGGGATAGTTCACACATAGATGAATTTTTGAAAGATCAGTCAACGCAATTCATTTGATGACAGTGTAAGAAATCAATAAAACTGACATTAATCAAAGTATTGACTAACATTCAAACACCGTTTCCATATCGTTTTTCACACTTTGGCAAAAGCCAATGAAATAAAAGACGAATAGGATTAATGATGAATGCCAGTCAACCAAATCACAGAAATTTGTCACGAGTTCAGTCCCTTTATCCCTTCTAGAGTTTTCTCCCTTTATTCTTTCTATAGTACTATATATACATATACTATAGAAGGGATAAAGGGACAGAAGTCGTGACAATCTCCTGTGATCAAAATCTACTTTTAAATTGCCGACAAAATTATGGTGAAGTACAACACCGAAAACGAAAAATTGATTGCAACATTTCTTGAGTGATATTCTAGCATCATGGGACTTCCCTACAATTCACGTCACGTTTCTTATTGGCCATCTTATGTTCATGCTGATTATTCATTGTTATCATTATGTTTTTCATAATCGACGTTTTCGTACACTCATGGGTGCATTTTGGGTTAAACAGCTTGAGTCTGTTTAAATTCATACTGATGCATACCTCATGCTGTTTAACCCAAATTTGATATGTACATGATGATGTGTGTATTTCGAAACAAATATTAGTATAAAAAGTCACCAGTTGTAAGACATAACGAAAGAATACTTATAGTATCGTCATTTTTTATCCCTTTAAAAGGAACCATCATTGTTATTGTAGTTCCTTTACAACGAAATAAAAATGAGTATCATTTATGGTACATATGATTCATTAAATATACCATTCGTTTTGTGTTTCAATAGTTTTTATCACTAAGATAACAAAAGTCATTGCGCAGTCACAACAGTTTTTCTTCGAGAGGAAAACGTAGTTATATTGTTTATTTTATGGACGTTATTAACACGTAACAGTGTCTTGGACATTAAGTATTTGGCCAATATATTTGTTTATAATAAATACTTCTATTCAATAAAAAATAATTGTACATGCTCCGATGGATATGCTTTAGCATTACAGATATGCACTCGTATGATATAATGTCTCACATTCTATGTAAGTAGACTACACCAGTGTACAGTATAATCTCACTTAAATACCACCTCTATATTTAGACCACCTCAATATTAAGACCAACTCAATATTAAGACCAACTCAAAATGAAGAACACTATTTTCAAGTCCATTTTCACTGTCTTGCTCTGTATTCAACCTCAATATTTAGATCACCTAAATAAGAATACCAGTTTTGAGGGTCCCAATGGTGGTCTTATTATTGAGGTTTTAATGTACAGCTATTTTGTGATCGACATAACGATGTAGTATCAAACTTGTGCAAGTAATAAACTCACTGGAGAAAATACAAGAAATATTCAATTTACAAATCAATAAATCCGAACAAGAGCTACGCTGCAAATATCTTTGCTGTGTTTTTTAGTTTTTGAATGCAAAGTATAAGATCAGTTTGAAATATATCCAAGAAGCCATGTGTAAAATCGATGATCAAACAAGATAATACGGATTACTTCCCTTTATCCCTGAATATTACAAAGCAAGATTGACAATGCAAATGTTTAAGGACGACGCATCCAAACAATCCTCTGTATGTGTGTGTTATCAGTTTGGTTGTGTGTACTTTTGAGATATTAATCTGGAAACAAATATCAATGAAGAGGCCCCTTTAAAATATAAGATATAATGTTTTGATTACACAATGCTATTAAAGTGCTCCCAGATTGACCGCGAACAAGTGTATGCACTTTCAGGACCGACTTATGTCAGTTCAGGTAAGGAAATGCTCTCGGCGTGCGTACAGCTATAACTGCTTTTGGGATTACCTTTCTATCAAAACACAACATCGGCTTTTGCTCCGTCCAGCTTGCGGACAAACACGAACATTTCAATACAACTATTTTGAAATGTAATGGTCCGGGTAATATATTCATTATTCCATACGCTCGCGGTTAATAAAACCCCACTGTATCATATAACGTTAAGCATACCAGTTAACAATTAGTCGTTTCATATATAATTGTAATATATTAAAATAATATTGTGTGCGTCTTATTGACCACTTGGTTAAATCAAGACGAGTTTATTTGCGTTTTTATTCAGATGCAGGTAGACTGTACATCGCAATTTTCATCTGCACATGTATGCAAATATCACATTTACGCAAACATACAATCAACAATACTAAAGCACATTTCAAAATGGTAAATATTTCAATCACTGTTTCTACTAGCGGGTGTTTTTTATAATCATTTGCAGGTGCGTAGCAAGAGCTTGTAGAATGTGTACGCAAGCAATCAAGGGTTCTAGGGGCTTGATACCCCGAGAACGCATCGTTTTCTAGCACTTTCGCAGTGCACTCTGCAGACATTTTTACAAACAATATAGTAAATTTTGAAGCGTTTAATATCAATAAAAAATAAAATTTCAAAAGTGCATACAAATGCTTAACTGTTGATTATTGCATTATTTGTGATTTATTTTGTTCTACTTATACAAACTGCTGACGAATCAAATGTAAGGAAACCTAAGTAGAAAATCCTCTGTGATTTGTCAAATCCCTACTTTCGTTTTGTTGTCTACTTCCGGTTTAGACAACTAACAGAAGGTATTTTTTGTAAAATGAAATTCAATGTGTTTGGTTTCAAACTTGAGAAGAGAACACATGTCATAAGCTTTAAGAGACCAGTCAATGTGATTGTCAATATGTAATACAACTCTTTTTGTCAATGTATGTTATAATGTATGATTAGTGTAAACATGACAGGCTGCATAGTAACCAGGTACAAATGTATTACAAAATAGCTGGTCCAAAAGTTCTATAACACGATTATAAAGAGTCCTTCAAAGCTCAGATAGATTGTTAGTCTTACTAATTATAAATATATATGTGATATTAAATGTTCCAGATACACTCTCCGATACAATTATCGTCGGAAATGAAAATAAATGTTCACATTAATTGATTCATTAACGCTACATATTGATAAATTAATAAAGGACGTAGTCAAAGAGAAACGATGCTTTATTTATGTTAAAAGAATATTTTGTTTTTTCATAATTTTCTTGTAAATGAAATCTTATTAGTTCGCCAGGAAATTAGATTCTACGAAACTATGTAATCATTGAACCGATTGCAATAATTATCGATACAAAGTTAGATCAGTGGTGTACCTATCGCGAAATTATTAATTTAAAGACGAACTCACCTGGAACGCAGAATTGACAATAACAGCGCCAGCTCTGCATCTTGCTCAATATCGTTCGTGTCCGACATCCTAGCGGTTTACGTCCGGTGTCTATTTCCGACAATACGCCTCCTTCCGGTACAGCCTAAATTAAAAAGAAACACTAATGTTTCTGTTCATTCGAATCACAATTGTAATATAAACATATGTTATATGATAAATAAAGCATGCAGCATTGTATTTCCTTTTTTCTGGCGACAGCTGTACGGTATTCATCACTTATTCAAATATGCATTCAATGATAAAATTGTACATACACGGACTGATTGCGATGTTCGCATGCAGACGTCATACGAAGTCAAACAGATCTAAAACGGTCGTTACCTCTGTGCCAAACGTAGCGGACAACCAACGTTTTTGTAGACTTTGGCTACAGATACATGCCTATTATTCGCCACCTGTCCTCGTCAAATGCTGTCCTATGGGTCATTTAGATCATTTGATGACTATATAGGTCAACATAATGTCTAGATTTCAGAATAATTTTACATTGTGTGTGTATTTTCTGTTTTAAATTATCTTATAATTCAGCAGTAGCTCATTGCTAGGGCGAAATGCAAAACACTGTTCATGTCAATTACACCACAGAAAAGCGCGAATGACAGCCAACGATGACTTTAAGTACCTTTTTAATATGAAATAGAAAAAGTAAGTGAATATCATGGATTGCGTAACCTTTGCCACGTTTTATAGCTATAATTATCAAAATAAGTTCATGCGCCGTACTACAATAAATATAATATTCGCACACGACATTTGACAATTTCGCGCAGACAAATTCATTGTTCACACTTATGTTGGTAATGTGTCACTCAAAAAAAGTATTCAAAATATAAAAACTAAAGTGTTTGAGTTATTGTCATAGACAACCATTGCGTGTTTGATAATGTGAATGTTATAAAGAAGCTTCGGAAATGCTACATAACAGACAAAGCATGTCTAATGTGAAAGTATCAAAGTGGACATTGGTGACGGGAACGATGTAAGAAACGAGATTCCTTGTTCATTATGTAAAATCTAATTTTCTATCAAGATCAACTGAAAGAGAAGCGTATGCCATATTCGACCATTCTGTAGTTTCAGACTTAAAGAAACATTACTACGGTATTGAAAGACCTCATATTCAAGACAGGACCTCCCGTGCAGATCCTTAGTTCTGAAGGAAACAAGGGGACATAAAACACAACGATAAATTTGAAAGCACTTTTTATTTACCTAATTTCTAAGACATCTGTACGGAAAAGCGCAGAAAATTTAAAACACTGGCAAGGGAAATGTCACTGTTAAAAGCAAGGCCTTCCCGAACAGATTACATAGAAAACGAAACGACATTAAGATTTGGAGGATGCATGAATTAAACTTAAGGGATCAGAAAGGGAAACAGACAAAATGGAGTATATAACAATACTCAAAAGTAGGAAATTGGGATCATTAATTGCATGAAAGGAAACTTTTTAAGTTTAGTATTTTATCAGGTTTAATGTTTCTACATTTCTTTTGTTTACATTGCAGTCAGTTGACCTAACCAGTGTCCCTGATCCACTAGTTCCTATTTGCCCTTGCTCAAATAGCGGATAGCTTCCACGCTTGACTCCGGCGGTGGATAAATGACTGTAGTCAAAAGTCACGGAATAACCTGACAGCCCTCTGATCGATCCATGAGGGCAAAAAGGGAAATTCTACGGGAGAGAAATAGGAAACCACAAAGGACTGCTAACATTAAACCGGATTAGAAACTACGCCGAAACAACAGCAATGGTGCATTGTTACATTCAAATTGCAATGAGTAACATCGCAACATGCGTGCACATGGTAATGAATGGATTTTAGTGCGACATGAACGTGAGCCCTGAATTTATTTCCATAATTCAACATTTTGGATCTTGATTAGGTTTCAAATGGACCTTGTAATGAATCAGGGAATGCCATTTCAAGCAAACATGCATTGTTTAAACAGAAAAACGATTGAAACAAGCGCATTTAAACAAGTGTTTGTGGAGGTTTTTTGTAATTATTAAATCATGAATAAACATTAAAATAATTAATTGGCCAAAAATACGCTAGCATGTTATGTTCTTCCGCAAAGAGATTCAATTTGGAGGACGTCATAAACTTCTGAATGTGGATCACGTGATAATCACGTGATGACGCGTTGTATTATAATATCACAATCGGATTTGAATTAAGATTCTACACGCTTGTTTCTGCAAGCGGAATAGACAGTGGCAACACGGGTTTGAGTCAAGATATCGTTACACTAAATTCTATCGTCTCCAACACTTCGATCCATGCAAATGTTGGTAACTATACACATTCTATACATCATAGTTACACTAGTGTATATACGTCGACATAGTACGTATAGTGTTGTTAGATTGACCGCGAACAGCCTTGCGTTCAGTAAAGGCGAACAGTCGGAAACGTTGCGAAACAGCGCGCGGGTTTTGCTATTGATCGGTGTGTAAGCGAAAAACGTTCGCGACCTTACGCAACTCGGAGGTAACATACGAATGTATGAGCCGAACACTGCGTTCAGTTACGGCTAACAGTCGCTCATGTTTTATTTTGTATCCCTGCACACGGGGAACCAAATTGCAAAATGAACGCATGGCTGGATCCCTGCCTTTACTGTCTTTGAGACAGGAAACCAGAATAAAAACGAGCCGGTCAATACACTTGATCGCGACGCGAACTTTGAGCGGCTTCCGTTCGCCGTAACTGAACGCAAGGCAGGTATATGAAATTTCTGGACCGATCGCGTGGGTGAAGCTATTTATAACTGCTGGTTGGATTACTTTTCTATCAAAACAAAACCGCGGCTTTTCTCTGACAAGCTTACGGAGAAACAAGAACATTGTAATACACCTATTTTGAAATGTAATGGTCCAGGTAATATATTCACGTGTTCACGGTTAATAAAACAGCACAATACCTATTATCACATTTCAAACAAATCGAATGCGGAACAAAACATTGTTGAATATAAAAACGGAGTCGGGATCATAACCGTAACTCAGCAGTCAGCACTCAGAATTCAAACATTACTCAGCTGAGTCAGAGGGTAGATATTTGAGTGTTCAATGTGGATGCCAATGCTTACTTTGTGCTATGTGGTGATACCTTGGTATCAACGTTCGTAGTGATTTTAGTGTAAGTATAGTGTAATCAGTGCTGGATAGAAATGAGTTCAAAAATGATCAAAGAGAGAATAAGTTGCTACAGGGAACGCCACACACATAAGACAGTGCCTCCCCACACAGACCTCCGGGAAATCCATAAAACATAAGGCACTTAAGGAGGTAAAAGGGTACATACGTTAAGGAACAGAGGCGCATGGAATGGCCTGGCAGACCATAATAAATAACTAGGAGAGTCAACGAATACAGTGAAGGAGGGGGGATTAATAGATGGAAAAGATCACAGGTCAAGTCAAGACAGCTGGCAACAATAAGTCGAAACTGGGCAGAAAATAACCTGAACACTATATCGAAAGTGAAAGAATTGCACAGGGGAACATACATTCAAAACACAAAAAGAAATAATAACCATACAGCAAATTACAATCTTGGAACAGTCAGTAAAAGTATTTAAGTTCACACTATTGAAACATGTCATATGACTAATCAAACAATGTGGCGACCATTTTAAACAGTTCATTTGTGTATCAATGCATACCTTATGACCACAAAGTGTCCAGGTAAGTAGTGCAAGCGTTCTAACAAAGGATGTTCGATATCTTCAGTAGATCTTTGAATTCAATATTAGATAATGATAAACAAAGCTGTCGAACACAAGACAAGATATCTTGGGTACACGACACAAGTCAATACTCATTCACTATTATCCCTGATGGTTCGATGACTCCCGTATTTGTCTGAAGTACATTGCACCTGTCTAGACTAAATACTGCATTGAAATAATTGTAGTTTAAAGCAAATAAGTAAACTAGAACGAAATCAGCAGATTACTTTTTTTTTAAATAGATGCACATAAGATTTTTTTTAAATGATATCTTTACATGCATCTCTTTACTCATATTTACCACGTAATAGACTTCATCAAAATAATAACAAGTTCCGACGACTGGTTTTTTGTATTGTTTTTATTCTAAATGTGTTTCCTTTTCAGTTTGCTATGAACATAATCCCATTTATAAATGAACACATGCATTGCAAATTTTACCATTATACATTAGCAAAGATTATGTGCATTTACGTACATTCTCTCAATGTTGTATTTGCCTTGATTTACTAATAAACGAAGTACTGTAAATATTTGAAAATATTTGTCAAGACAAAATAATGGAAAATATCAAAGTTTGCAAATATATGAAATTATTTTCAACTTAAGAGACCTGTATCTCAGGGGAACACGCAAGAATATACAAATGTAGTAGCGTTTTAAATAATTTTACAACACGGTTTGTCAGAAAATCGGAAGAATATAATATTATTGATATATCTGCTGTAAGTCATATAGGAAGTCTCCACTTACCTTCCCTGTTGAATACTCTTCCGACAACTTGTCTAAGTTCTATGAACTCCTATCCACTCGAAGACCATCGATATTTACTGCGCATGCGCCGTGAAGCTAGTCCGAGAAAATTCCAATCCAGATATGTAATGTTCGTGTACCCAATTTCTGCAAGAGTGTAAACAATTAATTAATAATTCATTACTTATACACTGTTGACGTAGTTATATTATATCCAATTCCACGTAATGGACACTATGCATATTTTAAACGTTAAACTGTGGACGTACGGTCAACTCACGGCCAATGGAATTTCGGATTGCATGAAATGAACTGTAAACAACTCCACTGAATGCTTAAATAGTTGTACTAACACCATATAAGACCGGTTGATTGACGTAAGTGTTCTACAACATTACCAATAAGTACTACCCCTCGTCACGCAGTGCAATGCAATGGAGCTCTGATTCCGCCAACAATTCCGTCTGGTGCTAATCATAACCCACACGGGAACATTTTCTTCCGTGACCTCCATTTAGATTTTATTCTTTAGAGAGATTTCACGCGATGGAATCTCGAAATATTATGACAGCTGTATATCGATAAGATATCTACACAAGCCTATCACAGTGCTGAACAATATGGCCACATCTGATGCAGCTGTCGGACAAAAAACGATCAAAATATAATAGTTTAAGTAATAAATATTGTAAGTGCGAAATACATCTTCAGGAACAGTTTTCGGGAATTAGTCTCATATGAACACCTGGGTTTTTATGTACTTCACAGAAAATTATTCAGTAATTTAAAGGAAAACAAATCAGAGATATTAATGCGTTAGATTTAATTTAGTCTGTTAATTCCTCTGCCGTAATTGAAAAATATGAGACATATGACTATTGTACTAATCAACGTATGTTTTGATTATTTTTTGCTATTATTGTTTGATTTTTACATCTTTTAGTTGTTACGTGATGTAATGGATTCTGTCTTATTATTTCCAGTGTTACAACCACTTAACACTGAAATTGTTATACATATATGTTTTCATATTCAAGATCAGCAGCAAATGTTTAAGATAAGTTTCTATAGAATTTAGAGTTCATGTTATTTATATGAATTAGTACAAGAAGAAGGATTTGGTTTGAAAAGGTAAAGTTTTCTGTGATCCAAGCAGTCTTGATTAATCATTATATACACTATTTCTAGCAAAAGTTAAACATATTAAATGTGCAGAAGGTACTACATGTTGCGGTTATTACTGATTGTTTTATCATTAAAATCGCGGCATCAATTTATATTGAAATTAACTTGCTTTAATTGCTGTTAATTAGCATTGAGGATTTCCAGTAGTATACCATACAAGCGACGCATTATTAACTGTCCAACCTTCACCGTGTACAGGAAAGTACGGTTATTACGGCATTTAATGTAGATTTTTTAAAGGAAAGAAAATCCTTTATTTACACGTGTCCAAAGAAGCGATGTAGCGGAAGAAAGAGGCTAGATCATTCAAGTGTGTCGTAGTATGAGATTGTGCCTTTAAATACTATAAGTTTTCCCAACATACTAGAAAAGACTACGTTTACATCGTTTTCAGACCGTATCAAACAGTTTTCAGTAATTGTTGTATAATTGACAGAAATCAAACGACTTTGGAAAACTTCAAAGATCTGGCGCTCGTACTCGCTATGATGATAAATTCAACAACAACAATTTCAATAAAAAATCAAGTGGTTTTCTGAATAATTGGTTATGCTAAATTCCGTACCATTCCGTAGTCAGTGGCTACTGTGAAACATATTCTTATTTATCTTTGCAAAGATGTTATGAAGTAAGACATTAGAGAGAAAAACGTTCAATGCATTAAGTGTTAAGTTATGCGATATGTTTTTCATTACCCAAACTCGCATAAACACCTGCCAACTACATGTTATATTAAGAAACATTACAATAATTCAAAACGGGTGCCAAGCTAATTGTTTGTGTTAAAATGTACACCACAGACGTAGATGGCTTATACTTCGATTATTATAAACACCAAACACGCGTCGGTTCAACGAATGATTAAATTATGCCGGCATCGAAACATATCATATTATTACGGAGCCGCTTACGTCGAAATACATATCGTTATGGTAAATTATCTATCTATCTATTTATACTGTCAGACTCCCATTCATGGGTAAACGCGATATGTTTCATCAGTAATACGAGATATTAACTGATTAAACTGATTATTAACTGATAACTGTCTTTGTTTTAATACATTCATTATCAACGCATTAAACATATGAATCTGTCAGCACTTAAATAGCTCTTAGCTCCGTTGTACGTTATTGCAATCTGACACACAGTACACAATTTGCGACCATGCCATTTATATACAAACTGTAGTTGATAAAAATGTCACGATGAAACTACTACATCATGAAACATATGTTTTAGGAACACGATGACACTAAATCATGTAACATGTGTTTTAACGATGCTAACGTATACAGATTCACTTATAACAGTCCTATTATTCCAATCAGAATTTCCAATGTTTCGGCGTTATTTATCATACCATTTCTTTCCAACAATCATAATTGAACAACGAATATCTGTGTAAATATATAGATGGCTAACGTACTTTGTGTATCTGGGATTTTTACGTCCCATCAGCATTTTCAATAAAATGCCGAACGGAGACGATTTGTACTTGCTGCAATTATATTGCTGCTACATTGTGTTACCGCTCCGCAGACACGTGACACGACGTCACAACTAGTCATATAGCACACACCGGCATATTATTAGTTATACCTTTATAATGCTGATCGTAGGTTAGGGAGTCATTAACACTACTTTAAAGACCGTGGAATGCCGCGGCCTAACACACTAAGCGACCACCCGGGCGATCTAGCTGTATTTCACCGACGGCGATATGTTATTTAATTAAACAAACTGGAAAGAGAGCTCCTCACTCACACAAGGCATACTTATTGCATAAATTCCTAGTAAATATCTCTTCAAGTAATTTGTATGGTGTTCAATGGCGTCTGTTTCCTGTCACCATAGTTATAGTGGTCAAAAGTAGATCTGAGATTAGATGATATCTATAAAGCACAAGTCTTGCAAAACATGGGGCACATACTCACTGTCTGTACAAAATGTTCGCCGTATTAATAGCTACTACTGCAATGTTATAATGAATTTGATGTGCTTTGTGGGAATTTCGAAGTATTTATGGCTAATGGATACGCAAGAGTCAAGCTGTTAACATTATCCCGCCCGCCCCCCCCCCAGGTCCACTGCTTGGTATCATCATAAATTCTGCAGGTTTGAATCACTACCGTTAAGGAAGGTGTCAATAAAAAGCGGTAGAAATTTATTTTCACGGTAGAAGTTGTTCTGGATAATATGTCGCTCGCTTGAAGGTTTCTAAAAGGACGACGGACGTGCAACAACGATCTAAAAGAAGAACTAAAGGTTAATGTCTCCCGTCACAATTACTAGACAATGAACTATAATGAATAGCATTAACACATTGATTTTGGTTTGAATATTTCCTATGTTAACTGTTATATGTCTAGACAGTGTTGCAATTATTGCATTCAAACAAAAGAACATTCTTAGGAAAGACATTATACGTTATCGTCAAATAGCCATATTACAACTATAATCAAATATTATTATACCTTTGTCAGCACTCGCCGTTAAGAGCACGGATATCATTTCAAAAGATAAAAATGTACAAATCACTATCGTTATATAATATAGTGGTGACACAATGCTCTGAAATACACAGAACACGATTGGTACAATTTATTATATTACGTATTTTATCGACATGATATTTAGATATTTGAGAATATGTTATGCTCATTTTTTGTTCATTTGTTTACCTAAACAAACATGAAAAATATTCTTCCTATAGTTAAAACATCAATCAACATGCATTAACAAAGAATGAACTCATAATGTATTGATCCGTATTTATTGAAGAAAGATGATTGTACATCATAAAATAAAATAAAAACTTCCTGTTTTTTAACAATCCGGCTATTTTACAAGTTTTGCTTGTTAGTAATATGGTAAAAAAATGTTTTTTCAATCGGTTATACATTGCAATGGTTCTTATTAGAGATGTTTTAGCCAATGTAACAACAATACTGGATGAAGCCAATTCAAACATTTTATGTTCAGATGAGCCAGATGCATCTTTAAATTTATCAAGTGGTATAAAAAGTGTCAATAAAGACACATGACTAAAAATATAATGCACTGTATAAAGCAGATACCGAAATATTCGCACTTGAAATATTTAAGGGCGTCGTATCGTAATTGAAATAAAACTAACGGTATCTCATATAAGGAAAACATTGTAGTGCTCGGAAAGCTATACGCACAAACAAGTTCTCTTCTCACAGGTTACAAAAAATATCAAAATAAATGGAAACATTCTGAAAGGATTCTCTATTGCAAATGGCATGACATAAAACGCAAATTCTGTCCATCAATCCACCGAATGAAAATTAAAAAATCAAAGTTAATTGCCGAACGCAATCATTTTCCTCTCAATATAATTGTCTTGTTTTTGTCTGAAGTCGTGCATTCCTTTGACATGTCGGGAACCACCGTATCAAAGTGCAGATCAATGGCATATACTAAATATTCTTCTATTATATTTAAAGAGAAAACGACCCTTTCTTAAATCCAATTCACCCGAGAATGTCACTCTTGGTTAAGGATTGCACGAACTAATCAACCTTCGAATGAAGGTTACAGACAAGGAGTGGCTTGCAAGAAACTAAAGGAAATTACATTCTGCCATTCGATATAATTTATATAATATTCTTACGCCAAATCTTTAATCAATGGATCTATACGACCATAATTCATGACTGACTGGCACCAGAGAATATAACACATCAAGTGGTGCTTGTCAGTCGGTTGCTGGAACCTTTGATTACGTTCAATAACTGGCGAACGCTTTAGCAGTCAACCTAAAAATGATAAATTTATTCGGTCAGCCAATAACCTGGATAGTTTTAGGATTCGGCTGGTCAAGGTCAAAGCTTAATCGAGACAAACAAAAGTGCCCAATCAATTATTGTAGAACGCCGCTGGTGTATACGGCCGTCCAAACTTCCAATTTGCATCCAAAATTTGCATTCGGGCATAATGTATGCATATGTTTCACAGACAACAGCGATTGTTTAACTTTGATATCTGCATTTAAATAAAAATGCATGGTACTCTTACATATGGTTATTATTTCCTTTTATGTTTTAGATAAATATAAAGTTCCCCTTTCACCATGTACAAGTCCTTGTCCTGTTGTGATATTCGTGCTCATCCCCCTTTTTCTGTCCATGGTCTGCTTGCCTTCTTGACATGTCCTGTGATGTGTTCCCTCCATCCCATCCTTTTTCCTCCTCTAGTTGTCCCCTCCAATTATCTATGGTTGCTTCAATAATCAATCAAGCAATTCCTTCCTTCCCAATTCCCGTGATGTTTGCCCTTACTTACACCACCTAAACTCCTATTTTTCGTATGTTGAAGCGATCCCTGCGTTCTTTGTGGGGAGACAATGTCTTATGAATGTGGCCTTCTCTGTTACAACGTAATCCTTACATTACATGCACATTAACTTCTGTATTTCGACGCGCATAATCAACAGCAGAATTTGGGTCGTACGAGTATGTGCTTAAAATCGAAAGCAATTATTACATAATATTTAGTAATGGGATGGCGGAGAATTGTACATTCTCAAGGCTGCATGATCATTGAGGCAAATGTCACATCCTCAAGTTATTTCTAGTTTTCGTAATTTCCCAAAAGGTGGATATTAGAACGTGTGGAAATAAGGGTCTTTAAAAATAATTTCTTGTAATTGTAAGTCTGTGGGCTGTTATTGTCTGATAGCAAATATCCATGTACGTGTAGATTCACAGAAATATAACAGTGTATGTTCCTGCTTCACTGATGGCAAATCCTTTTATCAACATCTGATAGGGACAGAAAAGCTATTACATGCGAATACAAATTACAAATTCAGATATAAACGTTGCTTTTGGAAAAGTAGTATCAGTTTAGCTTAGTGTTGCTAATGAAATCTCATTTATTGTCGGCGACATTTAATGTCATTGAAGGACACGCAATGCGTGGAAACTAATAGGTTGGTATGCATAGAACGAAATTTACATAATGGTCTCAGATCAAATAGCACCATCTAAAAGGTTGCAAACAACTTTTGGAACCTTTGTGAATATTTGTAGATACAAATGAGCATTGTAAGTCTTTAGAAAGGATTACGTGCAATTAGCCAAGTACGAGAAGCATTGTACATGTAATATGTGGAATATTATGAGGAATAGTCTAGTCAAATAGTAACTGACAAAACTATGAAACTTTTAAAACGCCACAGTGACGATCAAAGTAGTTAATTTTTTAGGTGAACATTTTTAAAAGGCTAGAAAACACTTAGTACATGTACATGGACGATCGCATTTTTAAATATACGATATTTTTATTAATGCCTACTAATAAAACAAAACATAAATATTATATAATCTATAAATAAACGCTTTCTGATTGGTTTAGGAGTAACTCTTCTCGAGTCCGTTATGTGCGATATTCACCAAGTTTCACTGATATCTACTGGTTTATTAATAGCTACGGGGAATCCCACTAAGCTTTTCTTATATGACAGTCGGTGTCTTACAAACGCTACATAAACTACTAACAGACTGTGATGTCTCGTTATTTTGTTGTTTATATCATTACTTATTAAATAAATTATGAAATATAGAAAACTTGTGTTGAACGTTAAATTACATGTATGTTTGTAAAGTGGTAATTATCTTAATAAAATAATCACCTTACTTGTAAAATATCCTTTTTGTAGCTATTGATAGATAGATAGAGTACAGTAATAGTGTACACTTAAAACATGGTAAAAAACAAGATGTATGAAATAACAGAAATGACATGTTGGTCATATAGTTACACATATATGCAAGGACCATCACTATTGCCTCGGTCAATAAGGATTTATTCGGTGCATATCACATCATATACAACAGCTGAACAGTTCATAATGGTATATTTTTCTCTATGTGATTCCTACAATTCGCGCGAGAAAGTCAACATCGACGTCGGACTATAGGAGAATATGAAAGGCGGTGTTCTCCTAAGAAATATCATCTAACATCACCAAACCGTATTACAATAGGGCCGTTAGTTTGAAATGAAATCTTCGTCTAAAATCAAGTATACAATATATCATCAAACAATGTGTTAACTTAAGATTGAAACTGAAGTTCTAGTCTCGGAATCCAATGTGTTTTGTCAGTTAATTGAAGCAGTTTGTCACTGCCATTTTTTCGCCACCTTTACGTTGTATATAATATTGAACATATAAAGTTCCCACAAAGATATATCGTTATTTTATACATTGTATAAGTATTTACATTTTCATTGGTTCTTGTTGTCAAATATAATTGAAACTTAACCACCATATATAACAACATAGGGAGTATTCATATACAACACTGGAAACAAACATCTAAATTCGAACCATTATTCCACATTGACATGCAATTATTCCACAAAGTATTATTCAATATCAGTTCGTAAAGTATATTTTGATAATAATACTGCGAACTCGAGCTTACTCATATGCTTGAGAACTGACCTGGTGAAATTTTGGTTACATAAGTTAAACACAGTTAAGGGGCTCGTATTTTGATAAGGAAAATCTCTGTATTTCCTTGACGAAATAATTTCTTGTTTGGAGTACTTCATTGCCTATAGAATCGCTTTTGATGGCATTAAAGTGGACAAACCTGTATGTTAGGTCAAAGTTGAATGAACATGTGCATTGAAATCGAAACTTAACATATTTAAAATACCATTCATGAAATAGATACCCATGGATGGAGTAGTTTGGCCTTGTCAAGTTCATCAACAATTCGTAAACAATAAGACGACAGTAATAAAAATAGTAGTCGTCTTTCTATGCACCATATATACTAAGAAGGGTTAAAGGTGCGTGAAGCATAAACATACACCTTTAGATGTAAACAAACTGAGTACTTCATGTCCGTGTAAACAGAGAACAAACAATGAGTTAGCTCAATAAATAAACAATCCGTACATCTTTTGAGATAAGTTATTCTGGGTTTTATTTCCTGAGAAGGTACTTAATTAAAGAATATATTACGGATAACATAATTATGCTGATTTTGTTGAGATGCCAGTCATTTATCTTTAAAATACAATAACAACCCTGATGTAGACATCGAACTATGGTGGTAAAAGTAGGAAATTGATTTCGGTTTTCACCCTCGGGGTAAATCTTATGGATTCATTTATGAATTAAGTAATTCACAATGCTTTTGAACATAATTACCAACTTGTGTACACTGTTGTGTTATGAAAACATTAAAAACAACAATGTTTTCAGTTGGAATTAAAAGCACAAAAGAAAACTGATATACGTAGTTATCGAATTATACTATTATTATTGATATTTGTTATTTTTCGATTTTAAAAATTATGACGACAAAAACACAGGTGACCAACTAGAAAATTTAATGAATGAAAGTGAAACTTAAGCTGTTACTCAACTACTTGCTTTTATAAATAATGACACAATCACTGACAATATAGAATAATGTGAAAAAATAAACCCGTAATATATAACATAAATATTTTGCTAAGTGCTTTTAAAATACAGATTTTTTTTCAGTTTTGATAAAGTGTTTGCGTCAATAACTATTGCTATGCTCTATTCATGCCAAACTATTGCATACTTGATCATCAAAACCAATAAACTGACCTTTGTTATGGAAGTTAGATTCCAAAATTGTTGAACATATTAAAATTTACACCATAACTTTAATTACCAACGATAAAACACGTAAAACTGAAACCGGCTTCCCGCCTTCTTAATTTTAAAGAAGCATAAAAGTTGCCATAAAACACCCCAATACCTATCACTTAATTATGGTTTTATTACTTGTCAAAACGTTAGTTTCTTTTTCCGTAACATTTTAATCTCAATTACTTGCAGAAAGGTGCATTTTATGCACAATTAATGCCTATACTTCTTGTGTCCAACTGCGAAACATTGAGCTTCATTGCAAACAGGAGGAGCACAGTCTGAACAAAATGCACAATCAAATTCTTAGGCTCCTGTAAGCAAAGCAATTATATGGACTGCACGGAATTGTCTTTATTGTGTTACGTTTTACTGTAAGTTATATAATGATACAAGTTTTAATTGTTAATGCATTTTAAAATACGCAAGGAATACATCTATACACCACATTCCATACTGTAGCTATTTGTTGTACTGTAGTAAATAAATCAGATTTATTAGTGTTCAACAACATGGTGAAAATTATAACTACGGTACGGTATACCCAGATATTATCAAAACGCCTATGAGTACAAGTATTTTACTTTCAGTCATAGTACAGTATACTCAGATATTATCCGAACATTTAAAGATGTATGTGAACATTTGGTGTCTGCTTATATACATTGTATTATAATTTTAGTCATGTGTCTTTACTGACACTTTTTATACCATTTGATAAATTTAAAGATGCATCTGGCTCATCTGAACAGTAAATGTTTGAATTGGCTTCATTCAGTATTGCTGTTACATTGACTAAACATCTCAAATAAGAACCATGGCAATATATAACTTTTTGAAAATATATTTTGTTACCATATTACTAACAGACAAAACTTGTAAAATAGCCTGATTGTTAAAAAATGGAAGTTTTTTATTTTATGATGTTCAAACATCTTTCTTCATCAAATACGGATCAAAACATTCCATGTTAATGCATGTTTAATGGTGTTTTAACTATAGGAAGTATATTTTATCCTGTGATACACCCTGTGATACACCCTGTGATACACCCTGTGATACACCCTTTGATACACCCTGTGATATACCCTGTGATACATCATGTGATACACCCTGTGATACACCCTGTGATACACCCTGTGATACATCATGTGATACACCCTGTGATACACCCTGTGATACATCATGTGATACACCCTGTGATACACCCTGTGATACACCCTGTGATACATCATGTGATACACCCTGTGATACACCCTGTGATACACCCTGTGATACACCCTGTGATACATCCTGTGATACACCCTGTGATACACCCTGTGATACACCCTGTGATACACCCTGTGATACACCCTGTGATACTACCTGTGATACACCCTGTGATACACCCTGTGATACACCCTGTGATACATCCTGTGATACACCCTGTAATACACCATTTGATACATCATGTGATACACCCTGTGATACATCCTGTGATACACCCTGTGATACACCCTGTGATACACCATGTGATACACCATGTGATACACCCTGTGATACACCCTGTGATACATCCTGTGATACACCCTGTAATACACCCTGTGATACATCCTGTGATACACCCTGTAATACACCATTTGATACATCATGTGATACACCCTGTGATACATCCTGTGATACACCCTGTGATACACCATGTGATACATCATGTGATACACCCTGTGATACACCCTGTGATACACTCTGTGATACACCCTTTGATACACCATTTTATACATCATGTGATACACCCTGTGATACACCCTGTGATACACCCTGTGATACACCCTGTGATACACCCTGTGATATACCCTTTGATACACCATGTGATACATCATGTGATACACCCTGTGATACACCCTTTGATACACCCTGTGATACACCCTGTGATACACCATTTTATACATCATGTGATACACCCTGTGATACACCCTTTGATACACCCTGTGATACACCATTTGATACATCATGTGATACACCCTGTAATAACCCTGTGATACACCCTGTGATACACCCTGTGATACACCCTGTGATACATCATGTGATATGCCCTGTGATACACCCTGTGATACACCCTGTGATACACCCTGTGATACACCCTGTGATACACCCTGTGATACATCCTCAGATACACCCTGTTTTATTGAATGCTGACGTCCCAATTCCGTCCTTTCTCAATTTTCATACATCGCTTCAGTGGTTTGAAATTGTATATACATGATTGTCTAGTTGCTTTCATAACAGGTTCTAGCTGTTAAATTAAACAGGTGTCTAAGATCGAGTTCAATACGGCCTAACAGTTTTTAGTAATTACCGAACGGGACGAAAATATACAATGGAGAGTGATTGTGAACTACAAGTCAATAAAAAGCCGAAGATAATTACTGTAGATGTGTCAATGTCAGACTGGTTATCTTGTGATTGTTCTATGGATATTATAAAACGAGACAGGGAATTGAAAAAAATGCAGATAGTCGAAGTATACACCAAGTATAGCATGACATACAATAATTAAATACATTAGATATACAATCTTATTAAATAAAAATGATGTTTTCTGTCTCTCTTCCTCCCTGAAGCAATATTTACTATTAACGTTATTTAATATACTAAATGTATTAAGCATAATTATTTTCTGAAAGCTTATACCAGAGATTTGGAAGGCTTCTCAAATCCCTCGCGAGTTCAGTTTTTGACAGATGGTGTCGTCAAGAGATGATGCCCCAAGTTAAAATACATTTAGATTTAGAAGAAAAACGTAATAACCAGGCATACGGGAGATGAAAATCCCAGAAGCCATTTATGATACATATAAAATAGTACTCATATGACATCACAACGCCGAATATTACCACGAAAAACACTGTTTTCGACGTGAAATGTGATTTTTGGTCGATTCGGCTGTGTCTTTAAAAATATGAGGGATTTCAATCACATAAAACGTGTTATCAATTAGATAAATCATTCTCCCGCCAACTGAACAAAATTACCAATCTGCTCGTTATTTAGTATTTACCGCATCAAGCATATTTCTATAGCATGACTGTTAAGTCTCAATTAGTTACCTTTTCTTTCTATACTATAATTATGAGCTGTGCCACGACAAAACCTGCCGTAGTGACCAAAAGTCCATGTTCAGGTTTGTTTACATTTTCGATATATGTTTCAACTTCCATTTGATACCAAAAGTTTTAAAATCGGACGTCTACTGTTCATTTTATAGCAATTCCAATATTAAGAACAAGACGCAAAAGTAAGCTACAAAATGATGACGGCGCGTCAGAATGTACATAATTCCAAAAAAACGTCTGCTCTTCAAATGGAAAAAACAATTTATACATTACTTATATTTCCTCATTTGTTTAGTTCCATAAATCTAAAGTAAGCCTCCAAAACATCTACGGACAAAGCTTGGATTGGGAACTACTCGATGTCATAGCTTATGTCACTTATACAGGTTTTACGAGAGTTTGTGTCTGGTACATGTGCTTCCGTACATCAAACTGTCCAGTGGCATGGTGCATTTGCTTCCGTACATCAAACTGCCCAGTGTCATGGTGAATTTGTGAGGGAAATGAATACCGAATAAATTTGATTTAGTATTAAATGTTATTCAGATATTTCCAACAAATATTTTTAATTGTTAAGACTCCAATGGCAAGAATTGAAAGCAATTTACGTAATTAGGTAGGGGACTACACGAAATGACAGCACAGTGTGTGTTAATGTATTATAGAAGATATGATGACGACATAATGTATCATTAACCCGTCATTTTTTTATGACAGGATCGCTAATGTGTGTGATTATATACCTTAAATAGCATCACGCTGAAAACAAATGACAAATACATACACATACAAACACCAGTATCGTGTTTTACATCCAGGTCGTTTTTGAAAACGGAAAAAAACGTATTTTTCTGTTCATATATGAAACAAAGAGCGGTTATTATGAGTTATGAACAGAGAGCTCAGTCAACTGTACGTTGGTATGCAGAAAGTCTCCATGTGCATGTTCTGCTTGTCCCCTTTCTTGAACTAACGGCGTTAGCTAGTGTGGACCTCGCTTTGCTGTAAATGTCGAGGCTGATTATTGACATTGTTATCATATTCGATGTACAAAAACAGTTTTCGCTGATGCATCATTACACAGTATAGTATAAATAAGCCCTTAAAACTCTATCATAACCACGATGTGTCAGACAGATTTGGCACTAAAAAGATACCAATTCATAATTTGTACATTGATAGTCATACTTTTATTTTTCAGTCGAAGTTATACTGAGTCTGCTTGATCAGTTGCTAGAGTGCTAGACTCTACCCGGCAGGTCCGGGTTCGATTCCCGGGATGGGCAGGTTATGTTCTTCCGTGACATTGGCTACGGTCATGTCCTCCATATGCGGAGAAATTGTCAGTTGGTTGGGGAAGGGCACATAAGTACTGGTGGATAATTAATTCAAGGAAAATTGGTTAGGTCAACTGCTCGCCGCATACGATGGAAATATTATTGAAAAACGGTGTTTAGGAGTATTGAAATGTGTGTTTGCGTATGTTCATATGTGTTTTCTATAAGAATGATGTATGCCAGTAATTAAAGCATGTATTATTTCTTGATTTAACAAAATGTATGTATCTATATAACTTGTAATTACGAATCATGGACATAATGCCTTAATTTCTAAATAAAGTATCTATAAAGCACCGGCTCTCGCTTCAATACATTCTAGTGGTGAGTGGACTTTATTATCTACCTTCCCAATAAAAGAATGCGATAATTGGACGCCCTGTATTAACCCCTTATTAGTATCACACACTTGCTAGTCCAATAAATAACGCTATGACTTTTGCTAATACTAAATGTGAGAGTTATTTCACATATTCAGGTGATGACCCCATGTTCAACTGTAGATAACGCATTGATACTAAGTAAATAACTTAGGACTGGACACTGGCTATGCTATCTGTATGAGTTTGTTTAATATTTACTTAAACTCTTGAGGTAATTTGTTGAGTATCAATAAATGATGGACTTGACTTTTATGTGGAAACATTAAGAAAACAAACAAAAACGACAGATGTTGTAACCGTTACCTTCACAAATAGCACAACGTAAAAATAGGCCGACCTTTATACGTTATAACTACATCATTGGCAGTTAATTCTTAATAATAAAATAGATCATCAACCTTTTTTTCAAAACTTAGTTATAAAACATCTATACCTTTCATGGTATTAGCTATAGATGTACTTTAAACCCCTCTCGAAAGAATTAAAGGACGATACGAGAAATTCCGTTTCGGCTGGTTTTTTAGTCGCAGATGTTTTAGAAGTGTAGTACTTTAGGCAATATTTTCTACAGAAAGATAGATAATGTTGTTCAAGAGATGTATGCTCCGAAACAAGTTGCACTGTATTGCTATGACTTCAATCAGTGGATCAGATAAACGAACATGCGACTCTCAGAAATGTGTTAATAGATCTGATCAGTCCGTACATTAACATAATAACTATGTTTGCTGTAATCAAGCCCCGATTGTCGTATAATTAACTGTAGTATGTATTCCCAAGGTTAACCGCACGAAATGTATAATTGGTTTTCGTCTTTTTGAGAAGTCGAATCAAGTGTGACACCGGAAGCAGATCAGCTTCAGTTTAAACGTATCCATATTAACTTTAGATTATTTGATAGATAGATGACAACAAGTATTATTCATTTCTCAAATGATTCCTGGATTACTAACGAGCACTCGCAACAATGGTGATATTTGAGCCTATGATCTCCGCTTCAGAAGTCTGACCTTTTCCCCTAGGCCACTAGACCACATTGGACTATATGAATTGTTACATGTAATTTGATATTTCTACGGGAGGGGGTTATTAAATTTATAAATATATCTCGCACAATTTTAAGAGTAAAGAAAACTGAATAAAGTAATTAAACAAATCTGTAAAGTGCAATCAAACGAACAACAACGTGTTGGTATTTAAGCATGTAATGAAAGCGATGTTAAACACGACAGCTAGCTGTTGATCCTGCAAGCTTTTTTCACTTAACAGATTGTCATCACATATGGTTCATTTAAGTAGTTCACGAATAGAGACTGCAACATTTACTTGTCATGTAAGTGACAGAGTTGCGAGTGTTTTTTATTGTTAAACTGACTTAACAATCATAATTATGACAGCATTGTAGCAGCGTCTTGTGAGTTTGATAAAGCTTATAAATCGACTGATGATATATCGACAGACTGGAACTGACGTCTTGAAGCACCTTTGTACATCCTAATACAATAAATCAGGCATCTTGTGTTTTAGGAATTTTACAGTGTTTCGACCATGTACGACGATCATTTGACCTTGACACTGTTTCTAGGTTACCTACCTACCTAAGATCTCAAGATGGACAGTCGGAAGCCTGACCGATTGAGCAAACTTAGCGAGTTCATGAATCTTAAAGTTACAAACGACGATTCGTTAGTTTCAAACCATCGTGAAATCATGGCTATGGAATCAGAAATTGCACGTTTCCAGTTGATACAAATTCCGTATACGAAAGACAGATGGATACATTCGCACTTTATTATTTCCATCCTAGGAAAGTCATGATTTCAAGATGTCCACTATACGAAATCATGAATTCACGATTTCAACATCACGAATTCAGAATCTGGAATTCGGGAAGACGAAAATCGTGAATTCGTGAAGTTGAAATCGTGATATCATGAATTCAATATTATGAATTCGTCAAGTAGAAATCTTGAAGTCGTGACTTTCTTAGGAGAGACTGAATGATGAAATGTGAATGTCACCACCGGTAATAATTTCGTATGCATACCATATTATTATAGTTCACGGTTCACAGCACTGTGTGTACAATATCAAGCAAGCTGATTTACAAAAAGATAGGAATTTTTTAAATGATGTCTCCAGTCGTAAACTGTTTAGCTTGAGGTGGATTTAATACATTGTGGAAAACGTGTTAGTCGGTTATAAACAGCGAAAACAAGACAAAAATGGTTATTGTTAAGTTTTATGAAATGTGTTAATAAAGAAAAGAAGCGTTTAGTTACCTTGTTCCTTCACTTAACGAGAAGATGCCATGTAACATAAATCGTAGAAGTACACACAGCGATAAAACTTCAGCTTATCCGAAATCATGTACACATATACACTTCACGCTAACTGTCGTCAAATTAAAATCTTTAGGCAAATATTTTATCGTCGACTTGTGATGACCGATTTTGAATGTTACAACTAGATAATAAAGCAATATCCAGTGTTATATTGCTTTCACTTAATTAAATACGACATTCTTTAGTAAATGAATGACAATATTAGCGACAACATTCAGCCGATGGGTAGAATCGCACTGCTGACGATTCACAATGTAAGCACACCGATATTTGCGGCATGTGAATAAACGAATTCATTTATGACTTACTAAACGCACATTTATGGCTTAGCATCAAGTACGGTGTGTGTACGCAATCATCTATAGTTAATGACCACATGATGACCATTAAAACCATGGGATAGAATGCTTATATTGTGTAAATCGTTGAATCATACTGTCAAGTGACATACGTTTGCGACATCAATATTTTAACCAATACATTGCTACAGTTTTATGTGCACTAAACCGCTTTCGTTAGTGGTCACCCTATGTTGTGCTGTTAAAGAAATTGTGTTTTTTTAAATCAAAATGTAACTAACGCCGGTTTGATTTCATGCAGTTGAAACATTTGAAACACATGAGTTGCTGCACATTTGGTCGAGTTGTATTACTCAATTCGACTCATATTACCGCAAAGCAGTGGCCAATTAAAACCGTTTCAGTTTAGTTACTCACAAAATTAATAATTGTAGTAAAATAAATCATTTGTATAATGTGATTTATATAAGCCTGACTTTTGTCGAAAGTGCTCGGGAAAAAATAATCTATTGAGAGAATGCTCAAATGACATAAATATTATTGCCAATGTTTTTTTCTTAAAATTAGTACAGTGAAACCTCGATAACAATGCCACCATTAATTCTGAAGAATGTGTTTCTTAATTGAGAGATGGTCTGATTACCGAGTCTCAATAATGAAAAAAAAATAAAACTTGAAGTTGGTCTTAATTTCGAGGCGGTCTATATCGGAGGTTTCACTGTACTGTGCGTAGATATTTTATTACATTTCGGTTTCAGCAAAGCCTTGCCCATTTAAGTATGTGATCATGTATTTGTATTATGAATTATATTTACAACACATATCGTCTGAAATCCCGCTGTCAGTTTCAAAGTGTGGTCAGTTTATCTAGAGGTCAAATTTTCGTGTCATATCTATTCGTATTTTATCTGCCTTGGAGGTCAGCATTATTGACATTGGTGTAATCGTATTCCCTCATTACTACGTAAACAATATAATTGCATCCACGCAAAATCACATTTTTATTCGGATGTTAAGTTTATAAAAAGACTTAGGTAAAATGTTACATCGTTCAGAAAAATATTTTTTTCGCGAAATTTAAACATTGTGTAGTTTATCCATCTATCAGCAATTGACTTGTAGTATTGCGAGAACGATCTAAATTAATGTACGGTCATTTTTGGGTTTTATCCTACACTTGTGACTATCATACCAATTACGGAAGATGAGGCTGTATTATACATTGATACGTGAAATGTATCCCCATAGAGTATTATAGTCATGCATTGTCAACCAACTTTGTTATTAATGAATGCTTTAATCAAGGGATCAATTGACTAATACAACAATTTATACCATACATTTATTTAATTGTCCCCAGGTCAAATATCATTATTGTGAATCTCTTATATCTATTTACAATAATCGATGCTAATTTTCCGTTATTGCGGTGAAAATGTTTTTCAGTTTACAGAATATGTATACACATACTACATTTATACCTCCGCTCTTTCCGTTTAACGCCCCCCTTGCGGTCAACAATTAAGTTTCCAGCTCACATTATAATAAGTTGAATTATACAGCTATAAATTGTTATTACTATCATGACTACTGGAAATACGCTATAATAGATAAACAATTTTCCGTGATCCAACTGACCATTTTGACAAACAAGGGCTATAACTCTGTTCATACTAATTCAATCATATGTCAAAACCAAAACTGACTGACATGCATATAAGAATTTGTTGCTCTAAATCGTAAATGTTTGATAGACATAAACAACACAGTATGCAAAGCGATCCTTACTTAGTCAAATGTCATACTTCTGCCCAGTATGCCCGGCTAGCTCAGTAGGTAGAGCTATAGTATGTAACCCGGAAGATCCGGGTTTGATTCCTGAGTTGGGCAGGTCATGTTCTTCCGTTCTTTCGTGACACTGGCTACGTTATGTCCTCCACAAAAAGGATAGTAGTCAGCTGCTTGCGTAGAAGCAAGTTAGTGCTGGTTGATTAATATTTGCAGGAAAACAGGTTAGGTCAACTGATTGCCGTATATGACTGACAAAAATGTAAATAAACGGCGTAAAATCCGATGAAAACAAATATTATTCTGCTCTAAATTACCTAAATAACAACAACAGCAATCTGAGTAACTGTTAAAAAATATAAGATAGTGACATCCAGTATCGTGATCTAGTCCGCAACACCATTAAGTCCGTCTACACTTTTAAGTATTTGCTTTCCATGAAACCTCGGAAATGTCAAATGCAGAAAAGTGATGTGCAATTTAAACCAGTATAATGGCTGATTCCGTCGTGTGACTTTCCCAGCGTTAATGTGTGTTTTTGTTACTTCATGTGGCTTCCAGAAAATGATGGGCAATTTGATGGTTAGAATCATTTACTTTTTTTAACTCTCTCGGCACCAATGTAATATTCTTCGGTTAATAGAAATTTGAATTTGAGTTTTTTTTTTTCTCAATTCGAAATATACAATATACATGTATGTCCATCTTAACAGTTCTATGACAATTCCTTTTAATAGCAAGTATCACATGTGTATGATGCCTAGGTCACACGAAGATCCTGGTCAGTATACGGACCCCGTAAGGACCAAAACCCTGAGAGCCCGTGGGCAATCGCACGGCATGAAATGTTTTTTTACCCATAGGGTAGCTCATGCCTGAAAAGTGAGCTTGCACAACTTTCATGTCTCGGTCAGATGAGACCTACGGATAGTTCCCGGCCCTTAGGACTTGGGGAACTGTATGGACCTATGGTCCGTGGAATGTCCGTAAGCCGGGAGCTTCATATGACCGAGTTGTTAGTGTATGGCCATTGAGTGTACGGTACGCTGTTTCGGCCAATTACTGTAATTGGTAAAATGTTTCCGTAATTAGTTTTGTATTATTGAAACCATTGTTATGGATTCGCTGCATCTCTGTCCATTACCCGTCAAATTTTGTTACATTAAATTGTAATTGAAATTCACTTTTGGACAAGGGAGACAACTGTATTCGATAGAAATAAGTATAGCAATTAACATTTACTTCCCCTGAATACGCCGCAATAACCGACACGAATACTTACAGTAGTGCTATTGGTGTCATGAATGCTGACTGATAGATATCAAGTTGATTCAAAACAATTTAGTACTGGTAATTGTCTTTATAAGAGAACGAACGTACGAGCGATGGAGCGAGATGGCGGGATGGCGGTCGGACGGACGGATAAAGTTTGCATACAGTCACTCAGCACTGATCGGTGTAAATATTATCTCTCCTTTCTAAAGTGTTTATCATGTTTTTACTGTGTTATTTTTTGTAATGTGGCTTTAAATCACGTAAGAAGCCACTTTTTTCAGCTAATAGATTGGAAAAAGATCCAAAGGCGTTCTTCTGGCATTATTTGGGTCAAGGGTGGGCACCGACCTTCTGTAAGCCAGCTACATAGCTTCCTCCCATACAAATCATCTACATCCCGGTCGAGATTCAAACCGGCAGTGGTTAGGGGCATGTGATGAAGTCCGCGACCATAATCACTCCTCCCCGGGCGCTCCTTTTTTGTTCATAAATAAGCTTTTTAATACTTTTTGGAATTTAATGCATCGTATTTGCTTATGAAATTGTATTTTTAAGATACCACACACGTTGCGCGATCAACAAAACCTAACGACAACTGGTGAAGAACGTTTTCCGAATTTTCGCGTAATACATATGGTTACTGCTTTTTGTCTTCTTATCTAATGTTGAATTTATTTTATCGGTATTTTTGGCGCTTAAAGGGATAGCCGTTGACCGTGACTTGTGTTTTATGGAGTTAACTTTACTAACTTGTTTCTGTTTGTCTCTTTTAAGAGACGAACAAACAGTAGATGCGTGTATCTGGTCGCGCGGTCATACGCTCCTTGGCGTGTAGAATCAAAGTACTGGGAGTGCTTACATGGAATGTGTAGAATCAAAGTACTGGAAGTGCTAGCATAGAATGTGTAGAATCAAAGTACTGGGAGTTCTAACATAGATCGTGTAGAATCAAAGTACTGGGAGTTTTAACATAGATCGTGTAGATACAAAGTACTGGGAGTGCTAACATAGATCGTGTAGAATCAAAGTACTGGGAGTGCTAACATAGATCGTGTAGAATCAAAGTACTGGGAGTTCTAACATATATCGTGTAGAATCAAAGTACTGGGAGTGCTAACATATATAGTGTAGAATCAAAGTACTGGGAGTGCTAACATAGATCGTGTAGAATCAAAGTACTGGGAGTGCTAACATAGATCGTGTAGAATCAAAGTACTGGGAGTGCTAACATAGATCGTGTAGAATTAAAGTACTGGGAGTTCTACCAAAGAGTGTGTGGGATCAAAGTTCTGGGAGTTCTAACATAGATTATGTAGAATCAAAGTTTTTGGAGTGGTTGTTTGATAGTTAAGGGATAAGTTAGCTATATTGTAATTACAATCACGAAACTAAAATAAACAGTGTATAAGTATGTAAGACAATCCCCGAATTAAGAGTTTAGCATTCAGATCATTCAACAATCCGTAACACAGAATTCGTATTATCAAAAAAAAAACATTACTAACACAGTTGTTTTGCGATTTTGTAAAATAAGTACATTTTTATATCTAAACATTATAAACTAAGACGAGGAAACGCACCACCATATCTTAATAATATTGACATATGCATAATATAATAATTTGGTAACATGAGAAGGGAATCATTCTATGGTAAAGTAGGAACCAGTCCACGGTAAAAAGTCCCGCATTATTTCTGCATACTGGACACCGTCATTTCCCAATCTGTCACATTTTCTATGCGTACATACAGTTTATCAATTCGCATGCATAACGAAAATTCGTTTCTGTAGTATTTCATTCATCGACACGATAAAACAAGACAAAATGGATTGTAATTGTAAAATTAATATATTGTTCACACATATAAATGTAATAAATTGCATATTCTAATCTGGGACCAGTATATGTATATTATATGGTCTTAGATCTAATTATACAAGTTGAACGAACAGAATTATAATTGTAAACGATAATTACACAATATCTAATTATACAAGTTGAACGAACAGATTTATAATTGTAAACGATAATTACACAAACTTCAGACACGTTTACACGTATTCTTCTATACAATGCAATATATACAACACGTTATAGGCATGCGTATTGAATATTTCATCCGAGTCTTCGAACTTATGTTGCAACTCAAGTAGAGAAATTCTGAAATGAAACAAAACGTTACGACAATGAAACAGAAAGAAACCAAACAATAATCATATAATCATATGTGACAAAATCAAAGAATTTCATTTCGTTCGTTCGTTCGTTCGTTCGTTCGTTCGTTCGTTCGTTCGTTCGTTCGTTCGTTCGTTCGTTCGTTCGTTCGTTCGTTCGTTCGTTCGTTCGTTCGTTCGTTCGTTCGTTCGTTCGTTCGTTCGTTCGTTCGTTCGTTCGTTCGTTCGTTCGTTCGTTCGTTCGTTCGTTCGTTCGTTCGTTCGTTCGTTCATACGTATATGCATGTAACGTACTTATCAACAAAACAACTGGTTGATATAAATATTACATATACGGAAACTGTATTTTATTTGACCTTGGTCTTCTCTATCAAAAGTGTGACCATTAAAGGTGATTTAATGTGGGTGTGGACTGATTCATTGAGTTAAACATTGTAGTCACTATGTTTGAACTTTGATTAATCGTGTATGTAAGTTCAGCTTTTTATGTAATAACTGATATAGTACCCTTCCATCGAAAGTTACAGAGAGATATATCTCACTTTTGAATACATTTATAGATGTAGATAAATAATTGCAATGGATCTTATTTCGTACTGCTTTAGGCATGTAGTGGACATGATGTCGTTCACTCAATTTGTTCGATCGCCACAAAGATCCATATCTTGACTAACCATGGATCACTGATTCTGTTCTTCTACGACAAGTCAATTTGACTAGACAAGCTAGTTTATAGTCCATGACAAGATCCAATACAAGGCGTGTTGACATTTAATAGCCATTGAGAATAGCAAATGCTAATATATTGGCATCGGCACGCCCATAACAGCCAATGAAATTAGTTTATACAATGATATTTGGCAAGTGAGAAGAGCCAGTGCAAGACGATTTTACATTTCCATGCCCATTAAACACCCAATTAGAAGAGCCAATACAAGAAGAGTTGACATCGACACGCCCATTGAATTAGAAGAGCCAATACAAGAAGAGTTGACATCGACACGCCCATTAAACAGCCAATGAGAAGAGCCAATACAACAGTTTATAAATTGATGGGTGGAAGGTATGGAGATTGTGTGTAATAATGTGACCAAACCCCTTGATACAAATACTTACACCAGAATTGTCTTGAACCACGGAAACGTGGCATTCCAAAGCCACCACCGAGTGAGCTAAAGTCGCCACTAAAACCTGGTGGAAGTTGAGGTACTGGTCTACCTCTGAAGGGATCGGACCAGCTGTCCTCGAACTGGTTGGTCAGTGTTTGTGGATCACCATTCCAGCCATTATTCAAACCATTAGCATATTGCTCACCGATGCCAGCACCTCCGTGGCGGGGAAGTCCTGAATAAAGATATCAAACAATTGTTTTAATAGTTCTGTATAGAAACATCAGAGACTTATATACCGATATTGGACATAAATGGCTAATTTACATCCAATACATAACGTCTTCCTATACTTAGTATTTTATGAAAGACAGTTTCGGAAGTAAAGCGGCTTTCACGTGTGCACGCAATGATTAGGGCAATAATGTTATTTCACGCAAATGAATATACGGTTGTATTTCTTTCTTGCATATTTACTTTTCATCTATACGAAACTGTTTTACTTACTAAAATAAATTAGTCTTATCATAGTACTTTTTGACACGCTCTCCGCTCACTCTATAATAAACTGTTTAAGTGATTTCGATATTGCAAATTAAAGGGAAATAATCATTTTTACACTATTTTCCTATACCACTGCCAAATATAAGTTGTCTTTTCCTTAAGTGCTACAATATTCAACATTTAAAACATTAGTGTAGATAATACCGGCGTTATTAAAAACTCTTTACCGCGACCTGATCATATTTATTTATAAAATCAAGATTCCGCACGGAAGGCCACACAACAGCCAGTCAGGACGTCGAAGGTTCGAACCAAGGGTGAGACGTAGGTTTTCTGTGACAATTCGACTGAAGATGAGTCATCCAAAGTCATTTGTCTTCCACATCTGTGGAGGAGTTGTCAATTGCTTGCGGAAGATCAAGTTAGTATTGTGTACAAACCTAGGAACATTCGTTAAGTCAAGAAACGGCAGTGCATAATTGAAATACTGTTGAAAAACGGCATAGAACTAAAACACAAAATTATAAAATCAAACTCACCTATTTCTCCCATTCTGAGTTCACGACCGGCCACGGTGCTTCCAAGGATACGTCTAATATGCTCAGGATCTTCTGGAATCCCTCGGCCCCTAAATGATGAAGATCTGCCACCTGTTTGAAATCCAATTGAATCTAACTGAAGGTTTCTGTTGAATAAGTCAACTGAGAGGAAGATATAAATCTGATACATTACGAAATTTAAGAAACGACCATTAAAAAAATATGTTTTATCAAATATATTGAAAGCATTCCTATGAGTCATATGTTCGAATGTTCAGAGTTATCGCCCATAATTGTAGAAAGGTGTTAGTCCATCAGGATTCGCCGATATAACTCTGCTCATGACCCATATAGCAACATTTGTAAATATTAACAAATCCCGAAAACGCAGTTTGTCTTTGCTGTTAATTTAAATTTGCTCAAATTCTCTGATTTAAGATCAAAACATATGAAAAAAATGCTACTATACATGGCCCACGAAGCAGAAATTCTCTAATCTTATGACTGTAACGTCAAACATATTGTTACTAAGTTGTCCAAATATGTATTCTACGCCAATCTTATTAGAAATTAAATAGTTTGTTATCATATTTTGATATAATATTTATACTCAGTACATTTAAAAACGCACACTTTTTACCAACCATACTTCATTAAAAATCATTTTATTACTTTCGAAACTAATTGTTTATGAAAATACTTGTCGACTGTCATGAAATTTAGCTAACATGTTGCGTACACATGCAATAATATCGTGTCAAGTTCTTTTCTTGTGTCCTAAAAGTCAGTCAATGAAAATTTAGAAATCCCATCTCGGGCGTTATTAAATGTACTGAGTATATATAAACATGCAATGCAACATCATGTGCTCTTCAGAACATCTATGCTTTTTGTCACATATAGTTTGAATATTTGCTTTAAAACAGTTTAATATGTTTTAATGCATTAAACTATTTGTAGTTATAGTTGTAAATAACACTTAATTGCAGAAGAGAAAGTGATCCCAAAACTTCCATTATACGGGGACACGTTAACTACATTACAATCAGGAGTTAACGATGACAAAAGTTGCGTTACCTGATCCCCTTCCGCCCATACTTCCGGTGTGTCTCCCGAAACTCCTACTTCGTCCTCCAAACCCGCTGTGTGAACCTGTGTGCAAGTATAATATGATGGTGATGCATTTGCGTTTATATTTGTAAATGACGATAATATGTAATTGCTTTTAAAAGTCAAAAATAAACTCGTTTTGTTGTATTCTATAGACAGACATGTACAGTAAAACCTCACTTAAAGACCACCTCTATAATAAAATAAAGTCAATGTTGAGAAACACGAAAAATCTGTAAAAAAATAAGACCACCTCAAAATTAAAACAAAATTCGTCCATTTTCACCCATTTGCTATTTTTCAACCTCAATATTGAGACCACCTCCATAAGAAGGCCAGTTTTTCAGGTAAAAGCTCCCTTAGACTTGAATTGCTTGTCTCACTTCATTGTGAAATATTTATAGAATTCTATGTCTGAAGAAAACAAGGTCCACTATTTCTGTGACGGGTGGATGCCTTGATAGTACCATCGGCATTCCGAATTTCTGTGGAATGGAATTTACTGTCTAATAGCGTGTCTAACTCCCCCATATGGCTCATATTCGAGAATATACCGGTACCGTATTCGACTTGAAGCTTTGACCAACGGCGATAGTTGATTGGTCAGTTTAAGCGATGATGTCGTCACTGCTGCGATGTGCATAATGTTGTGACAGCCAGACACATTGATCAAACTATTTGTCTTCAACAAGTTAGTGACACAAAATATGTCAAAATTATTACAATTGGCAATTGGCAATAGACACGTTACATTGATCAAGCGACACATTGGTGATAAATATTGCCTCCAGCTAAGAACAAATAACAAATCATAACTGTATGCATACGTGACTAGATTCATTATTGATAGGAATATATCACGTACATATTTTGTACGAACAAATGGAATTATGACGTCTCTTATCATACTACTGCCATCATACTATTCAGTTGACAAAGCCGCTCAAACTTGTACGCTATAACATGGGCTAGTCTGAGTTGGAAATGATCCCTTAAACATTACTGTAATGTGAACATTTCTATCAATATACATGTATGTCTTACAATAAAATGGCTTATTTGCTATTTTCAACAAATAAGAATCACTGGTGACTGATGTGTAGCATTATTAAAGTACTTTCAAAATGTTTAACCTCGAAAACAGTTTACGCTGCAGATTAATTTCGGTATGAATGTGATATTAATATTCATATTACCTTGGCCCATAGCATGTCCAGCGATAAATAATAGAGCTATAAGTCCTGTCAGTGACCTCATGATTAAATCTGTAAATTAAGAAACATATATTAAAGACTGTTTTTGTAATTGGCTTTATGTGATATAAACAGCCATGGTCAAGTAGTGGCTATTCCAGCTATCAGGATATCTGGTTAGAACCACCGAAAACCAACTAGATAACTTCCTAACACATTCCTAACCCCAGGTGGTATTATTTAAAGTTAGCGAGTCATAGCCACTCGAACATGACGGCCCATTTAGAATTGATAATCAAAGTACAATGTAAATTATAAAATAATTAAAAAATACGAAATTATTTGAGGCAGTGAATTTCCGGGTAGAGCACTGGCCTGCCTCACTGGAAGTCATAGAATCAAAACCCAGTGGCGTACTTTCTCTGAGACAAGGAAACTGAAGATATTCGGTCCTCCACCAGTCATTCTAGTCGGGAAGTTGTCAGTTGTTTGTGGAAGAATAGGTCAGTTCTTACTGGTAACCTAGGAACACTGCTATAGGCAACTGACCGTACGTAACTGTCATACCGTTGAAAGCGGTGTAAAACTGAATCACACTCACTAGATTGTATCCGTAGTACTGTTGTGAGTATTTAATGTAATTCAGTGTATATTTATAAAAAGAGAGGCAACTTAAAGATTCATGTTTTAATTGGTAAATCGGTGCTAAATCCCCCGGAAGATAATGGCTGTCCGGTTTGATACCAGTATAATCTTAGTAGTGAATAGTGGGTGACATTAGGACAATTCATTGGTCAGTGCATTATCTCATTAACTGAACCGTAGATGACAGATTACTAACCAATGACCAATACAAACCACACTTTATACTCGCAATGTAATAACATACATAGTTTCCTTGTGTGCGAAGACAATAAAACATGCTAAGTGGGTTAAATCAGGTGTATTGTAGATATTGTAAAGATATTTGATTGTCGCCGAATTGCATGGAGTTTAGCTTAACCATAATAGGTCACATTTTGTGTGAAACAAAATTACAACCAATATTAATCACTACCGAGGACTGTTTCCATGGTTACAAATCAGTACCTGCGCCAAATTCTGAAATTGTGAAGTTCAAGGTTCAACGTCACTAAATTCGGGATTTGAACATTCAACCTTCATTTTAAGAGACGGTCGCTTTATCCTACCATTTTCATACGCCTGATAAGCATGTAAATCTCATATCGAATGCATATCAATTCGCGAAAGTTTCAATGATATCTCTGATAATAAGTAACATCGAAATTCTAATGCAAACAAAATGTCGTTCTTCGAACCTTAAAGACGACACATTTCACTTCCATAAGTTTAATAATTTCTTTGCCGCAAGAAATATAAACAGAAATATACATTTGTCTTTGTTGTACCTGTTAACATTTCCCACTCCGTGAAGGTGCGGGACACACCTATTACGCATGTGTTCTTATAAAATGACATATGAAACGAATGTACATTTTTTTAAATAGTAAAGTGTTTATTTATTATAGTGTCACCCCTACTTAAAAGGCTAGTCATTTCTGACTTATGAGACACATACTTTCTGAGCACATTTACTTCCCGGTTCCTATCCTTTAATGCCAGGCACCAGGCAGGTAGGTACACGGTAACCATTATTTATCTCAACAACCGGACCCATATCGTACGGACCCATATCGAGATTCGATCATTCGACCTCCCATTCCATAGGCGGATGCCTTAACCACTCGGTCAAGGGAGACATAAATATGTTTATGGAATACTTATATACAGTTATAATATTTTGTTCATGAAATTTAGCTATGCTATTTTTAAATGATACATTCTGTACGATAAAATATATATTTAATACAGAATTAACAAAATATAACGTGAGTCTGAATTTCAATTTAACTATGGTACATACATGAATGTACAAAAAAGTTCCGTTAAAGATATATAATGCTCATTTTTGGATAATTTGTTCACTTAAACAAACATGATAACTATACGTTATCTAGTTTAAACTTCAATAAATACGCATTATCACAGAATACATTTATAACGTATTTCTCTGTATTTGTCGAAAAAAGATTTAAAAATTATCAAAATAAAAAAACTTCCATTCTTTTAACAAGCGGGTGTTTTTTTACTAGTTTCACCAGTTATACAATTATGGCAATGGTTCTTATTAATGATGTTTTAGACTATGTAACAACAATACTGGATGAAGCACATTAAAAACATTAGGTTCAGATGAGCCAGATACATCTTTAAGCTATTTACCGAAAAAACATCTGTTTCTGTAATAGAAGCTTCAATACTTATAACAATTAGATAAATACATAATGTCATTAATAAACATACCTTGTGTTATAGTGTACTGATCGGTGTAAAACAAAAATCCACGGATACCAGTGTTGATTTGTTAAGTCATTCACCGTATTTGACCAGCGATCGCTGCAACTGCTGTTCAACCTTTCTTGCAAGTCATCAATGTCCACAATGTAATAAAACTGTCAACGTTGTCAATCATCCTGTTTCATAATTTGTATTTTCAATTGAACACATATTCTTTACCCATAACCCTTGACGTAACCCGGTGCGCATTGGTCAAGAAGGTATGGAACACGCATTAAATAGAATGACTCCTCAAGATAGATTATGTGGTAAACAACCTTGTTCCCAACATTTTTACATAAACAATTCTGACATATGTCATAATAACATGAACATTACTTTAAAAAATATGTAAAACATTAATTTTATAGTGAGTCATTTTAGGAATACCTTGGACGTTATTCTCTATCATTTTCATAGTTTTTCAACAACGACTACAAACAGTCTTAAGCGTTTTAGACAGAGCTTGATATTTTTATTTTTTCATGATTTACATGTATTTAAAGTCGATTGTCAGGAAGGTGCGCAATGCTTATTTGAATTTCACTCGATGTCACACTCAGGGGAAACATTACTGCCGTCTTACGAAGAGGCGTGATCGTAACCTTGGCAACGTTCGAAACCCACGTAATTCATTTTGGGAGGCACACCTTGTCCCCTAAATTACTGTTCCTCTTGCAATACGTAGATGTTGCAGTGTTATAAAGAAAATTTGATGATTGAGTGAAGTTAGTACATTACTTGCCCATCACAGATCAACATTGTATAGCGATCTATGTTGAACACAGTCTGCATTGAAATCTCGGACAGACATATAACGTACTGTCCATAAAATAGTGAGTGACTTCATTTTTGCCTGCGTTCAATTCAGAGCGTAGAATAAAAATAATATGATATTATTCGACTCGTTCAATCGATTTAATACTAACACAACACTTTGATACCCTCTATGTATGTGTTGCGTTGCGTTGCGTTGCGTTATATTGTATTGAATTGAATTGTATTGTATAAATTTGTATTGTATACTGTATTGTATACTGTATTGTATTCTGTATTGTATACTGTATTGTATACTGTATTGTATACTGTATTGTATACTGTATTGTATACTGTATTGTATACTGTATTGTATACTGTATTGTATACTGTATTGTATACTGTATTGTATACTGTATTGTATATTGTATTGTATACTGTATTGTATATTGTATTGTATACTGTATTGTATACTGTATTGTATACTGTATTGTATACTGTATTGTATACTGTATTGTATATTGTATTGTATACTGTATTGTATACTGTATTGTATATTGTATTGTATACTGTATTGTATACTGTATTGTATATTGTATTGTATACTGTATTGTATACTGTATTGTATACTGTATTGTATACTGTATTGTATACTGTATTGTATATTGTATTGTATACTGTATTGTATACTGTATTGTATACTGTATTGTATACTGTATTGTATTCTGTATTGTATTCTGTATTGTATACTGTATTGTATACTGTATTGTATACTGTATTGTATACTGTATTGTATACTGTATTGTATACTGTATTGTTTAATATATTGTATACTGTATTGTATACTGTATTGTATACTGTATTGTATACTGTATTGTATACTGTATTGTTTAATATATTGTATACTGTATTGTATATGACACTATTGACACTCACTGCAGATTCTTATATTGGTTTTTTTGTGTTACGTTGCGTTGTGTTGCGTTGTGTTGCGTTATGTTGTTTTGCTTTGCCTTCAGATTCCATCTATTTAATTTCAATTTATGCATACAGTATTATTTACATTTCATTGTCAATTTCTGTGTAGTAAATTCGTATGTGAGAGTAAGTGAATGTTTCGAATATCTCACACTGATTCGTAGATCCTAAAAGTTGATTTATTGTTATGTATATAGTATGCATCATTCGAAAGTACATGACTGTGCAATATTTCTATTTGATAGATAATACAAGTCGTTCATCAGCTGGGAAACTGTAAAACACTGCAGTAAAAATGTTTGATGATTTTTCGTTCCGCTGGACACAAAAACGTACAACGATGCATCATGTTTTTGACAAATTTAATGATTGATAATGTGAATATAAATAAAATTTAAAAGTATTATGCATGATTATCGCACGAAACAGTAATCCATCACTTACACTATAATACATCATACATCTGTTATCAACTACCCACGTGGTTGATAAACACATAAATGCATACATTATTACTGTTGAAAATATCAGAATTGTATTAAGTTTTCTTCACACAAAACAAAAGCCACACAACCCTCCGGTCGAAACCACGTGACCACAGGGTTTCATGATATTTCTGTATCTTTCACTTGAATTTATTATTTACATATAATATATATATATTGTATATATATGTATGAAAAGTTTGAAACCCAGATAGGATCTGTTGTTTCATTTCTATCGATGCAGCATGAATGCGCTGATTAATTGAAACTAAAATATCGGAAATACATTTGAAGCCCAATAACTCGAATTCTTCATTACGCGAAGAATTGTTTCGAAATAACAGAAATTCGAAATAAACACATTGTACAAATGTTTAAATTTCTCAGCAATACATAATTTGTCCCTCGAGTTTTTATTGTATACGACTCGAGACTGTATTCTTAGGTCAGGTCGAACTTTCGGCTGTTTATCATTCATCAGCATAACTTCACGTAAATCCACAATTCAAATGTTTTGTTAAACTGTTCCAGATTTACAACGATTGGTGCCCGTCATATATATATATATGCTGCCTTCTCCCATGCATGTATAGTCATGAGGTAACGTTACGTCGCTAGAACTAGTAGCCACCTGAAATAGAAACATTCCATTTCAGTTTGTATGGTTTATGCAAAGTTCATAGATCACCTCAATAATAAAACCACCTCAAAATTAAGAACACAATTTTCACGTCCATTTACACTGTTTTGCTCTTCAATTTCAATATTAAAACCACCTCAATATTAGAATCAGTTTTAAAGGGTCCCAAAGGAGATCTTATTATGGAGTTTTACTGTACTACCAAAAGAAACGGCTAGTGTTTTGACACTGACTGGACAATTCACGTTAGTGTTTCCTCAATGTTAAGTAAAAACAAGCAGACACTTTAATGTTTGATCATATTCCAATGACACGGCAATAGCAACGGAGACGAAAGGCATATCCCCAAATGCAAGGGTAGTTAAAAGCTGGATCGGTCACTCAAATTTCTTTACAAAAGGACTAGAAATTTATTAACATGTTCACAAGTGCGTACAAGTAGCAAACATGATCAATGTATAACCTAATTGAGCCATTCTGAAATAATACGCCTAAAAAAATCCGAGGATCAAAAGTAACAGATAAATAATTTGTAACGTTTTTCTTTATCATTTAGTAGGTAAAGGCTTACCGAACATAGGTTTTTTTCCAAATATTGTCGATCCGGAAGCAAAGTTTGGTTTCTTCATTTTGCTCATGAATGGATCTAGCGCCATCTCTTGTCTCACCATATTGTTTTTTATTGACATTGATGGAAATATGGATTTACTATTAATCATAGGTTTCTTCGGTGGGAAAATTGGTTTTTGTGGTGGAAAAAATGGTTTCTTAGGTGGGAAAATTGGTTTTTGTTGTGGGAAAAATGGTTTCTTAGGGGGGAACATTGGTTTCTTTGGACGAAACATCGGCTTCTTAGGGGGGAACATTGGTTTCTTTGGACGAAACATCGGCTTCTTAGGGGGGAACATTGGTTTCTTTGGACGAAACATCGGCTTCTTAGGGGGGAACATTGGTTTCTTTGGACGAAACATCGGCTTCTTAGGGGGGAACATTGGTTTCTTTGGACGAAACATCGGTTTCTTAGGGGGGAAAATTGGTTTCTTTGGACGAAACATCGGCTTCTTAGGGGGGAACATTGGTTTCTTTGGACGAAACATCGGCTTCTTAGGGGGGAAAATAGGCTTTTTGGGGAAAAACGGTTTCTTGGGTCGAATCATCGGCTTCTTAGGGGGGAAAATAGGCTTTTTGGGGAAAAACGGTTTCTTGGGTCGAATCATCGGCTTCTTAGGGGGGAACATTGGTTTCTTTGGACGAAACATCGGCTTCTTAGGGGGGAAAATAGGCTTTTTGGGGAAAAACGGTTTCTTGGGTCGAATCATCGGCTTCTTAGGGGGGAAAATTGGTTTCTTTGGACGAAACATCGGCTTCTTAGGGGGGAAAATAGGCTTTTTGGGGAAAAACGGTTTCTTGGGTCGAATCATCGGCTTCTTAGGGGGGAACATAGGTTTCTTTGGACGAAACATTGGCTTCTTAGGGGGGAAAATTGGTTTTTTGGGGAAAAACGGTTTCTTGGGTCGAATCATCGGCTTCTTAGGGGGGAAAATAGGCTTTTTGGGGAAAAACGGTTTCTTGGGTCGAATCATCGGCTTCTTAGGGGGGAAAATAGGTTTCTTTGGACGAAACATTGGCTTCTTAGGGGGGAAAATTGGTTTTTTGGGGAAAAACGGTTTCTTGGGTCGAATCATCGGCTTCTTAGGGGGGAAAATAGGCTTTTTGGGGAAAAACGGTTTCTTGGGTCGAATCATCGGCTTCTTAGGGGGGAAAATAGGTTTCTTTGGACGAAACATTGGCTTCTTAGGGGGGAAAATTGGTTTTTTGGGGAAAAACGGTTTCTTGGGTCGAATCATCGGCTTCTTAGGGGGGAAAATAGGCTTTTTGGGGAAAAACGGTTTCTTGGGTCGAATCATCGGCTTCTTAGGGGGGAAAATAGGCCTTTTGGGGAAAATCGGTTTCTTTGGACGAAACATCGGCTTCTTAGGGGGGAAAATAGGTTTCTTTGGACGAAACATCGGCTTCTTAGGGGGGAAAATAGGCTTTTTGGGGAAAAACGGTTTCTTTGGACGAAACATCGGCTTCTTAGGGGGGAAAATCGGTTTCTTTGGATGAAACATCGGCTTCTTAGGGGGGAAAATCGGTTTCTTTGGACGAAACATCGACTTCTTAGGGGGGAAAATTGGTTTCTTTGGTGGGAAAATTGGTTTCTTAGGAAAAAATGGTTTCTTAGGAAAATTTCGTTTCTTTGGTGGGCAAATCGGTTTCTTGTTTTTGTATGGTACTTTACTGTTTCCATAACCTCCAAAACCACCGAAATGTCCAGCCATAGCACCCATTAACGGAGATACAATGCATTCATGGGGTATTCTTGGTGGCATACCGCCACCGGTAACGCCGCCGAACTTTCCGATCGCATGATCTGAAAGCAAAGAAACACCTCACGTAAATATCACCTCGATATAAAAACATCTCATTATAAGACCGTATTTTCATGGACCGGTTTCTAAGTTTTCTTCCAATTTCAGATCACACTGGCAAAATATAGTGAAGTTTCTCGATGTACAAAACGGTGAATTACCTGGTTAGACCAGTATAGTGTATACATATTAGGGTTGTCACGATACACCTGAAGCGTACTACGATATATTGTTATACTTCAGCAACGTATCGCAATATCAAATAAAATTGTCTAGGTATTGAAATATGAATAGTTGGTTAATAGTTTTAATTTCTTTTTGAATCATAATTTACTTACTGGTAACAATAAAATGCTTTTAAAACTTCGTGCAAAATGAAACCTAAATGAAACGAGTAATAGCATTTTTAATGGTTTATTATGAGGTTACAGATGTCGTCTTTAATATGGCGGAATCTGTTGATTGTGTCGATGTTTTAAAGCAAACGATGAGCTTACCTGCTGTGTAACAATATGCCAGCAGGGCTAACAGCAGAGCCCTAAGGTACATGGTCACGAACATTTCTGTAGTCTGAAATAAAGAGAACAATTGCAATAAAATGCGGTTGAATCAAGCAATTTGTACATGTACTTTACTTTTTTATGATTGCGCTCTTCGTTAAAACAAAGACCTAAATAACATGTATTTTGGTTAAAATATATTTCATTAGAAATATTTATAGCAAACTTTTTACCGGAACTAATGAAATGAACATAACATGAATGGAAAACATGCTCACCAAGAAAACAAAATTTCATTATTTTAAATCATAAACAGGGGGGGGGGGGGGGTAGAAATTCGGTTTAGTGTACATGTCAGATTAATAATGAACGAAAAATAGATATCGATAAAATCATCTCCGCCGAAATGTTTTATAGTTCGGATTGGACCGTCGGGGTTTTTCGTCACAAAATACAAACTTGTGAGCCGTACTGTAGTATGTAAATTATTTAGAAACTGACTGCGACGGATTTTATCCATTTCTTTCGATCGTACAAGAACATCTTTGATCTGCTAAATTGATCTATTCACAGCGCAGCACACAAAAATGTGTTGTGTTAAAATAACAGTTTCCTTACACATAATAAGCCTGTGGCTGATTTCGCAGTGGTCAAAACCGAAAATAATAGTTTGATTTGCCTTTGATGGATCAGTTATTTGTTTCGTAAACATGGCACGGTTTGGTTAGGATTGATGACTATTACATACACCTAAGTACAAATATGAATTGCTTTAATGCGAGTTATTTATCATATTTGACAGATAACATAATTGTCGAACAAGATCCGAATACTACATAAGTGGGCGTAGTTATGTTTGCCCCACTTGTACGATCAATTGTATCTAGTTCAAAGAAAAAAAATCGAAAATGACGAACAAGAATAATTCATCATACGTATTCATCATCATATATCCTACGCTTCTGTCGGTCGTATGTTGATATCGTACATTTCATTAGCAAAACATACTGAGTAACCGACAAGAAATGTTGAATATTGTGTTGAAATGTTACGCTGTTTTAGCCGGCATGTACGGCGGTCTGTTGTCCTGGGTTACCAACCAGTGTCCTAACTTGTTCTTCCGGAACCCACTGACAACTTCCAAACAAGAGTCAGAGATGAGAACAAACTGCTTTGAAAGAATTAATGTCAACTAGTCACGGAGAACGTACAGCTCCTCCGGGGTCGAATCTACAACCAAACGTTTTGGCAGTCCAGTGCTATACCGACTGAGCTAACCGAACGGGCTCAACAAGAGATGTACAAGCATTGTTATTAATTCAAAAAATCGTCAAAGTTTTGCAAGTGCAAATAAATGAAGAAAATATATGCTAATATTCAATGCGGTTTGTATTACAAAAGTGAAATAGCTAACGAACAATATAAATACACAATCTGGCGGTTAATACAAATTCGAACCTCTGTGTTCTAAAAATGAAAATGTGGTGTCATTTTTAACATGACGCATATGAGGTGCATCCGTTTTCGTGCTCATTTAAGAGTCCGTTAATTTAATTTATTATCAAATGTAAGTCATTAGTTGTCAGTTAATTAGCCAAAAGCTTGACAGCAAATTATATTCCAATTATCGATAGTTTTGCAACAAAACCGAAATTCATTGTTTTTATTGCAAAAGTCTAAAATAGTTAGATTAAACATGTTTAGTAATGTCTGTTATAAAAAAATCTCAGACACACTTCTGATTGACTGATTAATTGACCCGATTATTTAATTTAATTGTATTATAGATCAAAATGTAACTCTATTAGTTCACCGCGAAATATTTCTTAAAGGCTGGAAAGTTATGCTACCATAGCTTCTATAATTTTTGTTATAAAATATGGCATTGCAAAAATATACAAGAAAAAAGTTACATTTACGTTAGTCGGATGAATACAAAAGTGCAGTAAAACCACGAACAACAGTGTTTCTTTTATAAATAGTTATAAAATATCGTAAAGCAAATGTAAAACATAAAATGTTTCTACCTGAGAAATGTTCCTGAGTAGACCTTATGGAATGAATGATCTGTATTTGGAACTGTGTTCCTTATAAAGCTACAACATACTTCATGCTTCGTGAGTTATCGTGTGTTTTCCATTAACTTAAAGATGATGCAGGAGTTTCTTAATTATCACCGGTTTTTGTGGCTTTTGTACCACAGTTTGTAAATAATTAGTTCACGACTTCATTAGCTGATCAATTATCAGACGTCATGTAAAGGCAAAAAATGGACAATATTATTCATTATGCGTATTTTATGGGGGCAGACTTCTTTTCCATTTCGTCATTTTCTAATAATGTTTTTGATTTTGATTGGTCGATATACTGACAAAAAAGAACGCGAGTGGTGGATAATCAGGTAGAGTCACTGTTACGTAATGTAGCCGCATGTATGCTAATTCAAGTCGTTAATGAATGCATCAAATTATACTCGACAAGTAAATAAGTAAATAAGATCCAGATATACATTATGTTTAAGAAGACAATTAAAACAAATATCCTCAATTAAACATATGCTATTACATTTGATTGGAACAGATGCTGGTTATAACGTGGTTGAGAAATTTACGACACTGTTTTTAGGTGAAATAAAAAATTCCAGTACATACTTATTTAATTTTTTTCTAAGCAATCACTCCAACAATTGTGACATTAATTATATTGACATTTTGACGCATGATTGCGAATTCTACGTGAAATCAGTTTAACACTTCACAATAACAGAATGATGTACTTTTCTAAATAGTATCGTGATGTATGAAACTTTAAAATATAGAGTCTGAACAATCTGTGCTTTCGACACACAAGAGGGCTATGATGACCCAATATATCGCTCATCTAAGTATACTGCCACTTAGCTTGAATTAGACTACTGTGCCAATAAATTGGTATAGGTTACTGCAAAATATATACATGTATAATAAATTATTTATATATATACATATATATATGTCTATATGCGACTATTTCAAGGTAGGCAATGGTCTTGTGCGACATGTTAGTCCATCTGTTGAACATAATTATGTGGCAACGAGACTAAGTCCGGGTGTCGCGTAAATATAGTCATCAGGTGAATCCCCCTCTCGATCTAGAAATCGATGCAGGCGGTCAAGAAATCCGCAGAAAATTCTCATCCGTGATTAATCTGCAGTACATAGATTGACACTGCAACCAAATATACCCATCCGGTTCTCTTGAAAACGTTATACAGTATCTGTCAGCAGCCGCAAAAAACCGTCCGAAATGTTTTGTCATGGGGTATTTTTTAGTTCATTCCCTATTATACTGGTTTAGTAAAATTATATGTCAAACTGATAATCCGAACTTGTAAATTCTATGTTTAGCAGCAGATCAGAACCATTTATATAACTTTGAAATAGGACCACCTATGAACCATTCCTATGAAATTTGGTCAAAATCTATTTAGTTGTTTAGGAGATGTCGACTATAGTTTCCACTATATACATAATTATATAAAATGAATATGGCACCACCTCCAGGCGACCACTTTTCTCGATGGAACTTTATAATGTATGCATCTTGTAAGAGGACCACTAGACAATGCTTCACACCAAATATCAAAGCCGTGGGCCTTTATTGTTTTGGACAAGAAGGTTTTCAAAGTTTTTTATGCCGCCACTCTAAAAAGAGGGGGCATGTAGATGTGTTCGTCCGTCCTTCCGTCCGTCACAAAATTTAGTGTTGCGCGTATCTCCAACAGCCTATAAGCTAGATTTACAAAACTTTACAGGAATGTTCACCAGCATGTGTAAATGTGCACCTGGGGTCTCATGTATTGCTCCGCCCAGAAAGTGCAATGTGTTATGGCCCTTGACTTATTGAAAATATAGCATACAGAGCCTGCATTCTCGCGCGTATCTCCAACAGTATATGAGCTAGACACACAAAACTTTACAGGAATGTTTCCCAGGATGTGTGGTTGTGCACAAGGGTTTTCGTGTATGGCTCCGCGCAGTAAGTGCAAAGTTATGGCCTATGACTTATTAAAAATATGATATACATATTTCCAAACTATGAGCAGAATAATAACAATTGCGTTTGTGACAAAGGCTGGAAATGGGGGTATCTGTGTCCTATGGACACATTTCTAGATATAATATATTTTAACTCGAATTGTCATTTGTTGTACTTTAAAGTTAATTTTCACAATCCCCTTCAATTGTTTATCACTAAAACAAAACCACGACAGATCCGTCTCTGTTACGTATGTGCTCAATAGTCTGTGTTTTACAGACGCTTTCAATATCCATGTACTCGTATATACATGACAAGGGAATTGAAATCGCATGACTGATGTCGAGTTAAAAGCACATAATTCTACTAGACGGACACAAGGCTAAGGTGCACAACATGGGGCCAAATTTTATTGCACTTGCTTCCGCTATACTTACTGGTAGTAAAGAGAAATCGATTTCAAATCGATGCAGTACACATGAAGTGCTAAACGAATAGCAACATTGAGACTTAATCAGTGGAAATAATTTTATTTTATGAATAGAAAAGGTCACTCCGCAGCCGACTGCTCCCCCCGCCCCGGTGGAACCGGGCCTGGTGATTTATCAGTCGGGACACATCGGGTCCTTCCGTTAAAATCCGGTCGCTTGAAACCGGTAGGTTATGAAAAACCCGAGTATGGCACTTCCAATTAATCAACTCTTACCATGTTTACGTGGTGATCGACTTTAAATGATAAATATAGTCATGATGCTCATTAACTTAATCATGACTGGCGCTAAAATCTCACCTCAAAACCGCTTTATTATATATTCCCATCGACTGGTTAATTGCGGTAAACAATTTTGATTATATAAAAAAAGGACTAATCGTTGACATGATGATTGCATTCTAGAAAACATTAATATTGCGGAACTACATATAACAGCAGCTACATCCAAGAGTAACAATTAAAAGTCAACTTTACGTTCGTATAAAATACTTGAATGTCTTGCATGAAATCGTTTAACGATTTTAGTTTTGCGTTTCTATATCAATGGCTGATTGGTCTAAAATGGTTAAAGAAGGCTCAAATTATCTTCTGTTGGTAAGGGTATATTAGCGCATACTTCAACTTTTAGAGAATACTGAAAAAGATGTACAATTTATTGTTAACCTTAACTATGTAACCTTCTGAAAATAATAAAATTATTATTATTATTACCATTACTGTATTTAAAAGAAAGCGCGCGAAAACAGCTTTTCTAACGCGCATTTTTGTGGGAAAAAACATCCCCAAGTGCTTCGGCCTAAAAAACATTGTTTCAGGTTTCATGCCCCCAAAATATGCGGTAGGCAGGTCGGAAAAATAATTTTGTTTGAGATTTTTTTTATTTTCGAAACAGCAAATTAACATAGATTTAAATGAATATAATGTTAAAACACAAATCCACTTTCCCTTTTAACATGTATAATGTTTAATCAAGGTGAATATAACGCTCTAAAGAAAAATTCACACCAAGAAAGTTTACCAGAAGGAAAAAAATGTTAACACGCAAAAAAAATATTCTATGGTAGGGGCCAAAAATTAGGGTAGGTAGGGAAAAATGAAAAAAAAATGAAAAAAACCCTTATTTTTTACGCCTTATTACTAATTGAATGACTTTACACAATTGAATACATCTTATTTGGAATGTTGAACACAATACTCAATTGTTGTGGTCTGATAAAAGAAAATTTATGAGTTTGAATTCATTTCTATTATATATAACTTCTAAACCACGGTGATAGATAGGCTATTAATCAAAAAATTAGGCGGAAATAACTAAAATGAATTACAAAATATCATTCATGTTGCAACATTACGAAATATTTTATTTCTTTCAGTACAGTTTTTATCGTGATAAATTAATATATTCACGTTCACGATTGGGAATATCTGGAGAGTTTTTGAAAAACGTACTGTGGAGATTCTCCCGAGCAGAGGAGTATGTCGAGAGTTGTCTCCCTTTCCAGTTCCCTTCCATGGTACATTATGTAAATGTAATATGACAACATTGAAATGATATAAGGTCATATCTTCCTGCATACACTGAAATATATTTATAGTTAATGTTCTAGTAATAATGAAATTTATTAATGTGCTAAATAACAACATGGTCTTAATATTCTACATTCCACCAGGAACTGCATCTTCCCGTATTTTTATGCTGTTTTTGTCTATTTTTTCTATATTTTCCCTGATTACCTCAATATTAAGACCACATCAATAAGAAGACCAGTTATCAAGAGTCACAACGGTGATCTTACTAATGAGGCGTTACTGTATACAACTGTAAATAATTCTGATGCGACGAAGTCAAGATAAAATATCTATCTATTTTCTTTTTTATGTACTTTCAAAATTTATATTTTGCAAACCCTTTATTTATGTCCTTCTGAAAGTAAACATATGTTGATGGATTTACATGTTGCAGTCTGATATTGTTGTTGTATGAATGCAAGCATCTCGTTAATGTGTTAGCTTTTTGTCTTTCACTTCATCAGAAAACCAGATCTAAACTAATTATTTGATATACGAGTATCATATCGTTTACATTATTAATTGCCCTAAGATTATAAGCCTTCTATAGCAAAAACCTGGCGTACATGAGACAAATAATGATGTATCCGTCTTCATATGCATTTCTTTGTTTTAGTGTCCTATTTTTCTAGTCCAAGCCAATTAATATGCTGAATATATGCATACAGTTGGACATACTATGTTTAATACTTTGATGATGGATGGAATAAGCGGGAAACAAGAAACACAGATACTTGCAACTGTTTTTGAAAACTGAAAAAATAAGTCATTAGATATAGGGGTTATTAAACTTGCTTTTATCTACTGAAGCAAAAATACGATTTATAGATCGACAGCAACTATGGGCGACACTCGAAATAATCCGTATACAGATATAATTATACAGATCCAGCTTTTCAAATACGCTTAAAATCGCACGTCGCTTATTAAAGAGGTGATACTAATTATGAGGTGATCTTTGAGTGGGGTTATACTGTATATGTAGCTTCACTGACTACAGGGCTAATGTGTTTGTACTTGATGTACGTACAGGTACATGACATTCTTAGCAATTTGAATAAAGCTATATTTGAGTTCAAGACCTAAATGATGCCATAATTAGCTCTCTCAACCCTCCAATGTGACAGCTTCATCAACTGGCCTCGTTTTCACAAAATATCATATTGAGGGTTCAGTGCAAGACTATCCTAACTCCTATATGAATACATAAGAGTTAGGTTAGTCTTGCGCTGAACCCTCCATGTGATCTAGATCAAGTTTATCTCAAAATATATTTGCCATTTTCTTGGAGGAACTGAATATTATATGTCCAGTACTTATTTTAAGTGAAAACAAATATACCTTAAACTTTCAATAACAACTTTGAAAATTTTTAAAACTTTACTTTTTGTTGAGAAATTTATTTATTATAGGGCCTACTAAAGACTGAAACTGGCGGAGTTCAAATTAGGATTAATTTTGATAATCGAATTTAAAGGCCTGTGGGCCGTTTTATCAAGATGAGGTAGCTACGACATGTCTTATCTTAACTCCAGAACTTACGACAAAAAAATAAGATATCGTCAGTCCATTTTATCAACGGTGCCGTAACTCGAGTGTCGTAGCTAGGACAAACGTTGATAAAACGCCCTTGTCGTAAATTCGGCGTCTTGCGACAGACTAACGACAAAAAACCTCGTAAGACACGTTGATAAAACGGCACGCTGAAGATTTTGCCAAATGACCATATCACAGTATATGTAAAACGATTAAGCTTAGCATAGCAAAACGTTCAGAACAGTGACCAGGCGCCCACGATTCGACAGCCACGTCTCCTTTTAAGAATTTAAGTAGCATCTAGGCTATTTAAGCATACAGTAATTAATTACTGAGGCAATGTTCCGTAGTTGGTGCAAGTTGACTTCGACACCAAATGTGCGCAACTATTGAGGATGTGCGTCATATTCCCCGCGGTTTTGCCGTCTGCTGAAATTAAACATTATTTATTTATAGAATAGAACAAATATATCAATCTTAGTAACAGGATATGTGACACTAATAATCGTGATGAAATAATATAAAATACTATTTAGTTTCAACATCCATTCGTCACGTTTAAATAATTAAATTTGTCATACTTGCTAAATACTGGTTAGAGCAATCTATCAAATCAAATACTGCGATTGATGTGGTGAGGTGAATATGCCTCCATTAACAATATCTATGACAATGCATATGGGTAAAAAAGGGGAAATATTTAATTGCAGATTAAGACGGATCGAGTATGAGTATTGTCCATGTACTGAATACATATGCTTGACAAAGATTAAATAACAATTAACAAAAAATGTTCACTAATATTATGGTCGCCTAACGTGTTGTCGTGGTATGTCAAGACATCGTGGTTTGCATTCATAAGCACCATGATAACAGCGGTAACACAAGGGCAGAAAAACATTAACATGCCTTGCATACCAGGGTACCCGCCTTGCATGCCAGGGTACCCGCCTTTGATGTTATACTATCAAAAAGACTATTAAAGCGAATGTCATGGTGGGACATACGTTGTTTGATACGCACGTTTACATAGTTAATCAAGTACATTAAACCTATGATGATAAATGATCATAACATTGACGTACATACACATTTTATATACGCACACGTATTGGTTAAAACTTTTTGTTTCTTTGAATTACTCTCGAATCCGTCTCCGGAAAAAAAGCAGTACAAATGTCTTAAGAGGAGGTGCGATCATGGTCACATTTGTTGGCTTCGAGCGTAACACCTCCCGGTTAAATGGCCGCCACTGCCGACCACTATTTATTTAAAGATGGACAATCGATAACCGTGAGTCTTATCTACCTTCATGAACATCTTTGAACAATAAATGTGTACAATCACATACACATTTAAGGAAAAAATAACAACATTCATAATGTGTTGTTTTTTTACCATAAAATACAGATAAAATATTGTTTTGACAAATCATTGAATAAATTTGAGCTTCACATTAAATTTTATGTTGATGAATAACATGCACTGTATGTTTTCATCTGACTAGTTGCACCACGGACATATATCATATTTGGATGTCATGACAATGGTGTTGATACAGTGGCATATTGCACGCTGATCAGTATCCATACAAATTACATTGTTTTATTTAAAAATGATACAACCCTATTCTGCGGCTCATGATCAAAATTTGTAAATTCGAAACTTTCAACTGAATGTTTCAAATGAAACATAAATTATTCATTAATCAATTGTCAGCTTATGCCATTCGGTAATTAAAAAAAACGGATACCAAATATACTGCAGTTTTACGTAAAAAGCCAAGAATGGTGTGTACACTTTTGTTATGACGCAAGTTGGCGAAATTCTGGATCACTTTCGTTGGTTATAACGATATTTCGGTTCATTTCCTCGACCATCATTCAATTTAAAGAGGCAAAAAAGTTCTTAAATTATATAACACCGAGGCTGTTAATTGCGGTTAAGTCTTTGAGATTTCAACTTTCGGCAATTTCAGGAAATACTTTAAAATATCAATGGCAGTAATACTGGTTATATTATCACAATTATTTGTTTTCATTTTGTTTGAAAGTGATTTGAGTATTGCACACTTGGATTAATTAATGACAATGTCTTAAGATTCACAAATGGATGTAGACACAAGTAAGAAACTTTCGTAAATTCAATTCGTGTAAAAAGTTGTTCTCTTTCTGTTGATTCTTAAATTAAGCCAACTTTTTCACGCCAGGTGACAACTGCATTTCCTGTCTAAATCAGGCAGACACCTAGCTGTGTTATAAGCCTGTAACTGGTATAAAATACAAAGTGTCAAAACCGCCTCATGTTTTTTTATGGAAGACAATCGGAAACAATAAAATCAAAATGTGCAGTTTGTGAAAAACCATAGCAGGAGGCAGTGTGGACATGTTAGACGTTTATTTTGTTTCTCTAGTGTCCGTGACATAGTACTATCAATATTACAATTTCTACAACAGTTTAAAGGGAAATAACTAATACAAGCAAATGTCTAGTTCCAGTTACCAGTTCTAGTTACCTCCCCTTATATAATCGCTGTGTCATGGTTTATTTAGATGTATAGACGATTTAGATACTTCACAAACACATTTTTTGGGAGGTAACTCATATATCAGTGTCTAGTTGATTAGAACTGTTTCCCTTTGCCATAGATTGGTATGTCTACCTTGCTAAATTAATGGATGTCTAGCCGATGTCATAAAGCAAACTGACTATCTGATACTTGTAACATACATTAAAACGAAATTGTTTCAAATTGCTACTCATGAACTGGTCAGTAAAATGTGACCGTTTGTTGACCTTATCAGTGTTCCCAAGTTTTCTGTCAGTACAATATTTTTCTGGAGCTACTGTAGTCCAAACAATTAGACATCCATGCTAGATCCTTTACATTTACTTTCAAAATATCATCAAAAATGAAGGTAAAACGTGAAGAATACAAATTCTTGAGTTATATTTGTAGAACTAGGGCTACTGCAACATGTAAAATCGAAGCCATTTATTGGCAAGGCAGGTTGTCTACAGAATGACTGATGTGATGCATTACGCTATGTATTGACAGTATTTCAGTTATATACAGGTTAACCTAAACAGCACTGGGATGCAAACCAGTACCTATGTACATGCGTCATACATGTGTCATACATGCAACCGATAACTTCTGGACACAAACCAGAGGTGGAGGATAAAATGAATGAGATTTTCATTCTTCAAATTGTCCTGAAGAAGTTAGAACACATGCCTCGTTTGACTCTTCGGCACATTACCTTCAGATTGAAAGTCAAGCTCTCTGTACATACTTCAGTGGGTTGTTTGTTCATTAGACAGGCTACGGGTGGTATACACAAATACTAACTGCATACTAGTAAAATATTTTACAATAATCTTACATATAGGTTGTATTAGGTAAGTCACATCATATCTGTTTTAAAGTTACCCCTCATATTAATCAAGCACTAATTTATATTTTGCCCCAGGGGTCTGATGGCTGACCATGGAGAAGTCCCAACCTAAAGCCCAGCATTTTGTCTTAAACCCCACAGTGGGAGATGGTGATTTCTGCCTTTCATGATCTATTGAAAATCCGGCCAAAGTCTATTTTCCGGGACCCAGAATCATTCGCCGTTTCAAATTCCCACTTGTTGGGAATCGTCTTCAGTATAAAGTCCTGTGCATCCCTGCCACCCCCCCCCCTATCAGACAAAACATTGATAAGTCACTCCTCAATGCCTGCTTCCTAGGTTTCTAGACAGCATTTTCAGCCTATTTCATTATGTGAAGATCGTGGGGAGATTCAAACCCACGACTTCTGGATCAAGAGACAAGCACTCCACCAACCACTCTGCCTCCCTTAATGAACAATACACGGGCATAAGTTCAGCAGATTTTAATTTGTCATCTGATAAAGCAATGATATAGATATAAAAGATCAAACAAACATTACATACACACACGCCATGATCATAAGCATATACCCACCAACTTTTCTAAAGTCTCTAAGTAATTATAGGCAAGCATTCTGAAACATTAGGCATGATACTGACAGACTTTCATCAATTAATTTTCACTGTTAATTCTGTTATCAGAAATAATACTCAATACAATCAAGAAATGCAGAGTAACCTCCGCAGAGAAACATCATTTGAGAGAAGGATTATGCTGTAACAGGGAACATCACATTCACAACACAATGTCTCTCCACACAGATCCCAAGGAGTTGATGAGGTGAACGGGCAAACATCTAGAAGGCAATGTTGCAAATTTTAACTGTTGGGAAGACAGTGCTGATCTATAGATGTTAAATTCACACTAAATTTAACGAAGAAAAAAACCAATAATGTTGTTGAATAGAGTAAGCTGCCTAAGACAGGACCACCCTGGAGGAGTTGTACTGAATTTCTTGTCTCACAACTTTCCTCCGATCTCTGTTAGGCGGTAGTGGAAGCTTAAAGTGAATCTATATTTGTAATGCCAAACTTAAATGAATATAAGCATTGAAATCGAACTATAACATATTTAGAATACCATTCATAAAAGAAATAACAATGTATGGAGTAGTTTAGCTTTATCAGGTTCATCAACATTTGTAAATAAATAAGGACAGTTATACAGTAATAGTCATCCTTCCTCAGACCAATTAGACTAAGAATTGTTACTGGTGTGTGAAACATAAACAAACAACCTTAGATGTAAATTGAACTGAATATTTTGTGCCCATGTAAACAACGAACTAACAATGAATTAGTTCAATATTGAACGATCTGCACATCTTTTTAGATAAGTTATTCTGAGATTTTTCCTTAAACGGAGTAAGGTATTTAATTAAAGACTATATTCTAAAATCACAGTTAAAAACAATTATGCAGTTTTGTTGGGATGCCCGTCTATTATCTTCAAGCTGTTTTGAACAGTACATGAATACTTAGGGCTTTTTTGCAAGAAATTCAGTTAATTTGCATTTTAACTTCTTTCAATTATAAAAAAAAATCATAACAATGACATTGACCACAATCATTTTGTACCAATATAAACAGGCTGAAAGACTGAATCACATTCAAATTCTGTTATAAACATGAACTTTCCACTAGGGGAGCTTCGACTTCATCTATTCTGACCCAGATATCAAGTAAATCGTGTCAACTTCAGATCATTCAATTAGAAGCTATTCTAATAAATTTAGTAACAATTTGATAAAAAGAAAAATTAAATAATTTAAGATTATATTGAATTAATGATCCTGTAAGGAAACTGTTTACAGTGCCAGACACAGATACCATTAACACTTGTCCAAACAATAAGGAGTCATCAGCTGTCATCTGGCATCAACTGTAGAATAGTTTCCCCCAGGAATCCACACATGATTCCTAACCTTGACTCTGTCTGAAAATGATTCCCATCACAGGACTAAGCAAGTTTCACTCCATGAGCCTAGCGTGAAAACAGACTCAATACAATGTACCCCTACATTTAGATCATGACAGAAAATCTAAAAATGGCTACCCCAACCGATCCTAATTTAAAAATAAGCCATAAGTCATGAAATGGTTCCAAAACCAAATGATTCCTATACGGAGAACAAGACATAAAATGGTTCCCCCACAAATATCCAGATTGAAAAATGGTTTCCATTTAACTATATGGAAAGCAACTGGTTCCCCTTCCAGAGGGGTATATATAACTGAAAGTCATAGTTTAACTACTATCACAAGTGTATTTTGAATCACATGATTATTTCAGTCAATCCAACAAACATTTTGCACTATCTCAATCCTTTCTTTGCTGCAGCATGTATATGGCCTTCTAGTTTATCTGAAATGCAAAAATTAATTCATATATGAAATGACGTTCATACAAAATAAAAATAAATGTTACATTCACTTTTTAACAAATACAAATGTACATGTACCTATAAATAGATATCAGACGCTGGTCTTACACATCGTTTTTCAGGAAAGTTCAGTGAAAAACGTATAAAACATTAAACATCAAAATTTGCATGCTTGATATGGGAAAATCTAGAAACTGAACACAGTCGTAAAGAATGCAAAGACATAATAAGTTGTCTTCATTCAATTGTCGTAAGTATACATCATCAGAGCTTCAAACCTCTAGATTGGTAGATAGAGTCCTCTTTTGACTGTGCTAACCAGACTGTGCAGCTAGATGATGTACATACAATAAATAAATCCAATATCTGCTCTGTTCCAATCTGATTGAATTTAAACTTTAATTTAGTTTAAACTTATTTATTTTCCATCAATTGTGAAACAAGTTCTTTCAACTTACTAGAATCACTCTCGATGACTGCTTCCTGGATTACTAACCAGTACATGTACTGGCGCTTAGATTAGGAATTGTAAGTTTGCAATCAAGCTCCACCCCACAAGGCTTGAACTCACAACCATCAGATCAGGAGTCAGGGGCTGTACCCCTCCACCACTACCCCTGTGGTTTAGGTTAGATCATACATGTACTTACAAACATTACTTACATATTTTGTGTTTTCCTTTGATTTGAAATTTAACGACTAATTCTCGAGGATTTTCACAAATGAACACAAACGGCGAGCCTGATTCTCCCTCAGGGAACTGAAAAATACACACAGACATTAACGATAGAGGTATTCTAGAATTTGTTATACCTGTTTTTTTCAAGGGTACAAACTTTAAAGGTACAGAGTAGAGTCTGAAATCTTAAGTCTACAAAATAAATAAATCAGGCTGCTGCCAATACAGTACGGACAGCAATATATTGTATTTCATTGCAAGAATTTCACTAAAATTGTTTATGTACGCTACCATTTAGCATTGTAATCAATACTTAAATGTAATTGAGTCTACCGCAAGCTTAAATCCAGTGGGTGGGGTATGGTCCAGACCATAGTTTTATCAAACAGTTTTAAATCTATATACAGCGTTAAAAGTAAAATATTTTGCATGCATTATGAAGAACTTAATGCAAAATATCAACATGACTACCTATATTAATCAAATTGAACCGTGAGCACTGACGTTACCTATAAAGTCTAAGTCTTGAGTTTCAGACTTATATTGTTTATGAATAAGGCCCCAGCTATTCAGGGAGCGATTTCCCGATTTGCCTTCTGGAAAGGTTCCAACATTTGAAACATTTATGTTTTTCTAGGCCTTTAACTGAATACACACCTTCTCCTGATAGACGTCCTGTGAAAGACAATCAACAACATCTGCACATCCTAATAAACATCCAACTGGATAATGACCAGGAAAATTTAGACCAGCATCTGAAATACAGATGTATGGTAAACATAAATACACTACAAATGTATCTAGGCCATAATACAAAAAAAATGTTTATATGGTATAACCCTACCTACCCATAAGAATGGGAAAATTTAAAGGCAATAAGCTGAAGTGTTCTCCTTACAAAAACATGGAAATTTAAACAGTGATGCGAACTATGAGGTGTGAAAAAAAGAGGAAAAATTTTGCCGGGGATCAAAGGGGCAGTTTTTTTCTATTTATGTCTATCTCAAAAATGGTCCCAGATCCGCAGAAAATTCACATCCCTGTACGGTACGGACAAACCTAGATAAGAAGAACATTGATCATCTCTCCTTCCAAAGACCAATTTCCTGGTATATAAACAAGCCTCAAACGACTTTGCTTATCTTTCCATTACACAAATACCCGTACTTAAAAATCTGTGTGTACAGACCACCTTTTCAATACCACCATATATATCTGTATAAAGGGTGGTATTTACACACAGGCTTGACTGTATACATTGTAGAAGTTGAATAATTTTACCTACTTTTATATAACATTTTATACATTTTTTCCATATCTGAGATTTCAGCTGGATCGGGAGTTTTGGCTGTCGCGGCAATCCACAATCTTCCCCTATGTGCTGTATACCACGATCTCCCTTCATGTCTGTAAAATAATACAATGTAACTGATTGCATACAGGGTGAGAATCCTTATTGACAAAAAGAGAAACTCTTCATAAATTAGAGGAAACCCACCTCTCTGTTATTACACATCTGACCTATTGTCAACGGGACAACTTTTATGTTGCATATATGTTGTTCAAAATCGACAAATCTCACTTCTGCTATAGAACAGTGAGTGTTTTCAACATTTTCTGAAATATGCTAAGACTAGATGTGTCCATACAACACAAATGCCCCAGCTATTGTATTTTCAAGCATTATTGATAGGAAACCAATTTTTGAAATTGAAAAAGGGTCATAACTCCTTCAAAGATTCAGTGAATAGTGACCAAAATTGAACTTGTCCTGTAAATTATTATCCTATGCATATGTACCCAATATGAATTTAATATATCCATCCTTACAAGAGTTACTATTCGAAAACCAAACTTTTACATAAAACAGACGCACAGATGAACAGACAGACAGCCTCTTTGCCATTCTCTAAATGGTGGGGCATAAAAATGTAAAGGAGCATATGGACATACCAATGATAGATGACCAGGAAGACAGGAAGAGTAATGTCAATCTGGCCACCAAACATTGTTTTGGTAGAGTTGGTACCGTAAAATCACTTATACTGTCATTTCTTCTGCATTTACAAGTAATATCTCCTCCCATCCATCATTCTTAAATATATCTTATCCGCTGGAGTGAAATTTTATTTCATAATGTCACAACAATTTTACTGTATCTTTGAAGTGAAGTGGTATTATTTACTTCAACTTCTCTATTGCCACATCATGAGAAGAAGAAAAAATATTTTTTACAAAATTTAACGACAGCAGCAAAAATTAAAATTTCAGAAATCTGTATCAGAGCAGGAATAATGAGAAAGCTTACATTTTAATTCCTGCAATAAGAAGGGAAGCCCACGGTTGATGCATGCTCATACACATGCCATCATCCGACATTTCCTGTAACTCACGATCTTGTATCCGATGAGAGGGTCGTACAGTAGAACCTCTATGACTAGTGGGTTGGGCTTCTTGTTTTTTTGATGCACCTTGAGGAACAAACTGAAAAACACAACAAACTGGCATAATAATGGAAAATTTAAAATAAGCAGAATTTTTACATAGAAGGGGTTCATGGGGAATGTGCATGTTGTAATGTTCATTGCATTTATTTCAGAAACAGCTCCTACAGACCTAAAATCTGCGGCATTCTGCGAATATGCCTAGAAATATCTTGCCTAAACATTACCTAGCTCATCACTTAACATGGGTAAGTCATGGCAGCAATAGAGAGGCAGATAAGTGAGCACAGGCATGAAGTCTGGGGTCAGAATTCACCAAGTATATTAGCTATAAATATTGTCATGGAAAGTGCTATGCTTGATTCCTATTTGTGGCAGTCGGAGTCCCTTGTTTTGACATCAAGAATGAATTAATAAATTCAAAATATTTTCTTCACAATTTTAGTTTTATATTATGAGTACTTTTTAATGATTCTTAAATTGATTGATACTTTAATATCAATGCAGAGACTAGCCTATTGTCAGACAAAAAGATCAGCCACACACCTTTGGTGCTTGTATATGTATAGTGGGGTTGACTAGATAATCGTCAGCTTGTGATTGTTTACCATCACCATGGCTATCGGAACCCTTTGTCTTCTTGGGCCGGGCACCAAAATTAACCATCTGTACAACTTCATCGTTTACGTTATACATGTTAACAGAGGACGATGGATCTTCTTCGACTATTTGACGCCCTGCAAAGTCTAATGTTATTTTTCTATCCTTTCTGGAGGCGTGTCTCACTGCACGTAACTCCTCCTCTCGTTTCCGTAGTAATTCCCGCTCAGCAGTACTCAACCATTGATTTGAATCCGTTGAAAAATAGTCTGACTCATCATCAATCACCTGGGTTCTTCTCACACTGAATAAATATGAAATATTTGATACAGGGATACGTCAACTTAGACACTTGTAATTTTACTAAAACTACCATTCCCAAAAGATTTGCCAACAAATCAGGTCTGCGCTACCCCCAAGTTTTCGCACTGAATGGTCACGAAACTATACACAAGTCTAGACTTTGAACTCTTGATCTGTCTAAAGCATGTTAAAACATTCACCTCATGCTGTAATCTACTTCTGAATATAACAGTAACTGTCAATGTCTCCGATTGGCTTCTAGCTGATACATTGAGATGTACAATATGACCGACAACTAATTGAAGAAACGGAAATGTTACAAATTATTACACAACATAAAACAAGACATTCCCGAAATAAATCATACATGTTTAGTTTGACCCTTAAAACACCAATCATCAGAGTTTAACTCCTGGTACCCTTAAGCCAGAATGAAGATTTTACAAAAATTCTGTGAAAACTCCATGCTCCCCTCATAGGGCTCTGCCAGTTCCCTACAAAACCAGGGACATTCTTGACCAGCAACAAAATGGAAAGATAACTAAAAGAATTCATATTGAAAGACTTGTTTACCTGGTTCTATCATATTCTAACAATTTTTCTTTGTGTTTTTCAGCTTGCATGTATTCCTCTTTCGTTTTTGTTCGACTCTGAGGTAGATAATCTCGATCCCCGTTCATTGTATGGCCCCCTAGCAGTGTCGTAGGAGTGTCCTTCATTAATGATTGGCGTAACTTATCGCTCTTCTTGGAGCCTCTAGACAAAATTTCCTCTTGCTCGCTTGTACAAACCTTAATATTTGAAATTACATGTAAAAAGCATTTTTTCAAGGGAGATAACAATTACAGAAACATGTCCTTTCTATGTTTTGTATTTTTATTTTCTGAATGCAACTAAATGCCAAGATACTAATTATGAGGTAGGTATATGTATATAATTTGATAAAACTGCCATTTATAGTTTTCAATATACTTGGCTTAAATCAAAGAAGACATTTTCAGCGGAAAGTGATGGTTATATTACAAAGACAAACTGATCACCACATATATTACCATTTTAATGCATGTTGATTGTTTCTAGACAGTCATCAATAATGACAATTTCAGGGGTTCCATTTGACCCTAGCGTTGACCATTTAACCCCTGTAATTTCCAAAAAGGCACATTTATGGGTCATCTTTTCCCTAAATTGTAAGTAATTTGGCTATAAAATAGCAACATCTAGTCAAAAATTATCAAAATGACCCTTGACCACCTTATGGAACGCCTGGCTTATATAACTTATTCAAGGCAATATCTAGGTAAATTTTTAATAATTTAAGTGAGTTTGAACACAAATACACAAGTATATGTTTAAACCTACCAGATTGCCACAATACAAGCAAGGACCAGAGCCTTCCTGTTCACAAACAATCCTGCCACATTTTGTACAATTGTTGATCAAACTATGCTTGGCTGCCTGACATTCACAAACATGACGACCTATAAATAATCAACATGTCAGGGTACATTACATAAATACACTGTAATAAACAGAATTTTACATTGTAGGAATGACTGCTGACACAATGGCTAGGAAAGTATATTTGCTTATTTTTCCACAGTACATTTGTTACATAACTGTGGATGTCAATTGACCGAGTGTTCCTACTAGATTACCAACCAGCACTCCCTTGTTCTCCAGTGAGTACCCAACAACTTTCCCATAGGAATTACAGGTAAAATAGATGAATGGAAAACAAATAACATTAACAATGCAAGCTTTTAACTGATAGGTAGAATTACAGCCATTGCTTAGTCACTTGTCTTTTTACTCACATAAAAAAGAATTGATAATTTACTCGCATAAAAAGAACTGTTTCTTTTACTCATACAAAAAGAATTGAACACAAATTTTGCAAACGGGATGTAACAGAGTGGTATAAGTATTATTTTTTGGCCTCATGTTTAATGATCTTATATAATAAATGTTTTAAGAAATATTATTCAAAGAAAATAAGTAAACAATTGAATAATAATTGATAGAAATATTGTTTACTTGACATTTTATGCTCTGAACTGTTAAATGAATACGTGGTACATTCTACACTGTGATAACTTTATCAATGAATCAACTGTTAAAATATCATACCTGGCAACTGCACAATAGACTTTGATTGACCTTCTTTACTGTATAAAGGAACAAATTTCTGCTTTTTCTTTACTTCTTTTTCTTTGGAATTTGTTTTCTCAGGGTAAGGAATCACAGGAACACTCGTTTCTTCTCCCGGTAAAATCTGCAGTGTGCGTTAAAATGCTCAAATACAGAGTTAAATCTGTTGAAATCATAGAATCATACAGAATACTTAGTTCAGAAAAAGAAAATCAACTGAAAATAGTTATAGTCACACCTTTATTGTTAGTTGCTGATGCCACAAATTAATTACAGACCGAATATGAGGAGACATTATGTTGTATTATCTGTGTATCCATAAACCTCTCTACGCATGCTCAGATATACTATTTACTCTTGTACAGGTACACTGCTAGGGCAGTCTTAATAAAATCATAGAACTGTATACATATGCTTTGTAGTTTATCATCACACACACACAAAACGCAACACATTAGACTTACACCTCTACTGGAATTAGCCAGCAAGTTGACAGGAGCAGGTTTTCTTTCTTTCAGCACGTTGGAACCTCTCTTTTTCTCTTTACGAGCAATAAAATTCTCTTCCTCATTAGATTTCTTGTATACCTTATAAGTAAATATATAAAGAAAATGGTATAACTTTAGTAACTAATTTTCATGTTTATATCTATTAATAGCAGTAACACAGTCATAGCTAGATAACGAAAGAGCATCATATATAATAATATGATCCTATGAGGATTTTTATACTTTTTCATTAAGCAAATAATTGAAGTAGGATACTCAATAATGTAATTATTACTAGTATACAAATTGAAAAATTGTCATCATACAGGTATTTAACAGTAAGCAGTATAATGTCATGAATTGCAGGTCTTGTCTTGATTTTTATATTTATATTCGGATATGACAATAATGTTTTTTAAGTTATTACTTTATCTAATTCATCTGGACCCTCCCTTTTGATTTATCTTGAAAAGTTGTCAATTGATTACAAAATGACAATGTTAGTACTGGGCTGCGTTCAGTTAAGACTAACAGTTGCTCAAGTTTTGTTTTGTATCCCTGGCCCACCGTATCACATTGACTGCACACAGGGAACCAAATTGCAAAAAGTCACAAAACGTGAGCCACAAATACCTTTACTGAACGCAGGGCTGGTTCTACAAACAAGATGAACCGACCTCATATATTAATGAAATAGTGTAGGACAAAATACTGAACATCATGAGCCAAACAAATACCTGTACATTCTCAGGGAAACTCTTATTGGTGTCATTGTAGACCCTCCATCGTACAACAAGTTCATCAATAAAGTGCAGGTTTCTATCTTCTGATCCATCGAGCAACTCTAGCATATATTCTCGAAGTTCATCACCAGTTTCAATGCTTAGAATATACCTGTAATACACAGAATAGTTCTACGATAATAATGTAAAGGATAAAATCAGAACACTCCCATACTATACTGCCACCAAAGTCAGGCCACTGATGCTGTGCTCTGTGGATAGAGAATAAACAATCAATCATCAATAATCAGACTGTTTGTGTTAACATGATACTTCCTAGTCTTATGCTTTTGTATAGATATTTACAAAAATCTACTGCTTAATGTGATACATATATTTATTATTTATGCAGTAACATTGCACTATGTTCCAGTCTTAAAAGAATAAATCAACAAATGTCCTTTCACAATTCTCATTCACAAAAAATCTTAATTAAAAAAATTACAGTAAATTCTTCGCTGCTGCATTATTATAAACACTAATCACGTGACTATAGTTTTACTATGATAAAATTGATGCAGTAGACTGAATTCAGATTTTTTTATAAACTGATCTTTGCATCATATTGCATGGTTATTTGCATATATTTTGTTATTTCCCCCCAACTGATAGATAGCAATGGAATATGCATCAGTGGCAAGTGTATTGTTCATGGATAAAGCTTAGTAGTACAACTCGTAATTAAATACATAATTAATCGCTACAACCAAGTACTCAATAGCTTTAAGGCAGGACTGGCTACTTTGAACAAAACAACACATGACATGTTTTTTTTTAGATGTATGAAAATTGAAATGCATAAAATTCTCAATGACTGATATTTTAATGACTTCCAATGACCAGACATGAACATTTGTCTAGGTAAGTAGAATAAGAATGTTCACTGTGTTATAATATAAAAATAAATAGAGCAATAGCTAGAAGTAGAACTTCATGTCCCAGTTATTCCCTCAACTTTATAAATTGAGAGTCATCGTGACCATGTTTTCACAGTGTTTTCCCTCAACTTTATAAATTGAGTCATCGTGACCATGTTTTCACAGTGTTTTCCCTCAACTTTATAAATTGAGAGTCATCGTGACCATGTTTTCACAGTGTTTTCCCTCAACTTTATAAATTGAGAGTCATCGTGACCATGTTTTCACAGTGTTTTCCCTCAACTTTATAAATTGAGAGTCATCGTGACCTTGTTTTCATATCAGAGGGTCATGTCCAAATATTGGGGGGTTCATGCAGGATTACTTGTATGGTTGGATAAATCATTATTTTATTGATATATTGATTATAAATGAATCACTGATTACTATTTGTCATAATGGTAATAAAATAAAGTGAAAAAGTCTACTAATTTTAAAGTATGCTCTGCAAAATGTGATTACAACCGTGTGATTCACTTAAATTTTGGACTGGTTATTAGCTATGTGAAAATCAAATCTTCACTGTTTTTATGTATTTAGTCTGTGACGTGCAGTCTGCATATAATTTTTGAAAGTGATAGTACATTTTCTGAAATTGCAACAAAAAAAGCGAGGTCATTTCAAGACTTGAATATTTTTAAGCAATTGCGTCCATTTGGACACACAAACAATATTTTTTAAGGGCCATATCTCAGACAAAAGCGACAATAATGTAGGCTATGCACGCCCAGGATCACAATGAATAATGACCACAATATTTTACAATAAAAACAATCAGTTCAAATTGGCCGTGTTAAGTACTAACAGATAATGAGTATAACTTGTGCGTTATCTGACTAGAATAATTGATTCAGTAATAAAAATGACATCTGACATACTGAACCAAATATTCGTAAGACATATCTGTCATATCGAAAAATGAACCGAAAATAATAAAACAACGGTTAATCAATGCAGTCCTATACAGCACAAGTTTACACTCTCAACTCAGCACAACTGCCAATTGAAAAAAATAATATTCTCACAAAAAGCTGTTTTCATATGTAAATGCACATCTACTTACCGGTAATTTCAGATATTGCACAATCACCCGGCACCAATATTGCACGAACAAAATAAAATAAAGATGTATTTTAGAACGTTTAAACTGTCATATTATTAAATATGATTACCAAACATTATTTGCTATACATGTGATGGGATTTACTTACTGTGCTATGTCAAGCGACGCATCAATCCCAAGTTTTACAAGTTCCCGACACATCCATTCCTCTATAGCAGCCATTTTCGTCTGTGTATCGAGACGCTTGATTATTATTGCAAACCCGCAGCGGTTACTTCCCTTACAACATAAACGGTAATGTGAGCTTTATAAAAAGCTAGTAAGCAGCTAATGTTCACCATAACAAAGATCAGTGGCATCGAATATGAATGTTTTGCAATGTCTCTGATCAAATGTACAGCAAAGATCAGAACAGAATTATCATTAAAGAATATTTTTTTAGATATCTGTACAATTAAAGTTCACTATTCAGGGGCGTAGTAGGCACAATCTCCTACGCAGTGATCTCCCCCTATAGTGTTATTGCTGTAATGCAAGGGAAGATAACCACTGCATGGAGTTTGGTGTAGGCCTTGCTAGATCATCAGAGATGCGTTTTAGTGCAAATTTCGTTCCAGTATATATGCTAACAATAACATCAAAAACACATTAAATATCTTGTTGCCGATTTGGCCATTTTTTTCGGTTTTTCGAAAAAGTGTAGGTTACGGCCTATAGGAATCTACGCCCCTGCTATCAGTCATCCAAAGTAACATAAATAAAACTTACCGAAACAACTGTCAACAGCAGCATCATACAAACATCGCGAAATTCATATTGAGTAACAAATATTAATGTGTATATAGTTTCCAGATAATAAAAAACACAAGCTAGCAGTATTTGTTTCAGTGTTTTTGTTAAGTATATAATGTGGATCATATATATTGTAGGAAGAGCAAGACAGACAAGACTTGTGTATTTGTTGCATCAAGAGCATTAATTAATTGATTTATTGTACAAACAATAACAAACATTTTTCACACACGAATAGTTGATAGGAGCAGCTTTAGAGAGAGCTGATACAAACCATGGTACCGTGGATCATCGTAGTCCTTTCTTCACTCCTGGTATTGTTTTTGTTGTTAGTCCTCGACTGTTATAACTTATGAAGGCTTAACAATTGCCATCCTTTCATCCATGTGTGAACTATGTTAACAGTCATTGAGAGTGATTAGTACAAGTTGTAAAAGAGAGAATAATTTGTATGAAGTTGTTTCACAATCGATGTTAATTAATATGTTTAAACTAAAATTCTGTTCAAGATATTCTATTTTGCAGGAAATAAGGGGGAGACTGAGAGTTCTATTATACTTGGTAGACAACTTGTGGTATTTTTGATGCTGAAGTCTCTGTGCAGTTTCAACTTTTGTACAAATTTCTTGTTATTTCGATGCTGTTTTTCTTGCAAATGCTGGTAGGGTTACTTGTACAAGAGTATCTTGTGAGATGATATAGACATGAATCAACCAGTAAATGTGTGATAGATATCTGTATGTAGGCTTTACATGTTTGCTATAAAGGCAAGTAACATGAAGAGACATTAAGGGAGACAACCCATACCATGATTTCTGTATACGTTCACAACTCTTATAAGAGTTATTGTTACACTGTACAGACGCTCACATTATGAATGTACCCCATTATTGTACATTCTCTACTTTTCATTCACAGAATAAGCATTATCATATACAACCTTTCAATGTACAGGTATGACAATGTTCATTAAAACAATCAACACAGTGAATACTAAGTGAGCTTTGAACGTTGTATGAAGTGTTGATATACTGGTATGTGAAAAGGAACAGCCATTTGAATCCAAAGTAATGAGCAGTTTGTCCGCTATTTTTTCGGTGCAGCCGTTCTAACATGGTTTTGCTATTTGCATATCAGTGTTGTATAAACCAATCCAATCTCACGTTAACCACCAAGGCAATTTCTCTTCAACCGAACGTTTGTAACACTGACGCGGGTTGGTTAACCTTTCGATAAAGGATACGTTACCTTACCAAAATCCACTGAATTTCGGTGAATTTACCGAAATCCATATTGTTTCTGGAGTGACCAGCAATCGTAACATCTCTGCATTTCTTATGTTGCACAACAAATCTTAACCTTCAAATTGCGCCAACCATTTTTTTTCAAGATATTTCTTGTTAAGTATTGATTCAAAGTAGAACAACAAAATCATCAGATTTCAACAATGATCTATTGCTCCAGGGCAGATACACAAACCATATTATAAACCATATTGTTCACAAGTAACGTATCAGATTAATATTAATGGTAAAATGTAATATATAAAACAACACGAACCAGACTGTGAGATTATCATGGTACTTAAATCCTAATTAAGTTGTTACCAGTGTAAATTTTAAATGATTTACTGGATGAAAGAGCTTATCCTCCAGTCTATACTTTGGGAATCCACACTAATGTAACTTCAACAGGTTTACATTTTTCCGATTTGAATCATTCCTGTGACAACTTACCGCAATCAAAAGAAGTATGCAGTAGCTTTTTAGAAACAAAGCGGAAGAATTACAAGCAGATAAACTCTTTTGAGCTAAAAATAAACTTACTTATATACTGGCATTGTGATCTGAGGACGTGTATCAAAGTACCATACACCTAGTGCTGTCATTGTGATCTGAGGGCGTGTATCAAAGTACCATACACCTAGTGCTGTCATTGATGCAAAGTTTTGCATATCAATGATACTGATATATCGAAAACAAATATTGACGATATACTGCTAATATTTTTAAATTCCTTTTATAGACTATTCACACCTATTTTTCAGCATGTTTGTGTGTGTAACTATGCTCTACATAGTTAAATGTTTAACTTGCAGTTTTATGATAACAAGAAACCATTTAAGAAATAAATCCAAATTTTGAAATTCTCTGTTTTATATTGCCAAAATTTGGAATGCGCTATCCACTACTAGGGACTAGAGCACTGGATAACAAGGGGCCAACTTCAAAGCGACGTTATGCTATTTTGGCACTTTTTTAGACTGTACCAGAATTTTCCCGCCATAATATAGATATTTGTTTGCATCGATCGATCAACAAAAAAATATTGTTGATATAACGATATTGATTGCATCAATGATAGCTCTACATACACCCCTCTTGTAACAAGAACAGGTGTACGGTCAGCTTTTTATTTGCCGGACCTCTGAGGTACGGGGATGCATATACCCCGACTTGTCCAAATATTAAACCTCGACTTTTTGTTCCAGTGACTATTGTGTCACCTTCATTCAGTGAAATGTTGTTTGTGCATACATCAAGTCCATACAATACATTTAATTGATATTTAATCTTAGTTGATGAATTATGCAGTTGATTTCATTTCAAAGACTTACTTTCTTCTGACTGAAACCGTCACCCCAAACAAATAAACTCCTACAATGCACATTTGGTATGATTTATTAATTAATACAGTCATGTGCATGCAATATTTTATCACAAATGTCACGCAATAAATTATTTTTATCTAGAAACATCAGAAAGTTAATGTACAAGCTTAAATGTAAATGCATGTATCTTATTCATATTAAGGCTTTAGTGCAAAACTACTGTAGTTGCTTTTTAATCAATACTGACTTACAATAGTTTTGTACTATACCTTCATAAAAATTCATGTTACAACATGTTAAATATTTGGTACATGTATAAATGTGGGTATTATCCTTCATATATCCATCCAAGTCACTAGAATCAAGTTAGACCCCAGATGTGTCAGATTGTAATCGTATTTTCATATTTGAAGCCCATTTTCTGTCCTTGAATTTAATCAAATAAAATCAATTCCCGTGATTATAATTCAAATCTTAGCAACGTTCCCGACGTCTAATACTTGGCCTCATACTAACTCTACCTACGTAATTAAGTTTACCATGTAACGAATTTGTTAATATTTGTGCAACGTTTGTAATCTGAATTTATTCTCAAAATTACCAATGACATCCCTGGTTATTAACAACAACGAACAAAATTTCAATACCCACAACCAATTTCAATTTGTAACAAAAATATAACAATACAAAAAAATAAACACATATTATACTATATAAATGCATAACACAATGTATTTTGGTCATTATTGAATGTTTGAGATTTCAGTTTGTATCAGTATAACACATTAAGTTACAGTTGTTCAAAAATGCAATCAAAAACAGAGCAATCATATTTACAAACAACAAATTTTTTTCTACATGGAGACCTCATTATCTTTTCTACCAGAAATCTTGTACACACAATAACCTCATTACACCACAGATGACGGGTTCTACTGTTGACGCCCGTCTCATATTGAGGTCTTTTTACAAGATTCACTAAATTTTCCCAATCTTTATCGTAGCAGTACAATACAGCATTAGCTGCGTAAACCTGGTTCGGAGTATTAAACTTTACACCAACCAGAAATATGTCCATACCTACATCAAGGGGCGATAACTCTGTTCTTCCTACATGATTGCAAAAAAAACACCAAGTGTGCAATTTCATGTGATGACTAGTATTCCTATTACAGATCAAATGCTTTATTAGATATGAGCAACACAAACTTATGTCAAACGCCCAGACGGACGGACAGATGGACGAACCATGGTAAATCTAAGTGCCCCCTCACATGGTGGGTGCACAGACATATGTGGAAAAGAAATCTCGATACAGAATGACACACATGCTCCATTGTAGCATTCCAGTACAATTTATTACCCAATCATTTTTCAACAGCAATTCAAAAGTCAGACATCTAAACTTTGAGTCAAACTTAAACTGAAGTATTATGTAAAACACCAACTTTCATTTCATAACTTAATTTGTAGATGGTTTCAGATCTATTTTTTTCAAAACAAAACAAATATTAATCAACACATCAAAAAAGTTCATATATTTTAAAAATTTATACAATATTTCATGAGATTCTATTATGGATAAAAATATGTTCAATAGACTTCAGTTCAATAAATAAATGGACATAAATGACTCTTATATGGCCTTAAAATAGACTTAATTTCAACAACATACCAGTCCGACATGAATCCAAAATCTGAACTGCATTTAACACTTGTGGAAGTGACGTTGTTTCTTTTTTAAAAATATGCTGGACGAGTCCAAAATCAATAATACATAAATAAGATTAATCAACAACTGTTTAACATTTTGTGCATACAAAATTTTTACATTTCATCGTAAAATGGACAGAGAAAAGCATAGTGCATAGACATTTCGTGCATTTGTTTGACAGATTCACCTGCTGTAGTTACATTGTATATGAATTAATAATATGAAGAAGGGGGGATAAAAACAGTATTACGAGAAGTAAAAGTAAATCAAATCTATATGCTAAGCAGACAGAACAGTTTCACTTTCAACAACCGACTAATTGAATTGTTATCCATATTAACACATATATTAAACACTTGATATGATAAGCCAGTAAAGTAAGGGTTAGATGCAATACTAGAGTAAGTACATCTCAAATCAGAGTTACAACAGTGTGGCGTCAAACCCTCGATGTATAAACATCATCTACACAACAACAACAACAATAAGAACAACAACAACAAATATAAGGAAAAACAGAATGATACTTAATACGTACAATGGAAGGACAAAAATAACTTGTGTCTTTGATCAATAAAACAAAGAGTTAAAAATGAAAGTTATATGTTAATACACCCGGGCATCTTGTATCAATAATACTGGTCATATGTTATTACACATGCAAAAATTCATAATTAAAATAATTATTGATATAAAAACGGGTGAAAAGCGAAACAAGCTTATCTGTTCATCTATGTTCAAGTAGATAAGATTTTTTCGCTTTCACCAGCAAGATAATCACAGTCACAGCAGGTCTCCAGATCCTATACACAGCTGGCACATAATTTACTATAATATACAAGCCTCTTTCTTGAACATAGCTATAAAATTATAACAACACATTATTGATAAGCACTTAGAAGAGCACATGGCATGGAACACTGTAGTGTGTCATGATAAAATATTACAATAGCATTTGTTGTTATTGCACAACGAAATAACACTGTAAATCAAGTAGAGCAAATTTGGCTCTAAATCACTCAACAGTAGAGCATACGTGGATGAAAGTGGTTACGCCATTTTGTTTTTGACAAATAATTTTAGCTTTGGTAACCACTGAGTGCAATGAAATAGAATGATCTGGAAAAACTCAAAAGTCTATACAGGGATGCTACGAGCCAGGTTATGTGGCAGTGCTCAGCCACCTAGGAGCATATAGGAGGAAACTGTTTTTAGATCCTTTGTTGTAAGTGCAATGAAACCATTTGAACAGTTTTTCTTCCGAAAGGATCATGCAAAGATGCATCAGGCGGCCATATTCACAAACACTCTAAGTCAGAAACTTAGACTTCAAATTTGCAAAACTTCTATTTAACCGTTTTATGTTGTCATTAAATCTAGACATATGATCAAAAGGTCAACCTGCATTGAACATCCAACACGTGGTTAATGAACATCATACCAAACAAAGATCCCTGGACACAGAATGATCACAATAGTCTACCCTGAGTCATCAGCTACGGGGTAGCACTTGCGGCTAAAACTATGATAATGAGATACAATATAGCAGAAAGAGTCATGTACATAAATATAAAACTTATCACTGCAGTGCAGAGACATAAACATAACAGTCATTGTGAGGCAAATGCATGCATAAAAATTCAAAAATATTTGTACAACCAAAAGCTCTGAGATTACAAGTCATATATAACAATATTTGTTGAAGCAAAAAATGCATGCAACTACGCAACTTAAGCCTTATATGAGGCCTATCTTAAACATATCTTTGATTCTATTGTGGCAAACAAGCAACTGAAAGTTTTCAGACAAAAAAAATATAGTGACAGTTTTGTATGCAGGGAGATCCCTTATTCAATAAAAAATAAAAATTTGTGATAAAATATTTAATTTTTGTGTATAGGAAGCAAGAAGGGAAACAAAGAATATTTTATTTTAGGCCCAACATGTTTCATGATACATAATACAGTTTTGTTCAGGCAATTTTGTATAAGGCATGTTACTTCTAGTATATACACACAAAACTACACAACAATATCATTAACACTGAGATAATTGGCAAACAAAATGATTAGCAATTACATTTAAAAGCACCAACAGGACTGACCTAAATGTACATTGAGGTTCTGAAGCAAAAATACACACATACAAAAAATATTAACTCCATTTTGGCAAGAATATAGATACATGTACATTTTCGAACACTTCGGTAAAAATTGAAAAAAATAGATTAATTTGAGACTTTCCTTCTGAAAGCAAAGATTTTGACTAGACAAATCTAGCTACCTTGATACAGAACACACAAAACAGTAAAATGCGTTCTGATGACCACATTGTTACATAAAAATTCTCAAACCATATTGAATTTATTGCTACACTGTAATCCCTACCCAGCCCCTTGCAGTTCAGGTTGCTCCAACATCACCAACTTTTTTAAGGAACCTTTTTCAACAGTATATCAGTTACATTCAAGGTGCTAGACTAGAGTCGGAGAATGATACACCATAATTCAGATATATAATGATACTCCCCATGTCACCTTTGCAGACAAATATAATCATGAAACAAGCTATCCATTCATAATGGCCTTACAGTTAAATTAGTGTTAGTACTAAATATACCAAAATATGACACTGAGCACTTCAGAGATACTTCCTATATTGTTAAAACAATGCATCGATAAATTTTAACTGGTTGAACTACAGATCTTCTAAAAAGTATCTAGCAAATAAGATCAATTTCCAAATGAATAAACCCATTCTTACTAAAGATCTAAATCTAAAGAAAATATCATCAGATAGATACTGATGCAAGAACAAGTGATTTTTCAATGGCATAAATGAGTGGAATTTGATAACTTAAAAAATCAGCATTTTCACTATGTGAGTAAAGCAGATCAGAATGCTGCAAACAGCGGATTCCCACCTTGACCACAAATAGGTCCCCTAAACCCCTGAACAGTATAATCCTGTAATTTCCGTAAATCTCAAAATGAAGTCAAGAGGGCCTAGCCTAAGCAAATTCAGAAAAGTCACAGGCTTGTAAGCATATACATGTATGGTGTATTTACATTTGTACACATAGCTAATGCTGAAATCAATTCTGATCTAGCAGCATGCAACAATATTATTTACATAGAGGCAAAATAGACTATAACTATATATAAATGAATAAGCACTTTAATTAGGGGTGTGGGCTGTAAAAACTACCTCATTTACTGTACCAGTACAAATCTTCACAAGTAACAGTTTGAAAATCAGCAATTTTCAGACGTTGTGTAACCATATATGTTTGTTAATCACTGAAATGAGTAAATATTAAAGTAAATATTGAAGTATTTAAGAATGTTCTTCTGTGAACAAGGAAATTACACAGCCTGAACATTTTGCAACATTCATTTCCCGAGTTACCAAACAGTACTTCATGTACCTTGATCGTTTTAAAGCACTTGGCAACTGTCACCCATAAATCAGAGATGGAAGACAAATGACTGTAAGTGTATTATTTGCAGTCTAATCATCTTGTCATAGGTTTCAAACAATATGGACTGACAGAGTGTACAGATTATCTCATTTGTTATGCAAGCATAGGTTGTACCGGTAAGAAAATTTAAAAAGCTTAAAGACAAAAAAGCTGAAAAAAGTTTTCAGGGCTAGCTGTTAAAAGCATGTACATACAGACATCAGTACGAACAAAGCCATTTCCCCAACCCCTGAAAATATTCTACGGGAGACAAGGAGGGGGGGGGGAGGGGGCAAGACGAACAGCATAGCAACACCAAAATGATGAACCTGTTCCCGATTCCTTGTTTTCTCTATGGGAACAAAAGTGCTAAACCTTGTGGATGGAAATTTAATGAACAAATTGCATTCCAAAATATCACTTTTTGCCTTGAGCCTATGACTACAATAATACTAAATATTGAATGTAAGTCATTCCATGACCTCATACAACATAACAGATACACCACATAACATCAAAGCAGTGTAGTACATGAAAGGGACTGACCTTCAAATTTGTGTCAAAAAATTAAAATTGATATAAACCAGTTAAATGTTAGAATTTGTAAAACAAAAAAATGGGAAAAATGTAAAAATTTGGTAAATAACGGAGTAACCATATTTACAAACAACAACATCTGTATCATAGCAGTATAATACAGCATTAGCTATACAAACCTGGTTCAGAGTATTAATCTTTAAACCAACCAGAAATACGTCCATAGCACACAGGTGTCGCCCACTTTACTAAATCAAGGGCAATAACTCTGTTCTTCCTACATAAATGCAATAAAAAACCCAGGAGCGCAATTTCATGTGATGACAAACAAACAGTTAGACAGACCTAAATCTAGTTTTGGGGCCACAAAAATCTAAATCTGTAGGTTAAGATGTGAATTTCAATCAATTTTAAGCAAAGTAATTAATTATTTTCAATAATTTGAACAACTTCCAAATAGTCACTTCACTGAAATATTTTGACATTAATCAGAGTGCAGTCTCTCTTAAGTATTACATAAATTTTGTGTCATTAGCAAGTAAACGAACCTTCATACACACATATTAACATACAGATATATACAGTTTGCTGATATTCCTTACTACAGGCAAGAATAATTGAGAAATCTATGTTATGCTGTTCCCAATACTAACAATAGATTTGTACCATTATTGCTCTTATTTGATAATATGCCATAACTTCTATTTGTGTCAACAAGATGAGCTGAGACATGCAATACCTCATTCAAGCTCTAAAATGTACTCAGTATATTTAAAAAGGCACAATTTCTTTACCAACCATACTTCATTCAAATTCATTTTACTACTTTTGAAAACCATTTTTTACGAAAATGTTTATCGATTGTTATGAAATTTAGCATACATGTTACGTACACATGCAGTAATATCGTGTGAAATTCTTTTTTTGTATCCTAAATGTCAGTCAATGAAAATTTAGAAATCCCATATCGTGCGTTATTTAATTTACTGAGTATATATCAAATAATTAGAAGTACAAAACTAAAAATGAACTGTACAGGGAACAATGAACGTCTACTATATAAGTTCATATGTCGTCTCTGCTTATACAATGTCTTCCCCCACAGAATGAGCTTCAGACAAGTGTTAACACAATTTCTAAAGAATATCATACCAGATAACAAGTTGTTATATTACAAACAATGGCAGATACACCCACAAACTTGTACTGAAGTTGAACTTAAAAACAAATTACTTATTTTATATATTCATATTCATTTCAGAGTAAACAATATTATATGTGTAGATAAAAAATGAATTACTTGAAAATACAAACTAATAATAATCAGTTCACAGCTGGAGGTACATGACTGACTTACTTCAAGCGTTAATCACATACAAGTAATATAACAATTATCAATTAATCATACATGCAACGAATGTACAGTTGAATGTCTGCATTATCACAGTGTACAAAGTTTTTTCAACAAATAACCCACGGAACAAGCACTACATAAAACACGTAGTAAAACACAAATAATGAGACTTCCCTGCTTTCTAATAACAAGACCTAATACCTAACATAGACTAGATGTGTCCACAGGACAAGGATGCACCCGCTATGGGCTTTTCAAGTATTATTGATCAGATCAAAAACAATTTGTTTTAATTCTAAAAATTGCCCAGGCTTATACATCCAATATGAATTGAATCCATCAAGAGTTATCTAGGGTATTTAGTTATTTAAAGTCAATAAAGTATAAATCACGTTGAAAAACATTGTAAATTAAATATTTTCTTTCATAAAAAAGAAAGTAGCACTGACAGTAGATTTATGTCTCCATGGTACCACTAATAAATCAAAATTCAATAAATAATGATTATAGATCTTATCAGCAAAAATAACCCCATTATTACAAATATATAATTCAACAAAATTTGACAGTCTTGAAATTTGAATTCAGACCAATAATATCCATACAGACTGGAACCCCATAAAGTTTCTCCTCAAAGTTTAGAAAAATCTTTAAGACCAGTCCAGATAAGCTAGTCAGTCCAGAGAAATTCCACACAAGAGCCAGTGGATTTGTCTATCCCGTGATTGTCATGATTAGATGCTTGCAACAGAAGACAATTTAAGGGAAAACTTTAACAACTGGCTTTTAAGTAATCAGCTTTACCAAAAGGTCATTGGTATCAATCACGCCGCCACATAAGACACCAGCCCATATTAATCACAGGACTCTAAGAGATTCAGTTTCAAACAAACGAAAGGCATAAACTAAACTAATTATATCCCTCTTTTCAGTTATATACAATAGAAAATGACACCAAAACATAATTCCATATTTTGAGTGAAATCTATACAATATAAAATACTTTTACCAAATCTGTCACTAGTCCCTCAATTCATGCATCAAGAAGAAACATATGTAAAAATAAATCATTAAATTTACAACTAAATTTCCACCATGGTCAACAAGGAGGTTGGTCACTTCGGTCACCTTCATCCAAAGTAGGACGTCGGACACGTATCTCTACACTGGCAGCCGCTTCGAATGTAATTGGTCCTCCGTCATTGCTATCATCGGCATCCTCTATATCTTTGGCTTTTTCCAATACAGCCAAGTTCTCAGTAGAACAGTGTATTTCTTCATCATCTTCGTGATCAGAATGAGTCTCTTCAATTTCCATCTCACTGATAACAAGTTTAGTAATATCGCCAATACTTTCACTTTCATCCATAGATATTTGTCGTAGACGTTTCCGTATCACTCTCTCCATCTTCCTGTGCTCAATCTCCTCTGCCTGTCTCAAAGCATCTTTTTCGAATCTCCAAGCTGGATTCTCTCTCTTGCTATCATCCCATGAAGAATCAGCACTATAAGGAATAGCTGATGTGGGACTTCTTGGGGGTGAGCAGTTTATCATACAGGATGTGTCTATTTCATCGGTGATCGTTGTATACTCGGCCGAACGTGATGTCAAGATCGGAGAGAAGGGTACAGAATGTACGGGAAGGGAGAAGTCTACAGACTCTGGAAAGGATGCTGGATTAGTTTCTTGAGTAGGTATGTCAATATTGAGGGGCTCAAACTGATCGGGTCCAGAAAATTTACCAGGCACTCGTAGACCAGATGAGTCACTGGTCTCAATCACAGCAGGTTGTTTAGTGGACACCGATGTGGCTGTACTCATTACTGCTGTGCTGTAGACAGATGCACCATTGGCATTAGCATTTACATTCTTGTGTGCTTGATTTTCTGATTCATCATTGTCTGATTCAATTCGTAGTTTTGGCACGTTGACATGACGACGTTCGAGTAGAGCATTATTGCTAGATTTTGTTTCTACTTCTGGACTTCTTTCTAGAACCTTCGGCAATGATCTTCGTTGTTTTAAGCTTGACTGTCTCTCCATTTGTCTTCTGGACAATGATAGGGTTGGCTTGGGAGAACTTTTTGAGTAGTCAGTGTATTTTTGTAGACTTTCCTCTTTCATACCTTTGCTGGAATGCACAAGAATTGGGGATGGTGTGGAACGCATTGTTGAGCTGGCTTCCGGTGTTAAGGACTTTTCACTTTCGGACCCCTGAGAAAACTCACGTCTCCGCTTCTGCACACTGGAATGATCACTTTGAGAAACACCCAATTGTTCTTCATAATGCTGTATATCCATTTGATCTGTGCCCGACTCCTCGCTATCTAGTCTCATGCGGCTACTGTCGTGGCTAGAAGTATGTCTTGAACGTGAATCAAAATTTGACATCATTTGCTTGATTTGAGAGAGAGTTTCTACATTTTGGACGGCAAGTTCTTCAAGTATTGACATTTTATAGTCCAGAGTTTGCATTGATAATTTTACTGAATTCTCCTTCTGATTCATATCATCCATACGCAGGGTCATATTCTCTACCCTAAAATATACCAATACAAGAATTAGTAAATAGAAATAATGATCATAACATCGATATATATTGTATTCATCAGCTTATACATTTCATTGATAACTTGTATTCATTATCGCATACCTTTCATTGATAACTTGTATTCATTATGTCATACCTTTCATTGATAACTTGTATTCATTATCGCATACCTTTCATTGATAACTTGTATTCATAGCTTATACATTTCATTGATAACTTGTATTCATTATCGCATACCTTTCATTGATAACTTGTATTCATTATCTCACACCTTTCATTGATAACTTGTATTCATTATCGCATACCTTTCATTGATAACTTGTATTCATTATCTCATACCTTTCATTGATAACTTGTATTCATTATGTCATACCTTTCATTGATAACTTGTATTCATTATGTCACACCTTTCATGATAACTTGTATTCATTATCTCACACCTTTCATTGATAACTTGTATTCATTATGTCACACCTTTCATGATAACTTGTATTCATTATCTCACACCTTTCATTGATAACTTGTATTCATTATGTCACACCTTTCATGATAACTTGTATTCATTATCGCATACATTTCATTGATAACTTGTATTCATTATGTCATACCTTTCATTGATAACTTGTATTCATAGCTTATACATTTCATTGATAACTTGTATTCATTAGCTTATACATTTCATTGATAACTTGTATTCATTATGTCACACCTTTCATGATAACTTGTATTCATTATCTCACACCTTTCATTGATAACTTGTATTCATTATCTCATACCTTTCATTGATAACTTGTATTCGTTTATCGCATACCTTTCATTGATAACTTGTATTCGTTTATCAGATGATGACTGCAGCAGTATTTCTTTCTCCCTGAAGTAATCCTCAGCACATTCCTCCTCAAAGTCATTCAGTTTTTCCATATCATCATGGGACAAGAACAACTCTACAACAGACAATACAACAATATATTACTCAATCACAAGCAGTCTACTATTTCAGCCTGACGAATAAGATGTTTGATAAATTTTTGGCAACTTTGGTTGTTCTTTGTTACAAGTGAATTTTAACTTCTGGTTTTTTGTGAGATATTTCTGTTTACACTACAACAGTACTTTAAGTTTCTAGCAAGTGCTAATTGAGCCTTTGACAAGGAACAAACAACTTCTAAGTATGAATCTGAGGACAAAATACTTGAAGCAATACCTTCTTCAAATCACTGATAAAACGATTATAGTTGTCTTAAAAACATCTCATAAAATCTTTCAAGGAAGTGGACACCTCAAGCAAGACATCTAAAACTATTTTGAATTTACTTAGGTTTTCTGCATTTGATCAATATTGTCATTAGATGCATTCGTATAATATGGATGTCCCACTTTGGGCTTTTCAGTAGAATGCAAATCATTTAAGAGTTATTGATTGGAAACCAATTTTTTAAGTAAAAAGGTAGGGTCATAACTTCCCCAAACATTGGCAGATTGTAACTGAAATCAAACTCGACCAGCATTATATTATCCTACCCTTATGTGCCTAATATGAATTGAATCCACACAACCTTTCAATTATTATTGATCGGAAACCAATTTTTTATGTCAAGAAAGGGCCATAATTTCTCCTAAAAATTGGTGAATAGTAACCAATGTCGAATAAAGCTGTAATTTATTCTCTATACGTATGTGCCCAATATGAATTGAATCCATGCAACCTTTCAATTATTATTGAATATTAACCAATGTCGAATAAGACCTGTAATTTATTCTCCTATACAAATGTGCCCAATATGAATTGAATCCACTCATCTTTTCCAAGAGTTATTGATCAGAAACATATCAGAAAGATGGATAAATGGACAGGGGTAACACTTTATGCCCCTTCACCATTATTCCAATGGTGGGGCATAAAAAAGTTGCCAATTATAAACTCAGACAAAACAAAATGTCATCGCCTATGAACTAGAAAAAAAGTGTCTTATTATAAAATTTCAGATGCACCATCTGTTGCCGTTTAATCAATACCCTTAAATTGGTTAGACAACAGTAGAGTGGATCTTCGATGTCATAAAGTAAGAATGGAGTGGGCACTAAAATAGGCAACAGAAGTCAACAAGTACGAGCATATTGAACGCTGACTGCAGCTGCAAGAATTTATTAACAAGCCTTCTTTTGCCATATTTTAGGTTTCATGAAGCTCAGATAAAAATATTTCAATGATATGGCCTACTGACCTAGATTTTCTACACCTCACAAGGTCATGATGACATACTTTTTGCCATTTCGAGGAGATCAGGTATAAAATATGGCATCAAGAGAGTTTACATGCTTTTCTACTCCGAACAACGACCTTGTTTTAAACTTGATGTAGACTTCATGCAGACAACATATGCTGGCCAAAATGTACGTAAATCAGTACAAATGCCACCTCCAGAAGTTTTTTGTGCGATCTGACCCAGTGACCTAGTTTTTTAATCCAAGATAACCCTGGATTAAACTTGAACAATATTTCATTTTAGCAAACATTCTGACCAAGTGTGATTAAGATTGTGCCAAAACTGTGACCTTTAGTGCGTTAACAAGCTTAACTGATGATGATAATGGACCACAATGAACACAGGAAGATCACAGCCCAACCTACAATAAAGCTGTACCAATCAAATTTACTCACTCAATCCTGAGTCAATATCCTTCTTCCCCTGGCATCGTCTTTTAACAAACTTTAATGCAAGGTAGATATGACTGATTAGAATCAGAGGTGGCGGCAGAATTGGTCGAAGTTCATAGTTAACAATCAACTGATATCTCTGGAACTTCCACAACTGTAGAGTATGAGGATTGATACGAATAAACGTTGCACTGGAAAGTAGAAAAATAATGCTGTATGTATAAAACCATGGTGAATGTTGCATATAGAATCATTTTAAGCTTCTAGAATTATAATACAATATTAAGAAATGTCTCAAAGTATGATTTTATGCTTGTGTAAGGTAAACATTTACAGAATTGTGTTTTATAGTATGTTATGTACAATCATGAATGACGAAGAAACTTTTCTTAAATTTCGAAATAAATCTTGTGGTCTTTGCCAATAAGGACTAGTATAAACTTGTATACAATAGTTATAAGGTTTTACAAACTTTAGATTCCCTAAGCAATATGAAATCAAAATGAAACAAATTTGCTTGATAAAGGGCAACAACTTGTTCAAGGTCAATAACTGTTGCATTTCAATACATAATTGTCCATCCATATACTCACATAATTTATCTGAAGACAAACTACAGTCATAATATAATTTTGTCTTTGTGTCTTACCACAAAAACACCCATTTTTAAAAAAAGACAATTGTGGAATAGCTTTCCTGAAACTGATATTGACGTTTGACCCTGGGCTTAGTAAGAGTTCTTCCTCATTTTGTGAGATAATAGAGACAGGATACAATATAACGGTGCAATTTCTAATTGTTTTTGAAAATTAAATGCAGACAGGGAAGATAACCAAGGAAGTACTTATTGACAAGGGTCAGACAGGGAAGATAACCAAGGAAGTACTTATTGACAACGGTCATGTGTATATTTAAAACATTAAACATGGAATATTCATCATAGAAACCTAATTACATGTGACAATAATCTCAAAAATCAATATTGTTACTTAATTGGCAAAACATCAAAATATAGAAGTAAAAATCGACTTTTAACAACAAAGTCATTCAAAATCTTATAGCTTTTTGCCATGCGATATAATACTTCTGTTTATAATCACAGCAAAAAGCTAACAAACTGATGCTAATGCATGTAATTTTTTTAACAATCAATAAAATAATATCAATATTTTTTATGCTCACAACAATTTGATTGAATTCTAAAAAAATGATTTATAAATTTGACCAAATTTTTTCCAGTTTTTGTCTTTTAAAGACTCAACTTTCTCCCATTTGTGGATATAGACACCCCAGAAGCTGTCTCATGCCCTGACATGGAAAAGTACTATTTACGAGAAAAATAACATTAACTGATATATTTGTCACATATTTGAATTCACTTAATTCACAAACATTTTGCACGTCATAAACCGTATCACTTATACAGTACATTACAGTTAATTTTCTTGTACATAAACCATTTCTGCCCACAATATTACGACCTCTACACCAGCCCCTTGCTAATAAACATACTTTTATAGATCCATGCAAGATATCATAAATCCTTAGCAAATACAGGCTCCAAGCAGGCCTCAGTGAAAATATAAACCCATACCTATTCCTTTCATGCAAAGTTAAGTTGAAAGTTTAAATTTTGAGTGTCTACCATTCCACAAAGTCAAAGTCACTTTTTTTCTTTTTAGCCGAGAGACAGTGAAAGAGATCAAAACAATATTTAAAGCTCAATTTTTAATTTGATATAACCACCAATCATTTAAAATTGGCCACATTAAGACAATACTGTTGAAGATAATTTTGATAATTTCTTGAGTAAATTTAGTAAAGTATCTAAAGAGGTGTCAACATAGCTAAATCCTCAATCCTGAAAACGAAGCAGGGGGTTTGGGGGCCACAGGTCCCCAGCAGAGTTCATAAGCAAAAAGAATCAAAGAACTGGTCTGCGGAACACCTTGGTTGTTATGGTATGCTTTTAAAAAAATTCATAAGTGCTTAATTTCATTCGTTCAGTAAGTTTGCCTCTAACCCCCCCCCCGCCTCTACCCCCAATAAAAACTCATTGGATTCATATCTATCTGAAAATCATTTTCTGGATAAATTTGGAATTTTGACACCCCCGTATCTGAAATTAATATACATGTATAAAGGAAACCACCATCTACAGACACAGTCCAGTAAAGCTTGTTATTCAATGATGTATCATGTATAATGATTTTAGTATGCAAGTTTAAGATACATAAAATATTAAACAATCTATCTGCTTCTTCACAAAGAAAAAATCTTGTCAGACCAGTTGAACGCTCACCCCTTGAGGATTTGTGAGTTATCAGCATTCAGGTCCACATACCCCCACCCCTCCCTTAAGATTTCTTAAGGATAAATACTTCGCCAGAAATTCCAGACATCTCAAGCTAATAGAGTACAAATTCCTTCCTTTCCTTACAAGCAGCAAGCATATAATAAAGAGTGAGATCTCTGTTGGTGTGGGTAGTCAATAAACACAGTCTTAGTTTCATGTCAATAACATGTCACCACCACAACTGCCCCGCACCCATTCCTTATAATATATCAACAAATAGATAGCACAATAGATATTGATAAACCTATTTTAAGCAGCCAACCCAAGTAAAACAAGACATACATGTGTACAAGTACTTTAAAGATGTATCTGACTCATCTAAACCTTAAATATTTTAATGGACTTCATCCAGTATGGTTGTTACATACCGGTAGTCTATAACATAATTTACAACAACCATTGCCATGAATAACCGTTAAAAACAATCTTGTTTAATCATATTACTAACACACAAAATTAGTAAAAAACACCCGCTTGTTAAAATACTGGAAGTTTTTTTAATTTTATGATAATACAAACGTCTTTTTTCGACAAATACAGAGAAATACATTACGAAGGTATTCTGTGATAATGCATATTTATTGAAGTTATGAAGTATATCTTTCATGTTTGTATAGATAAACACATGAACAAATAAACGAGCATAATATACATGCATCTTTAATATGATTCCAGTATTCAGATATCCAGACAATTTAATTGAAAAAGAATGTGAATGAATGAAAGATTACCATATTCATGTCAAAGCCCTATTACATTTGGTTACATAATTAATTAAGGTAAGAAAACTTTGGTACATGTTAGATGAGGATTGACATCCTTGCCAATAAAATATATTTTATTTCACTCAATTCGATATATAAGACATTTAACTCATAGAAAATTCCTACTATAATGTCTAAAAATAGAATACTTTCGATTCAGAAACACATTAATATCAAACTAATGGAAACACATTCTGGGAAATAAAATGCTATTCTGTTTATTTGAAACTACTACCAGTATATATATTACAGTAGAGAAGAAAACGATGTTATTCCACTCTAAAATATTCAAGTATTCCTTGACAGAAGACACATGACATGAATTAAATAACAAGCCTTTGCATGGTATTTTAAAAGTAATAATAACTGTCTTTCAGTATTGCACGCTAAAGTGACATCTTGGAAATATTATTTGACAAATTAAAACAATAACTTCAAGAAAATTGGACAGCTGCTTAAAATGTGATAGGTTTGGTAATAAATTCTATATTAGCATCATACATTCAATTTCATTCAACATCTATACATCAAGATTCCCGACACAAAATGTTAATTTTCTGTTTGTTAATCAATGCATGCTTTCTCTTATACCCAATCCACCAAATAAGGTACACCACCCAGTCTGATATCTACAGTTTCCATGATAACTTACTTGAACCGGGCAATCAGAAGGTTCACCCCAAGAACAAAAGCACAAAGGAGGAAAACAAACATAAAAAGGGGCGCAATCCAAGACCCATAGGTGCAAACTGAATCGATCTCTCCCCTCTCAAACATCTCTATTCTAACTGGGTCAGTGCAGGCTGAAATAGAGGGATAGTACATTAGCTACGAGATCAAAAACATAGGACAAAATAAGACTGTCATACGACAATGTATGTAATACTTACTTGAATCTTGCGATAAGAAGATTCACCATTAACACAATAGCCATAAGCAGAAAAGGAAACATAAACAAAGGGGCCACCCAGGACCCGTAAACACAAGGGTCATCTATAGTCCCGTTCGTCCACATTTCTACACGTTTAGGGTCCGTGCAAGCTGTAAGTAAGATAGTGTTAAATCATTCATGGAAGTCGGAAATACAAAACAGTAACACATCAAAGAACTTCTCATGTATTCATAAAACTTGGTAATTAAGTCTGTTATGGAAATTCCGTACCAAATCATGTTCATCTTAACAATCAGACAAGCTTGTCTGCATAAAAGTACTGAATCAGGAGCTCATTTTTAGCCACTACTATCCATAGCTTATAAAAAGGTGACAGATAACTGTTACACCATTTGAGCGCCGCTGTACAATTTCCAACCTCTTCTATAAGTTACCTTGTACTGACAGTAAGCAATATTTGCCCCATATGAAAATATGAAAACAAAATGACCATATGAAGTAAATACTGTTTCCTGCTTGCAAAAAGTGGCATCAAATGTTGCGATATCTTGAAATGACGTCACTTACAGAAGAGGTTGTAAATCCCATAGCAGTGCTCATTTTGTAAAACCAACAACCAAAACATAAGTACTGTAAAACCTCAATAAGACCACACTTGGTATCCTTGCAAACTAGTCTTAATATTTAGGTCATCTTAATATTGAGGTTGAATAAAGAGCAAAACAGTGCAAATGGACTTGAAAATAATGTTCTTAACTTTGATGTGGTCTTAATTAATATTGAGGTGATCTTTAAGTGAGGTTTTACTGTACATAACAATATACCATAAGAATATTTATCCTAGATGAATCAATACATGTTATAGTAACTTAATGACCATATACCATTCTTTCATAAGGATGGTATCTTATTACCTTTTGAAAGTATCTACAAATGAAAAAGGCTAGTTTTTATCTGTAGTTTAGGAAAAGCAATATATATATATCCTGGATATCTAAGTCAATGAATTCATAATTGCAGATGTATTTTCTACAGAAATTATCTCGAACAAACTTTCAACCTCAAGACTGAGACTTCAAGGAGGGGAATGGACAAATCTGCATTCTTTGAATGGCTAGTCATGAATAAATGAACCGTGGTAAATCGAAACTTGGAGATAACACTGAAGGTGATTATTACCCACACCATACTGCTTTATCAGACATATATATACTAAATCCTATACAGATGCAAGTCAGTGATCTTGAATCCAAACAAAATACAATAGTAAGTCTAACGCTGTCACAAATTATGTGGATTACTGGATTTGAAGTTTCCTGAAATTCTGCTGAAAACTGTGCAAGTACTTTTTTTAGATTTTGACAAAATCCAAAATGGTCACCAGTCAGCCAACTAGAATCTGATTGAAACAAGAGGGCCATGGTGGCCCTATATCGCTCACCTGAGTACATTGCCATGTTGGCTTCAATATAGCCCAAGAGGATATTCAATATTTGACATTGTGACCTACTTTTTGACCCAACATGAGCCAGTACCATATTGGACTAGCATTTTACTAAGACAAACATTCTGATCAAGTTTTATGAAATTCTGGTAGAAAATGCAGCCTCCCAAGAATCCACAAGAATTTTCAATCATTGGATCCTGTGACCTAGTGTTTGACCTCAGATGACCCAGTTTCAATCTTGACCTCGATCTCTTTCATGGTTCATACAGGACTTCCCGAAAGAAATTCAAGTACTTTTCCCCCATTTTCAAGGACTAGAATAGGTTTTGTCCTATATTAATGTCCCTTATTTTCTATAGCATAGGACTTTGTGTTTCACTGTACGTGTAATCCTTTTTAGTGTTTCTTTGAAATTACTTTTACAGGCTACAAATCATTTGTAATAGAACTTGTAGGATGATTTACGATAGCACTGTTATTTCATTTCTTGTTATTAAAGTTAAAATTACTTCATTCTTGTTATTTAAGCTTAAAATACTTTTCGTTATTAATTATTCAAATTGAAAGATGAAGATACTTCCAAACACATTGGCATTACTGACTGTACGGTACGGATATTATTGCTTACTAGACCAGAAATCAAAAGTGACTGCATGGTTATTCACATGAAATCGTGACATAAAAGTGCATTTTGATTTTTTCGAGTCGATGTCTTGCGATGCTTGAGTAAATAATAAAGAATTCAATGTCAATTGCTGAATAAATATATTTCTACGTCGACTATTTTACTTTCATGAGATGGCATTTTCAGCGATATAAGATCCGAGTTCGAGAGAAGAATAATTATTAAATTCCTATATAAAAGCTGTCATTGACAAAATAATTAACTTTTCTGAATGAACCATAATCTTATTACACTCGAAAGTCACCTTTCAAAGTGTGAACAGCAGTCAGCGACTTTTTCTATTGTCAGGCTAATCAAGTGTTATTTCGACGTTTCAAACACTGCAAACCGCTAAAACACTATTATTAATTTTGCACACTCTCTTAATCAGAAATGTTACTCGTGTTGGACTAATTTACTTTTCTTGGGTATTATTATTACAGGATTCACAGGTCGATCCCAAGTGTCGGGAAACATTTTGACCAAGTCTCATGTAGATAAAGTGAAAAATGTCACCTCTGGAGTGTTAACAAGGTTTTACTATAATTTGACCTAGTGACCTAGTTTTTTACTCAAATGACCCAGTTTCAAACTTGGCATAACTATCATCAAGACAAACATTCTGAAGCACTTTGTAGGCTTCAGATAAGTGTAAAGAGAATGCACGAGTAGCAACTTACTGTCAATTTCGTCAGCAAACAATTCTCCATATATCATCCAGTATGGATAGAAGAAGACATTACGGACATGAAACCATCGAGGTTCCTCGTCCTGATAGTGGATCGCCTGACGTACCACACCAAATGCTGCCACAACTATCAGAAGTATTATGAGAAAATAACACATCTCTCGTAACTGAAACAAAATCGTAAGAACTGAACATAATGGTGGTCAAAATAATTTTTCACAAATTCACTATTTCAACTTCATGAATTCAACCTCACGAATTCATGAATTCAACTTCACAAATTCAATACTTCCTGGGAGAGAAATAATGAAGTTTAAATGTCGCCACCTGCCTTTCATACATAATACCCTCAACTGCACGAGTGCTCAGATGAGCTACAGAAATAACCCAGCACCCTAGCTAATACAATATGGATGACAATCTAGTCTTGAGAATTTCACAAAAGGATCATGTAAAATGTTTTTGTTCACTTGTGATCTGAAACCAACTAATTTTACAAAGTTAATGTCAAATTTAATGCCAGATCATGAAGCTCAGAGCAGCAGTGTTTGGACAATTTTTTACATGATTATGTATTGCCAGGAACTTCTGAATTAAACAGCTGATCAAACTGATTCAAAAATAGCAAAAATCTCCATAAAATGCTAATACTCTAAGAATTAAACTATTCAAATCGGATGGAGAGCAGCAAGAAAAAACAACAACAACAACATACCAATTTAACGATTATTTTGAGGTATGGACCAAGGTATTTATTGACGCTCATAATCTCAAGAATCCTCAGATACCAGAACGTGATATTGATGACATACAGCACCCTCGCAGCTTTTGGATTCAGTGGCAGGAATCGCACTATGACCGCAGCAGCAAACCACATGATAGACACCGTGTCCCAGATGTTCCATACTGAACTAAAGAACACTTTCACCTTTCCAAGCAGGCTGTTTGGTTCCGATCCAATAATCTGAAATATACGAAGAATCCAATAATTAGAAATAACTTGAAGAATTCATGGGAATCCTGATTTTTCTAGGGTTTTTAGAAAAGGGCCAAGGTCAAATTTGAAACCTTTTTCCTGATAAACTAATGAATTACAACTTCAAACTTCTTGCTCTACAGTTTCTTATTTTTCCATAAATCATGAGATTTCAGTTGGAAAGTTTTCATGAGATATGGAAGAATAGAAGCTATTTGGCATTGAAATTTACTGGTAGAAAAAGCTTCAACTATAGCTACTACCTATTGGAGGCAAATGGATGTGACAGCATTCTTACTGACCAAGTGATTTCTTTGCACCATTACTTAATCATCAAATAATTTTGATCAAGGGTTCTCAAGGACAAGTTTGGACAAGAAAGAAGCCTAAAAAGAATTTTAAGTACAATCAAGTGCAAATCCCATTCCCTCAAACCTTGTGTTAATGACAAGGTGGTTTATATAACAAGACTGCCAATTTAAACATCGCAAGTCCATTCTCCCATCAAACAACCTGTTGTTAAGTTTCTCCAAAGGAGGGCGCAAAACTAGAAGTCACATGAATGGAATTATGTCATCCAAGTATTTATATTGAATGTACTTGAAGCAACAACTCTAGTGTATAAAGTTATAGTATGGTTGAGAATTTCAAACAATGCAACAATTTCTCCAGAGCATCATCCTTTGGGAGATGCAAACTGTGGCTGTATATGAGAGGCTGTTTGTCTAGAGAGGGTAAATTGTTTGAAAATTCTTACGGCAAGAAACATTGATAAAGAGAGTTCCTAGCTTGCTCAAGCGAAGGCCTTTCTAGAGGTTGCACTATAGTTGCAAATCAACGAACAAACTTTGATCAATACGTATTAAAACATGTCTAGTAGTGAAAAGGAAAATCTCTTTCTGTGTTACTAAATTGATGCAGATGTTTTAACCTCAGCTGGTAGTCACTAATAGGATTTACGGTACTACTTTTTACCACATTTTCTAATGCACTTAAAGGATTTTTATCTCTTTTATATACAAATGTATTTGATTTTGCCTGCATGAAATATGATACATACCCAGAAGTCTAACCTTCAAAGACCTACATGAATGTAACAATTAGGTGACACCTCATTAAGATAAAAAGGGCGACTCCCAGGCTAAGTGGTTTATGGATGCTGACTTCAAATCTCTTGCCCCTCTACACAGGGGGGTTCGAATCCCACCCGAGATGTAGAATTTGTAAGCGAGGAGCCAATAGGGTTAGGGAAGGTCAGTGGTTCTACCCAGGTGACCACCTATCCCCATAATAATGCCTGAAAGGGCTTCTTCTTCCTCCACTCTTGTAACTGGACATGACTCTGGCTGTTAATGTGAATGAAACTCCCCTTACATAAAAACTTACAAGCAATACTGAACAGGTGTGCATTGTTAAATTATCACAGGAGATGTTGAATTTATCAAAACATTTGACACAAGGTCAACATCATTGCTATAACATAACATCTGTTACTAAGTGTAAATCAATAAAACTCATCAGAGGCATTGGCATTTTCTATTTCACAACACTTTTTCTGATTAGCCTTAAAATAAAGGTCAATCTAAGAACATTAAGAACTCCTTATGTAGTCCTTGTTTATTCAATATTCTCATCTTATTGACTGAGTAACCAAAAGTTCTAAAGGATCTCAAGAATATTATAATGAACTAGAACCTTGGCAAAACAAAAAATGCCCAGCATGATAGCTTGTCAGACGAAAGTAGGTATTAATAGTGACCTTGACCTTTCACAAACTGACCCCAAAAACAAAAAGGGTCATACACTGACCACAGGCAATCATCTAATGAAAGGTTATGGCCATGGGTCAAACCTAAATTCCCAAATGATTGACAGGAAACAGTTTACAGACTCGATATCACTGTGACATTGACCTTTGACCTATAATGGTCCAGTTAAATTATAGGGGTAACCAAATGACCATGAGATATCAACTCCTGAAGTGAAATGGCACAAGTGTTATCCAACAATTGACCAGAAACAATTTCCCGTCTAAAGGTCACTGTAACCTTGACCTACTGCCAGTTAAAACGAAATGAACCATATGCTGACCATAAGAAATTATCCAAAGAAGTTTTATCACTTAAGGACCCAAATGCATGCTCAACATTTAATGGTCGGAAACCAAACAGCCTACTGCCCACCAGGCAGACTAACTGATTGATCTTAGCTCACTTCTAGAATTCTCCTTCAATGGGGTAGGGGGTATGATAAAAACTTACTTTTGTTTAACATTGTTTCATAATCAATGTCAAAATAATTAAATTAAGCTAATTAAAATGTTAGCTTTCCACCTTACAATTCACTTCAGACAAACATTGATTTTTTTTAAATTTCAAAAACGTTGCTTTTTGCACTAAGTGCCTTATTCATGAATTTTACAGCACTTTCCCATAAATTACAGAATAAAATGTAAAACAGAATTGTAACCACAATAGCTTTTCAAAGCTCTATTTTTCCAAATAAATTTTCCAAGTACACTACTACTATTATTATTCAGATTCAATAGTTCTCTATTATCACTTAAAGCCTGCAGACACTAATGAAATATTGGCAATCACTCGAGAAATTTGTCGGTCCTGATACTTTGGCAGATATATAGTGCTGGACTTATGACATAAATGGAATAAAAGAAACGTTCGAGAGTAACGATAAGACTTGGAGAATATTTAATAATATATGTTGGAAACAAAAGTGATTTCATATTGAACCGTCGACATAAGACAAAATACGTATGATTATTATCATAATTTTTTTTTTTTAAATTCCGGATAATTTTTCTTTCATGTGTGGTGTATTGAAATAAAAAAGAAAGCTATAATAATATGTTGTGAAAATACTTTGAAGGATATTATATATGTAGGAAGAGGAGTGAAAGTTAGGCAGATAAATATTATTTGGAAAGCATTTGAAATGCTAGTCGCATAAATTCTTGATGCGTAGATGAATTAAGAAAAACAAAATGGATTCAGAAACAAACTACACTCTGTATAATACTACCGCTAATTTTACGATGGAGTCGAATTCCAGCACTGAAGGGCCAGCAAGCACAAACACCATGGAAACATTGAGTAATAATTCAACTTACAAACTTTCCTTCGCTTTGATAAAATGGTGTTTTCCGATTATTATATCAATTGGAACAATAGGAAATATTTTTAGTTTCATAGTTATGTTACAGAGAGAAATGCGACAAACTTCAACATTTTTTTATCTAATGGTCCTGGCAGCAGCAGATACTGCGGTGCTGTTCGTTAGCGCTTTTAAGACTTTCATACGCATATGGTACGACTTTGAAATTTTGCATATATCGGGCGCAACTTGCAAGATTTTCACATTTCTAACATACGCAAGTCTGCAGATGTCGGCGTGGCTGATTGTCGCCGTAACCATAGAGAGATTTATAGTGGTTTGGTTTCCGCTAAAAGCGACCTCTATCTGCAGTACAAAAAGGGCCAAACTTACGACACTCAGTATAGCCTTGGTTCTAGTTATACTTAATGCGCATTTATTCTGGACAGCCGATCTGATTATCAGCAACAGGACTGGTCGTAAACAATGTGGCATGCCGCAAAATAATAAATTTCTTTACCACGAAGTGATACCATGGGTTCATCTGACCATTTATTCATTTATACCATTCGTGGCCTTGCTAGTTTTCAACATTTTGATCATTGTAAGTCTAGTCAAACACAAACGAATCATCAAGAGTCAGATGACGCGTGATGATCGCCGATCTCGGTACAATCACCGCAAACTGGCTGTCACCTTGCTCAGCGTCTCATTCATCTGGATTTTTACGGCAACACCAAGTGCTTTATTTACTGTGTTACCTTTTCCGGACGGATCCATACAACAATTGGCAAACACGTTTCTGATCAAAGTTATCTGTTACATATTGATGTACATAAACCATTCTATAAACTTCTTTCTATACTGTGTAACGGGACAAACATTCCGTCGAGCGTTCATCAAATTTATCTGCAGGACGTGTAGAAAACGGCACAAACCAAAGCCAAAATTGACGTTCCGAGCAAGTCGAAGCGGAAGCCGGCAAGAGACCAACTTTCCGCTCATGGAGAACATGTACATACGAGGAAGTAAGGCTTATCAGTTCAGCTCTTCTTATTCTAACTCAATATAAGTCACATTATTTTTTGTCAAAAAGAATTTGATAACAGGAAATCCAACAATTTTAAGAATTGGATTTTTAAAGCACTTCAAGATTAGTATCAACTTTTGGCCAATATTGTAAAAATAATGCTCAATTTCCATTTCCTGTAGTATATCTGAGACGATAGGTCTGAATTTGTAAAACCTAACAACTTCTGTGTTCATCTTCATCCTACTTCTTAAATTCTTCTTCAGTCAATTCTTTTACATTATGAAAATAATCCGTGGGTATTACATATATCTTGCCATATCATTATTCGATTTCCCTCAAAAAAGAGAGCAGGGTTTATAACCCTCAAGCCAGATATTTCTGTTGAACATATTGGATGTCATTGTAAGATTCTTATAGTCGGTCCGGTTTTACCCATTTGTTGAACTTCTCACACAAAATTCCCACCATCTACATCTTGCTTCAATCTTTAGCATTACCCCTCCGTTCAACCATCTACTTATCATACAAACAGCATGTACAAATGCTTAAGAACTTCAAATGTTGATCTAAGATGTTATTTATAGTAAGCATAGGTTTTCAATAGTTTGTATAACAATTAATAACGCCTCAAATGTTCAACTCGGAGTCACAAATGTATTTTAAAGCAAATCAATGAATATTATACAAGTACACGGAAGCCATTCTGACTTCATTAATCTATGGTATTTTCATTGAGGATGGAAATTCATAAGGACAAAGATATCAAGTTCTAAGAACTGCAGAAATCGACAAAAGACAATTGTGTAAAATTAATATACTCATCATACAACATTGTGTCAAAGCTAATCAATCGCACACTGTGACATTTAAAGTACAGGACATTTAAGGCTCATTTCAAATAAAATACATATGGACTTAACACCGAGCCGTTAAAATTGTTAATTGGCGACATTTTTTACAGGGATGCCCCCCAGATTACGAGTCAATTTGCAGATCTCCTGCTTTTCGGGGTGCAATCTCCTGATTTGCATTATGAAAATGTATGTGTATGCTATCTCCATATGTTACTGTTTGAACATAATAAATATTGAAAATAAATAAACAAATACAGGAATGAAAGATAAGTTTGTATTGTTATTGATCAACACATAACAAACAACAGCAGACTTTCAGCGACATTCTATTAATAATGTACACCAGGCGCGTATCCAGGTATCATACGCATGTATGCCAATGTATGTAATTTGTCAGAAAAAGTGAAAAAATAAAAGTTCCAAAAATGCAAATTCACCCGAATAGATCAGTTGTTTTACACTGTAATTTACCCCCTCCCACTCCTATCCCCCACTCTCAGTGCTCGTTTCTCATCTACCATGCTCACACTTGGCGTACACTTCAAAATTGCCCAGGTACGCCTCAGTACACTAATAAAATTAGGCCATCTTTAAAAAATTGTTAGTTTGCCATAACCCAGTAAAAATTTAGGTGAGTAGATAGGTAGGCAAAAATTATAGCCTTAAAATTAATTAATATCATATAGGTAAATGGTATAATAAAATGACCATGTGCTCACTGACTTAGAGAAAAGTTTTCACAACCAAAGAAATATCTATGAATATAAAGCATTATTATGTTTATTTAGATTCAAAAGAAAGAATCCAACAGTGCAATCAAAAATGGTAAAACTACACTTAATAAACATCACAGTTTGATCGGTCAATTTACAGTCAATGGTACAGTTGAATACAATAAGCGACACATGTTTACCAACAAAACAAGGACTGTGTGCAAACTGTGAATAATTTGTACCATTCATTTTGTAGCACAAAGGAAATCCTTTCTCGGAAATCCAAAAGTCAATATGGCAGTAATGTTTGCTGTATCCAAATTCTTTACAGACCATTGTGAAACTACATAGAAAAGGACACAAGCTGGGAACCATTATTATTACATACTATCAGAGTTTTCCTTAAATCAGAGTTTGTTTACCCGAGTTCCACTGTATTTTCTTTCCAATATATAAATGCCTCATTCATTAAATAGCGTTGGAATTAAAATGATTTCTTACAGACAGATTACAAAGTATATCTGCTGTGATGTTTCATTTATTTTTAATTTCAATTCTAGGAACAACATATCTTTTCATAGTATTTTCATAATACATGTAATTGGAAATACTGATCAATTAAGAGGAAATTTCCAATTCTTAAGATGTAGTCATCAAAAATTAATTACTATAGACTAGCTTCCATATTTTGTCTAAAAGTGATAGTATTAGCAATGGTACGAGAGGACACACCTTACACCATAACACGTGAATGTCATGACTGTATAAATATTTGCATTTGCAATGAATAATTAACGGACATTGTGACATAAATGATTGTATGTGAGCAAATAGACCAGGAATAAAGTCACATATTCCAAGAGTTAAGTGTCTCTGATCTCTCGTTACAGATGGGCCGACTCTCAATCCAGACATTGTGACATTCATGATAACAGCTCACGATGATAATCTAGCCACACATGTAATAGGCAGACTCCAGCTTTTCTTTTGATTATAAAATAATGTACGTATAAATTTAAACTAACTTTTTTCAATGCACTTCTCTTGGTAATAAAATAATTTACGTATAAATTTAAACTAACTTTTTTCAATGCACTTCTCTTGGTAATAAAATAATTTACGTATAAATTTAAACTTTTTTCAATGCACTAAGTAATCAATATACTAAGTCCTTAATCTAATGAATTTCTTTGAAGTGCCATTTAGGGTCAAAAATAAAAAAACAATCTGAAATATCTCCATTATCCAGAATATTTCCATATTAAAGTATACCATACTAATGTTGTCCTGTCAAATTTGTGAAGATTCACTATCAAATCAAAAGGCAGAGATTTCTTATTGTATCAACCCGCTAATTTAACCTAGTTTCTCATGTGTTTGTTTACAATGACATGGCATATAAATCAGCGACATCTCGTCATGTGATGGCAATTTTAAGTAAGATTAGTTTAAGATTAAGATTAAGTTTAACGTCGTCATTACTTGTACTCAGATGAATATTCATAGCACAAGAGTCACGGAAGCACTTCGGCATTTATGGCTATGGCGACAGGGTCAAACATGACATAGTTTGTAAACAAAATAGATGTCTTTCGTAGTGTTAACATAATTATTGACAACTATCAACTAACAAGTGTAAAATTCTTTCAATTATAATTATATGTTTCAATTTTTCCGCTTTGAGTGAGCCTTTGAGTGTATAATTTTATTGAAAATAATGAATTTCTTGAACATTCGCATAGATAAAAAAATAAGTGTTATTTATATTACAACAAAGCTATTCTGAAGAGTGATGTCATCCTAAAACAAAGCATTAACATATAAAATGCTAGCACTTATGTTTTTTCTCAATTCTCACTTATAACCAGAAGCCTCCAGAACGGTACAAAACCTAATGTTAGAAGAAGTCTTCCGAAGTTAATGAATAAAATAGTCAATCAACTGCTAAAATGCCTGAGCTGTCAGTGTAATGTCTGGAAGGGAAGACTGACAGGAAATCCATTTTCAACAATGCTCTACTAATTTTCAAAAGGCTATAACTCTTGGTATTTATGTAAATTAATGTGTCTGTAAATCAGGCAAATGGTGCAAGATGAACTTGGAAAAAAACACTTTAACCTAGTAAATGGACTAATAAATTAAGACTGTGTTGTCTCATCGACATCTGTAGGTGATAAATATTTTAGTTGCAGCATTCCTACAGATTTTGCTAAGTCACAATTGATGATTTTTTCAATAAAGAGGTGGTGATGTCCTTTGTCAAGTTGAGTTTGAAAGAAATCCAAATTTTAATGGAGGGGCCAGCAAGTCCAATATTAAGAGTAACAAACCAAACATTTAAATGTGGTGTATGAAAGTACAAAATGTATAAACTATGAGCAAAAAAAAAGTAAAAAAGTGATCATGTTGTAGAGAAATAAAGCAATATTTTGATTCTATAATACTTATCATTACAGACCGTCTATGTTGTACACTTGGCGAGGAACCGTCCACCAAACAGTCACCAGTAACTCCGCTCACAACCTGAGAACCAGCAGAGAAAGAGGAAGGCAATAGGGACCTAAACTTTGTAACTATGCAAACCACAGTTTACCACCGCAGCGACAAAATGACAATAAGATAAAGAAACAGTATGTGGAGCATTGAAATATGCAAAATTAATGTGAATACAACAAAATAGTGGATGTCATTGAGAAATACATCATTCCCGACATTTACGCCATCTAATTTTCCCAAATGCAGTCCTCAAATTCCAATCTCAATGTATTTTATATACATTTGTAATCTTGTCTTGATCCACAGTGCTTGGATATTTTAAGATCTTTGATGGTTATACCGTATGTTGTACCAAATACAAGTCAGGCAGATTTTAGTGTAAGGGAAAAAAACAACACTTCAGAACAGTATGTGCATCTTCTGTTGCCATGCCAACAAATATAGCAATAGGCCAAATTGTGTATCCCTGCATTCCATTTCCCTACCTTGGCAACCTGCATCTGCAGAGTATGAACCTTAACTGGCCTGAGAATAGGGGAGCATCTTAAACTGAAACGATTCCGCTTTTAAAGTTAAAAACCTATAAGCACCTTATGAGGAATAAGATATGTCATTATGTCCCAAATGGAACCTATTTCATTAAAATGTCCCAAACTCTACACCAAGATGATGAAAGATTCCTTATGGTGCACATATTCTGGACGTAGACTGAGAAGATATGAAGAAGTGGGCACTGAATGCCATGCCACAGGCATGGATAAGGCTATTCTGAACAGATCAGCACAGTTTTAGAATCGATAATGTGATACACAAAGGAGCACATGTGTAGAATTACACCTGATCACATGAGAATGAAAAAGGGTGAATGTTTTACTGTATTAATACAAGGATACTTTTGTGAATTTCTCAGAAACTGGAATGTGACAATCTTTTTTTAATACAAGGTTACTTTTTGAATTTCTCAGAAACTGGAATGTGACAATCTTTCTTAATACAAGGTTACTTTTTGAATTTCTCAGAAACTGAAATGTGACAATCTTTCTTAATACAAGGTTACTTTTTGAATTTCTCAGAAACTGGAATGTGACTATCTTGGAAACAAATCAGTTGAACACAAATGGGTTAAAGTTAATGAGTTTATAAAATAGACGGAACCAAATATGGACAAACAACACGCTGCTGCCGATTGGTCTGTGCTATAATTGTGAACTTGAATTGTGCCAGGTTTTATAGGTAAACACATTCTCTACATGCAGAAATAGGCCAGTAAGGAACTGAAGGTGCTAGAGTGTGGAAGTGGTGGAATACAAGATGACATGTATAACGCAAGTGGCCTAACTCTCGATGTAATATTTCAGTTTAGTCCATATTTTAACTTAATAGAGATCTTTAAAAGACCTACATATTACGCCAGTGTGAATTTTTGCAAACAAAAAAGGTGTATTAGTTTAAACATGGCTAGTGAGGCATTTTAATATAATATTATTCATGACCCAGAGATCAATTTGGCCTCTAATTCAGGTCATACACAAAGCGACCCCGTTTGATAGTGATTGCATCAGAAATGTGACAGCTCGAAAAGTTAACCAACTAATTGTTGATGAGGGAATTAACTAATTGTTGATGAGGGAGTCATCCAATGAAAGTTCATTTCGAACTTTAAAGACGTTATCAAAGGAAATTCCCTGAACTTGATAATCTTATTTACATACTCTTATAGAATGCTGTAAGCAAGTATATTCCCAACAAACATTGAAAACACAGAATTCATTAACGCTACATAGTCATTATTTTACAAAATATCCTTAGTTATAGATATGAGAAAATCGGTGATAATTGCCTTCTATTACACTGTTGTTTAAAATGTTGTCCTGATTAAATTATATATGAATCAAACAGCTATTATAATTGTGTAGTATGTATTATGTTATGTAAAATATTAGACAAAGGCCTATGTATACCAAAGCTGTAAAATATTTATAGTATAAGTAAAATGATACAAATTAGTTACTTAATAGTTTATTAGTCTACATTGATCTAAAGTGACCCAGGAGCCTCTAAATCCAGATTTTCGGATTAATCCTGACTTTAGAACCCCTGGTAGAAATAATGAATAAATTTTATCTGATTAAAACACGCAGCTCATTGGTTAAATATCCTGTTATATTTTTCAGGTAGAAATGACAAATCTTTATAATACATGTAGAACAATTATGGACTATTTATCTGTTGCATGTGATGTTGATATGCACCAAAACATCATTATCAGCTAAGGCAATGTTTCGGTGCATATAACATCATGTTCATCATCTGAAAAGTCCATTATTGTATATTATGCATGACTTACAATGAAGTATTTTGCTTCTAGGTAGTCAACCAATACCATTACTGAACTAAAACAGATTGTGATATAATTGCCCTACATATTTCATAGAAATCTTACAACAGCTACTGTACCAAAGTTAAGACCTATGTCCTAGCAGTATACAATGTTCTTCATTTCTCCTTCTCAATTATCAACTTGGTATCCAAGTCACAGATTTCCTGGCATTAACTGTCAATGTTTAAATATTCCTGAATATTCACTTCCTGGAGTTCTTTGGAGTCTGCCATTTGTTTGATAAGCAAACAAACTCAGGTATAACTGACTGATTAATGTGTTTTACAAACACTTCAACAATATTTGCTTCAGATGACATCATGGCAGATTCCTACTGGCGAAAAATGTGTCTATGACATAACCCCCCAGCAATATCCGGTCCATACTCAGCATCAATATCAAGTCTATTGCAATGTCACTATAGAAGCTATAACAAAACAAATGGGCTCAAGATAACCAAACATCACTTATTTGAGTCACCTTATATAATTCGAGGGTTCAGTGCAAGACTATGGCAACTCTCATATGAATACAAAAGAGTTATGATAGTCTTGCGTTGAACCCTCAATATATAAGTTGGACTAGAAGTCGTGGAGGAAAAGTCCAAGTACAGCTGCCTCGATTGTGACAAATGCTCAATAGGGACAGTCATTCTGAGCAAGCGTAATGATGTACAGAATATGGTCACGGTCACTGAGACTTTAGATAGTTTTGAATAAACAAGACTTTAAGTCCCATAAACAACCATGGTCATGTAGTGACTTTTCTAACAATAAGGGTGGAGAAAGACCCTAGCTGCCCCTTGGTGCCCCTTGCAGCATTAGTAGAATGCAGCATGGGTAGAACCAGTGACGTTCCATAAGACGGCTGGATTGCGATTGTTTGGTCAGGTTTTGTCGAGAAACAGCTCAACTATACATTTTGTATGCTCATGGATTATCAACAAAACTTTACAAGTGGAGCAAATATACAACAGAAGGTTTAAATAGCTACATTATATTTAAATCTCACAGAACAAAAAAATCTATACACATTAATCAAATAAACCATAGTGGTTGCTTTGTCTAAATTGTCTTGTCAAATATGACCAGCTAAGGTAGACTTTGACTCCCATTTCGTTCATTGTTCCTAGTGTTATAACTATAATGTACTGAATTCATAAAAACAGAGTTGGTAAATAGACATAACTACTAAAATGGACTGACATAATGGAATTTATTGCTGAAGCAGAAGAGATGTTTTGTGTAATATTGATGGCTACTTCAGTTTAATGTCCATATATTTGTATGGAATTCAGATTGTATAACAACGATGCTATATAATCAATGTATTTGTTTACACATATAGACATAGAATAGAGTGCTTTCTGCAAGTCAGGAAGCTCGCACCTTTTAAGCTGTTTGTTCTCTGGAATGTTCTCTGTATGGGGTAGATTTCCACTCGACCTCCACCATCCTGGAATAATGTCAAACATGGCCGAATTCCAAAAAGCGAATTCCGTATGCTTATGTCCTATTCAATGCTCCCACTCTATAAGGCACGCAGCTCCCCCATCACACAATTTTGAGGATGTACCTCAGCCGAGATATAAACAAGAAATATCTTCAAAAAAGATGGTCGGCGCAAGTTGAAGTTTGCAAATTGGTTGCAATCTGATTGCAAAATTTGTTATACAACATAAAAAATGCTTAATGTTACGAGTGCCGGTCATTCAATTACGCTATACTACAGAGAGAAAAAATTGTCACCAGAAGCCATTTCTCCAACAGAACCAGTTATGACAGCCAAAATCACCACAAAAATCAGAGTAAAACTGTTTCCTTGAACAGGATTTGATAATGATATGTCATAATTTATACGCCATTGACCGGAACAAAAGAATAATCCATTGCATAAAACTGTTTATTGAATCAATCATGCGTGAAACATGTGATAACTTATAATTTTTGAACCACTCCTTTTTGCACCACTCCCTGTCATGTTTATTATGTGTGTCTCATACAGCATTTCATGCCAATTTAACAAGTTCATGTATTAAATATGCATCATAAACAAATCGCGTTCACACCGGTCCACAATGGAAATTATGACACAACGCCTTTAAAGTCTGCGAAATCAATGTTTCTGAATGCATCCCATCAAACAGTGCCAAACTACTGTTGATCTAACAAGTCGAGACACAGTGCTTTTGAAGTCTGAGAGAAAAATAATTGCCAAAATGTCTGCTTTTATTTTGACTTTAAAGGTTAACATGCAGATAAATATCCACTTTTTGAGGGAGAGTAATAGACGACTGACACGCTTAATTACCAATGTATTATCCATGAAAAGGTGTGAACAACACATGCTGTAAATATCATGATTGCGAATCCCTTTATCCCAAAACAGTTTGCCTGGTCATTATTTATTATTCCTTCATTCAGAAAAAAGTACAATATTTACAATTTTTTGGCAATTGAAAAAAAAACAGAAAAATGTTCAGACCCTAATTAACAAGCGGGATTGGCACTTTGTTGCATGCTGAGCACATTAAATAGGACAGATACAGCCAAATTAACTTTCCTCTCATTTCTTGGAAATATGGCAAAATCCGAAAACCTACCTATAGTTTGTTTTTATTACTAACTTGAGAATGTTTGTATACAAATTGGGAACTGCTCAGCCAATGAAAACATGGCATGGAAAAATGATCATTAGACATCATGTCATAATATGCACAGTACCGAAATTCTGAATTAATTCTGAATTGCCAGTACTAACACTTCCAAAGGCAAGGTCTGGAGACAGCCATGATTGGTCAAAATGAGGCTTCATTCAAGGAGGAGGTCACAATAGGTCATGAACCAATCTGTACCGAGGACAATCACTATAATACACGTGTTCACATGTCAGGCCATTAAAGGTTGAACAGAAGTTTTTGATAATCTCTACTACAGAAGCAAGCGCTTGTTGGTTATCATTATTTACGAATAGTACCACATCGTCAAGGCAACTTTAATATAGAAATAGGGAAAGCTATTTATACGTCAATACACTAGATAGGGATGATGTTTTTGATAATCTCTACTACAGAAGCACTTGTTGGTTATGATTATTTACAAATAGTACCACGTGTCGTAATAACTTTATGTCAATACACTAGATAGGGATGATGTAACACGTCACATCGTTGTACTTTAATGAACAACTGAAGTAGATAGCACGTTAATGAACTATTGGAACAAATACTTGAATCATATCAAATGACGATAAAAGACTACGTAATCTGGCTGTTTATGGTCATGCGATGGCATCAAGTGATTTTTGGTGGCAGAAATATAGGAATTGCAGAACTAAAATATAGAAATTTAAAGGACTATAACAGAGAACTATCAACTTGGTAAACTACCTCCTCCACTCACCATTTTTTCCTTTGATTGAAAATCTGAAGAATTAGTTTTCACATAAAACAGAAACAAATTAAAACAAAAATAATATCAACTGACTAGAATTTGTCACCGACGCAAAAATTGAGAACTCGTTCTTCCACATAATGCATAATGGATTTAGGAGTACATGATACTTGAAAGGTTTTCAATACGTAACCATTTTATTCCTTGACCCTCAAAAAGGAAAAAACATAGGAAAATATAGGAAACTTGATACCGTATCATAGAAATAATTGCTCCATAAAACAGGTCAAAACTAATGGAAGTTACTGATTTGAATACTTTGTATTGATGTAATATAATTGCAGCGTTATTATTCACAGATTTGGAAACATGATAAATTCCAATGAATTCTGTCGAAGAACTGGGGAAAAGTAGTATCAACTAGATAGACCATTCACCAAGCATGAAACATATTTCCAAAACAAAACATACATTTCAATATCCAATAATCTATATTGAAGTTTTATTTGTAGTCTGTAGTCTTAGGTTTTATGTATAGATTTTTGTCACATTCAAGAACAACTTTCGGAAAACAAAATTTTGGGGGGGGGCGGGAACATTTAAATAAATTTATATCTCATTCAAAATTTGTTATGAATACCACCTATGTGTACACAGAAGCTATTGGTCAATATTTTACGAAACCTTTTTTATATTGGATTACCACTTCAAAGTTTATTTTCAGCCATTCGGATGTAAATAAAAATGGACTATACTTCCTGAACATTGACAATGACTGAACAATGGCTATACAAACAGCTGAAAACATCCTGAATTTCATATCTCTTTTATATTCATTTTTTGTAAAGCTGCACTGGTTCACTAATTATCACTAGCTATTATTTCATCAGTTCATTCTTTGCCAATATTAACTATGACAATGCCATTTACAGACGTAGCCTCTAGACTTTTGTTGAAGTCCCAATAAAGGGTAATTGTATCCATTTAAAGCGCAGAAATTATGACATGTAATTGTGAAAACATTTTACGCTAATTCACTGATGGTTATCAGTAACTTTGGTTTCCTCTTCCGAAAAAAAACTATAAACGACGAGCACATAGAATGTTCTTTACTAAATACTTTGTCATGTTTGACTTCATCGTGTTTCCATAAATTGCTGGTGTGCTTCTGCGACTTTCCGTTTGCACTATAAGTATTCAACAGAGCACAGGCATTGATGACGTCAAACTCAACTACAACAACAAAGACAATTGTATTTAACATTGCCACCATGTGACAAGATGTCACTGATTTATATCCATCTGTCATCAGCAATCAGGGCGCGTATTCACAAACATTTTAAGACTGAACCTCAGACTTGGACTTTAAAATTGCAAAAATTAAATTACAAGCATTTCGTCTTCATTATATTTCAACTGATCAAGTTTTGCCTGAATATTTCTTGTTACTCACTCTACACTTTTGCCATGTTTCATCAAAATATATTGTGTAACGTCAGCAGACATGACTTAGTGTAGTCGAAAATATGAGAAACTACGTTAAAGTAAACAGTCGACAAGAAAACAAGTTACTACTTTTTACATCGATATTGAATCTCCTAAAATTTGAAGGGATAATATTGGTATGTAAGTTTAAGGGTAATCCAAAGCGACCAATCTAAGCATACTAAGCAACATGTTTTGTATATCAATCCTCAGTTGACAGATCTTTCTCTGTGCAATAATATTCTTACTCTAAACTTAAGTCGATACAATCTTGTAGCAATATTGTCACATTTATTCTCTTGATAAAATGACTTGATAACGTCACGTCGTCAATGGGAATTGCACTTGCATGTGCAAGTATTGGACATCAATACAGACGCCCACAATATGCTTGAAATCTGTTGAGAAAACACCACTTGGCTATGAAATGGGATTAACTTCTAAATGCCAATTTCTCTGTATGTAAATAGAAATACAGATTTATTGACGATGAATCACTAAAGTACAATATGCACGGTATATTTCTGAACAATGCACATTAGCACAAGTGATGTATTGTATTTGTCCTAATGGAGCCGCATGGTGCTACACAAACTGGCAAAAATAATGAAATTTTTAATTTTCATATGGCCGAAAATAGTAGAGAAGCCATCTATAATTTTTGTTTGAAAGAAGAAATATTTAAAATATGACTTTGCAAACCATTTGGTGAATATATAGGACAGGAGAGTTAAATATTTTTTATTTGCACATGTTACATACAGTGCTGAATGCACCTGGGGGAATAGGTGCAAGCACACATGTAATCAAAGTACTGAAGGCACACATGAGAGCTGCTGAATTTGTTTGGGGGGGAAATGAAGCCCTTTTTCAACAACAACATGTGCGTCTGTTTTAATTATCTCATACCAGCTTTACATCTCACCAACACCACAAGGACAATAAATATATTTCATGCAAGAATAAAACATTTATTGCAGAATGGGGTGATGTTTTTATCACGGCTTTCCAGTCTATATGAATGTTTAGGTACTCGTGGTTTGACTAGCCGTGACAAATAAGCATAAATTAGCCCACGTATCTGATATAGAGCGCAGTCAAGTGTGGAATTCATTTATTCGAATTCATCCATTGATATTGATTATGTGACTATAATATAAATCATTGCGCATACTTCGTTTCATAAGTTCTGCTTTGCTTTGATTAATGCCCCTTTATTAAACGATTTACATCGTTTGTCCTTATAACAAAATGAACGAGGCTTTTAATCAAAAAGAGTAAGCATATGCAAAGAACCTTTGAAAAAAGGCAAACTATTTCATGTTACAAGGTATCCATGGTTACTAAATATCGCTTCTAATGCAGTGAATACAAAAATCATTAAGAGAACTACATGTCATCTGATAAAGGGAATAGGGCGCCTGTTAATACACACCATATAAGACAAACATGAACATTGCCAGCCCAAGGTTGGATGAAAGTTTACCTTACATTATGATTATCTTTTTAATGTGGTCATAGTATAGACATAAGTTTGGTCATCAAACTATTTAAAAACCCAGGAATCGAGCCAGAGTTTCTACAGCAATAAAGCCCCAGTATTTATACTGACAGTTCTAAGGCTGTAAATCACTGGGTGGTTATTATTTCCCTTTACTTTTTAGAGGAACATTAAGTGCCCAGTTCCACTTGTAGGATTCTTTTGCCTGATATAATGTTCATGTTCACTTCTACCCTTTATCCCCTATTTCTTTCCTTACTAGTTCTTGTAAATCAGCCAGACACTTTCTTATCACTCTATCCATAGATGTTTGCCCTTATACATTATATACTACTAGTGATTTGTGTGCTGATGTTTCCCTGGGATCTGTGTGGGTAGGCATTGTCCTGTGAATGTGATGTTCCCTGTAACAGCTTAATCTCCCATAACCATTATAGCACTGAGGCTTTGTACTTAGTGACCCTTTTTAAGTCTGTTTAATAAATGGCAATTTACTAGTCAAATAGAATATTTTTTGTGGCTTTTATCAGATAAAGTTTATAACCTGTAAACTTGTCATGTGCATAACTGCACGATGTATGCTTAACAATTTCATTGGCAACTCAGATAAAAGCTTGTGTACTTCATTTTAATGACAAATAACATTTAATTTTCTAGTTTTAGATGGCTGTACAAATACGAAGCCAATCTACGATTCACTGCAATTACTTAAAATCAATATGAGCAATATCACACAAAACTGCATTTTAAGGCAACAAGGATTTTCATATATCTAATTAATGAACTAGTCAGTATTTAAGCATGAGAAACACCATTTGTCAACTGTGTCGCTTAATCTCAATCATCCCCGAATGTGTTGTCAACGAAATGTTATTCAATAAATTTACCTGTCGTAGTTTCTCCATTGCCAGGGAACCAACATAGATCATTACATAGTACTCCTGCCATCTAGGTTTCGGTAAAGTCTGACCCAGCACGATGTATGTATACATGAACAGAAAGACGAAGTAGAAGAGCTGAAAAAACAGTTGATAAAAAATGAGCATATGAACGAGTGAAGGAATGAATAAATGAAAAAGCGATGGTAAAATGAAGGAACAAACCAACAATTGAAAAGGGCTTTTTATTTAATTCTGTATGTGTATGTTTACTATGAAATTAGTAAGGTAAGTATTCTTATTTTACAGTGAAACAATTGCACATAAAACCGATGAATAATAAAAATATTGTCAGTCTTATTTCAATAAATCAGCTCAAAAATGAAAGTTGAAGTCAGTTATCAGGACTGATGAATAACTATCACAGTTATCACATTTCTCAAGAAAATATTTTGAAAAATAATCACTAGCAAATGCCACCATACAGCAGACAAGATGGTACATTTTGGACGAATTCAAGGTCTATAACCCTGATGTTACCAGTCAACAACAGACTGGTAACTGCACTTGATTTAGATTTGATAGCAGCACATATCTTTTAAACCATAAGTTTGGTTTATGATTCAGGGGTGTCACTAATTTTTTGAATTCGCAGGGAAATCATCAAAAATAGGCGGGGTATGGGGGTACTCCCTTTAATTATGATCACTCATACAAGAAATGTAGCCGGGTGATGATGTTTACGTTACAGGGTAGTTTTACTGACTCCCGGCTGTTAACAACACCCATATGATTTAGTTCCAAAATATACAACCAATGATTCCATTCAAGCAATCAACATACCATCTGCATGCCTGTACAATGTGTTAACATATATAAAGGTGTTTTTTATTAAACAGAAGGCAATAATGACATAAAGCTGACTGAGTTACGTATCCTTACCGTGTTAGCCCAGAACTTGGTGATGGGAGCATTGTAGAATTCATAAATCTTTTTCCCGAGTCTGAGAGGACTCTTTCTTTTCTTGATCACATGGTTGGAGTATATATTCGCCTCAGCCATAAACCCCACACCATTTTCCTTGGCTGTGTTTGACCCCACGACTTGATGGGATGCAAAACTCGACTCTATCTCCATACCATATGCATTCTGTCATGAAAAATATATATAAATATTACATCTCTAAATAATGTACTACCAATTTAACCTCTTTAGAGCAATAACCTCTGAAAACAGCCTAAATTCTACTGAATTGTCCCCGATTTACAGTATTACAAGAACATGAGTACAAAAGTTTACAATTACCTGATCATCTTCAAACGAACTAACAGATAAATGCTCATTGTCACTACAATCACTGTCAAGTTCATCTAGATGTTCTTCCATGGTTTGAGGCATGAGCTGCAGCTCTTCCTTACTCTTGAATTCCAGGGCAATTATGTATGGAGGGATCAGAATACCTAGTAATACCTGTAACATGAAACCATACACATTAATGTCCACAGACCATTTCCAAACAACATATATCAACAACGATTTTATGAGAAAAACATTAGTTTTTGAACTTTAATCAGTGCTAGGGACAGCTGCGATAATGGCACATCAAATACCAGACAAGGTGGATAAAGTGCTGGCCACTCAACCTGTACGTTATGAGTTCAAACACCAAGGTGCCAACTGACCTCCTTAACATACCAGTACTGTCTTTTTCCACTCCAAAGAGACTTGCGTGAACACAACTGAGCTAAAATAAAATGGTATGATCGACTATGAATCCTTACTGGTCAAATAATCCTGTTGTATCAATGGATAGGCATACAACAGAATATTGTCTTCTCACACAGTCAAAGCCAATTAAGAATCACTCGCGATATATGCTCGAGACATTCTTTTAAAACTTTTGAGGAACAGTATGACCTAGATGTTCAATGTTCCTTTAAATTACCACATGGATGTTTTAGTAACCTACTGGAGTCATTCTTAGATTAATCTTATATGTTTTGAAACAATTGTGAAATATAGTTTTACAAATGATGTTTCGCTCCGGATGACAGCTTCCTGTGTTAATAAACTATACTAGCATCAAATTCAGTGATTGTGAATAATACTGAATAATTCTATAGCATGATTTGAACCCATGACCTCAGGTCTTAAGTCCAGTGTGGCACCCACTTGACCACTTAAACTCCCTGTAGCAGTCTTACCTTCAAACTTGTGCTTTTCCTCATTCTAAGACCTCCCATCCACATGTCATTCAGTAACATCTGACAGCAAGTATGTCCAACAAACACACGGTGATTGCCCGACACGGCGAGACTTAAACATGTTTGATCACTGAAGTTCTTGAGTTCATATGTCAACAACTGTTGTGTGTAGTCGTCGTCTATCTTATAACAGTGTTCCAATAGCTCAAGAGCCAAAGTCTGAAATTCCCTGCAATAAAAAAGAACATATTTAGAGCATAAAACATCAGTTTTTACAATAAAATAACCAAGCAAGTAGTTTATGTCACTGAAAAATTATTTATTTGCATCATCTAAGTATAGACAAATGTGGCTCAATGATTAACAGTACTTATTCTTATATAAAGAATAAGTACTGTTAATGAATATATTTGGCATGATTTTTATTTAGCAAATTACCCCATCTAAAAACTACTAGCAGTCTTAAAATAGCCATATAGTCATTTGTATGAGCAGTTACATATTGTAATCAAAATTTCAATTGAATTATGAGTGAAAAATAAACATTCACTACCAATAACTAATTTACATGAACACAATTCTTTTAAGACTTCTTAAGTTGAATGTAAAAATCCTAATGTACAGTCTGTATAGCTTAAATTCCTAACATTATCAAGTTAATGAAAAATGATACCATACTGAGAAACCTATCTTCAGCCTACAGTACTAGCATATTTCCTTATTATCATCACTACATACTGAGCATATTTCCTAATATCATCAACACACACTGAGCATATTTCCTAATCTCATCAAAACATACTAAGCATATTTCCTAATATCATCACTAAATACTGAGCATATTTCCTTATTATCATCACTACATACACAGCATATTTTCTAATCTCATCGATACATACTGAGCATATTTCCTAATCTCATCAGGGATCTCTATCTCTAAATCATCAGCATCAGCTTCATGCGCCATTCCTCTGTACAGTTTACATGCCATCAATGCCTGCAACAACAAGTTAACATAAACATTTATAATCTAAGTCAGACTAATTCAGGCAATCACAAAGCTGACATACATGTATATGTAAAATGAGATGACCTGAAAAGGATGATTGCAGGATTAAGTCAAATCTTGGTATAACAGTATCAATGAAGAGACATCCATGCACGATGGCTGGGAGACTTTATGTGACACAAAGTCCCATTACACAACTCAATCAATCAGATTGCTGGTACAAGCATTGATTTATAATGTGATAAAGTACAATGCTGCTGGATTAAGTAAAATCTTGGCGATACAGTATCAATGAGGAGATAGTATTAGTCCTTCTCGTATAGGCTTTTAGAAAGAATATTAGACAACAGCCACTGCCTGGGAACAATAACAGGGTTTCATGAAATCCGTAGAAGAAAAAGATTAAATTGTGATATCATTATGCCCTTGAGTAATGGCTAAGGCATTTGGTGTTTAACCAAGAGACTAAACATTTGAGCCAAACAAACGACATCATCATACCACCTCATAACACATTATGTTCTGTTATGTTTATGGAGCACACTCAAGATTGGTTCAACAACGCATTGAACATCACACTCCCAATTATAATCAGATCAATTTGGAGTATAGTAATATAAACCTTGGCCATTGCTTCCTCCCCGTGTTGCCACATAAACAAGGACATCTTCTGTCGTTTCATCAATACAGCCCAAATCATGAGATCATGAAACGGATATGGGAACAGTTCTTCAGCCTGTTTTGAGTTGACCAGTGTAGGCACTGATGTTACCAGCTGACCAATATTACCTTGAGATGTCCCCTGAAAAATTTGAAAACAAAATATCACCTTGAAAGGCCCCTCCACGACTTTTAGTATATATAATTGAGATGTTCCTATATATACTTCAATCTGTGAAAATACCACAAGATGTACTGGGAAACATACTGGTAACTGAATGCTTCAAAAAAATACAATCGAACTTCATCTAGAGACATTCCCAAATTCTTTCTTAATACATCACCTTGCGATGAACCCCTTTTATGAATTTTGATACACATCATTATTATGAGAAGTTCCCTGAAACGTTATTATTACATGTTACATACTATAATAACAGTAAAACCTCAATAATAAGACCACCTTTGGGACCCTTGAAAACTGGACATGTTATTGAGGTGGTCTGAATATTGAGGTTGAATATAGAGCAAAACAGTGAAAATGGACTTGAAAATTTTGTTCTAAATTTTAAGGGGGTCTTATTATTGAGGTGGTCTTTAAGTGAGGATTTACTGTACAGGAATCACCTTTTTGGGCAAACGTTTAGCAATAAATAGAAATATAAAAATGAAACATTAGTGTCTGTATTTTGCTGTAATCAATGTTTCATTGAGCCTGGAGAACAAAGCAAGGATATGTTGTATTGAATGTGTAGTGATATAGAAAACGAGGAACACTGTTAAATCATACGACCGTCACATCAACGTTCATTGTTACTTATATCTTGCAGAAGCAAGAGTATTACAGAATATGAAACTTCATAAACATCTTGGCAATATACGGCTGCAATTGAAATCGCTACAGCTGCTTAACCATATATCACAAACAAATTTTGATAATATAGTGTAATAAGATGGCATTATGATTTATCAGGACCTCGGATGTACATCAAAAGAACTGTAGTGGAATCAGACATTCAGATTCAGGAATACTATCAAGTAAGATATAACTAGAAATGTGTCCATAGGACACAGATGCCGACATTTCCTGCCTTGGTCACACAAGCAATGGCCATTATTCTGCCCATAGTTAATGAATATGCATCAAATTCCCAAGTGAACAACTTCACATGCTGATACACATTCCATGAAAGTTTGATGGATGTAGCTGGAATACATTTTCAGTTATGTGTTATACAAGTTAAAACTAGTTATTAATATTCCTACACACCATATTTTATCACTATAGTTTAAATTGAACTAAATACAATGTATATAATTTAAAAATCACACATAAAACCCCAGGTGCACAACTTCACATGCTGGTTAACATTAATGTAAAGTTTAGTGACTCTGGCTTATAAACGTTTGGAGAGATGTGCAACAAAATGATATACTGAAGAACAGAAAAATTGATGGACTGAAGAACGGACAGATTGATGGACTGAAGAACGGACAGATTGATGGACTGAAGATCGGATAAATTGATGGACTGAACATCGGATAAATTGATGGACTGATGAACGGACAGATTGATGGACTGAAGAACGGACAGATTGATGGACTGAAGATCTGATAAATTGATGGACAGATGAACGGACAGATGGAGGGACTGAAGAATGGACAGATTGATGGACTGAAGAACGGACAGATGGAAGGACTGAAGAACGGACAGATGGAGGGACTGAAGAACGGACAGATGGAGGGACTGAAGAACGGACAGATGGAGGGACTGAAGAACGGACAGATGGAGGGACTGAAGAACGGACAGATGGAGGGACTGAAGAACGGACAGATGGAGGGACTGAAGAACGGACAGATGGAGGGACTGAAGAACGGACAGATGGAGGGACTGAAGAATGGACAGATGGAGGGACTGAAGAACGGACAGATGGAGGGACTGAAGAACGGACTGATTGATGGACTGAAGAAAGGACAGATGGATGGACCAAAGAACGGAGAGATAGATGGACTGAAGGATGAACAGACGGATGGATGCAGGGACGGACAAGGGCAAATCTATAGGCAACCCCATTTCAAAGGGGGGCATAATTATGAATAAAAAGCACTGATGCAAGATAAGCTCATAACTTATGTCCAATGATCTTTGTACAAGAATAGCACTTTAAAGCTTAAGCACCAACTCTACATCCAGATAAGCTCCCTAAGGTGTGCAAACACCTTATCAACAGTATTTCTGTAAAGTACAGCAGTTAGTTGACCGTATCAGTGTTCCTAGGTCAACAACCAGTACAAAACAGACTGTTCTTCCCTAAGCAATTAACAACTTCCCCCATGTGATTCAGAAAGGTGGAGTTATAATGTCTTTGAAAGCATTACTGTCATACAATGACAGTGAACTTGTAATCAACTCCTCACAATATGGCAGATGTATAGATAATACAATAATAGCATATAACACAACATTTATAACTGAAAGATTATTTTCATGAAAATAAATTGACGAGAAAAGTGAATATGATATCCAATTACAAGGCAGAATCATAGAAAACATAATTCACAGAAGCTGAAGATGTATTTGTCACATATTTATATTAATAGTGTGATATGTAATGTCCATATAAGGTTAAGCCAAAGAAGACACTCAAGGATTATATATACTGTTAATATTTTGCTATAGTGTACAATTTTACAGAAAAAAGCTAATCTTGCACAGCAAGAGGGAAAGGAACTGAATCAAATGCTGACTTGAGCTACACTGAAAAATCTAACTTTCAGATTAATCTACTGAAGACAACCAGTTATTGACTAAACATCCCTCATTCAATGTACATGCACAACCAAAGAAATGGGCAAGGGAGACAACTGTTAAATTGAATAGAATCACACACATTCGATGATTAACTCCCTTGTTTCATTAAACAACCTGAACACAGGAATGCCTACATACTTACACTCGTGAACATTTGTCTCTGTAGAAAAAATTAAACAATAAAAACTTGGAATTTGCTATAAAAAACAACCAAAACATATAATATAGAAAAAAAATAGAGAACATATCGCAGTTATTATAATGGTCAAGGAATAGTACTGGAGATATATCATTCTGAGAAATGGAGATTTACGGAAGCAAAAGTATCCCCATCTCATGCCCAATTATCTTTATACTCAGAGTCAAACAGCGCTTAATACTACCAGAAACTGATTTGTTGAAATATCACAAAATGTGACTGACCTACAATAAAGTGCTTATTCTGCAAGACTTTGAAAACAACATTTCTGTAGAAACAACCTCAAGCCTTCTGAATAAAGATGTTTTACTATCCTAGCAAGAATTATTCTGCTTTTAAGGCTGAATTATTAATTAATGATTAATGGTCATCAGGATTGAAAACTCAACATATATATTAATAGCATCTGGAGGTAGTTTATTAAGGTCACAATTTGTCTATTCTACACTTACATTTCTCTTTAAAGCGTTGTATCTTTGTCTGAAGCGTTTCCTACAATATGTAGCACGGAATGCCCCACCCATCACATGTTGAATTACTAGACCTATATCCAACAGTGTGAATCGATAGCCACTTGGTAGATGCTGGAATACAACAGAATATTTTATGTGCAATAAGAAGAAAAATCACATTTTAAACAAAGGGGTGACAGCTAGACAAGATTGCTTCATATATATGCTGACAGACAAGATTGCTTCATATATATGACTCACTTTCCCTCTTCATTTGTAGCCAGCGTGTTTTTATGATGTAATAAGATGAGTTTAGTTTCTTTCAGCCCATGTCATTTCTTATTTACCAGAAAATAGGTATGAGTAAGGAACTGAAATTACCATGATGATATTGTGAAAATAAGATGTGAATAAATAATGTTTTATTTCACGCTTTCCGGTGGTTCACAGTGGAAGGACATCATCCGATAATTCATAATGAAAACATCGAAGTGAAATGACGTCATATAAATGACATCATGTAAAATATTAAGATAATAATTTAAATATATTTATTAAGATATATTTTACGAGTCAGAGTACCGGATAAAATAAATTGTTACCTTGCGTACATCTCTAACCAGATAGCGGAGAGTATTTGAGGGTCCCTGATGCTGTAAATACAAAGCATTCCAAATGAAGAGAATGTAAACCATTGCTTTATTTAACATATTACCATGAGAATGACTGTCAATTTATAGGGATGTATAAGACCTGAATTCACAGGCGATATCCAGGAAATAAATTACATTATATAATATACATGTATACAAAATCTAGATAAATAAACCTACAGCAAAGAATATTCTGTCAAAAACAGAAAATTCATTTCTGTATTTATTGCCTTATAATAAAATAAATCAAAAATTTATCACAAATTTATTAATTAAGCAAGGTAAAGTTTTCATGTGTGTTTCTACCTTATTTTTCGGGTACATGATAAATAGAATATTAAATTTGTGTTGTTAATCGTTGAATTTATTGAACTTTTTGAATAAAAATAATACACTCAAATCTGAGATTTACACTCAAATCGAGAAGTCTCAACAAAGTACATTAGTACACAGAGTGTGGAGTTACTGTATAATCACAGTCACCCTCATAAATGCTGACCTGCAATTAAAATTTCCAAAACATTTTCTACAAAATTCCACAGTATTTTATTGACATCCCTGTGATAATCAAATCTGACATTTATGACAATATCAAATCAACAAGCTGATGACAATCTGTCCATGTCAGGAATGGTAAGTCAGAATTTGACTGACTGAGACTGAAATCAATCAATAGTGTGATTGTGTGTTGTTTAATTTATGAATATTGTAAATATGAACATACTGTATTATAGAGTTCTTCAAGACGTGGTATAGTTAGGAAGCTCTGCATATGAACGCCATTCTCTAACAATAACTTGACAAAGTCCACTCTATCATTGATCAATGCATCCATCATAGCCTGTTCCAGGGATCCCTCCTACAATAAATCATGTATAAAACAACTTTAACTCATTGAAACAAAAATTGATTATCACAGTTTTCAAAAGTATGCCAGCAACATACAGATATCAGTTCACCTGACCAGCACTTCTGGGTAGCTAACCAACATTATTATGTCATACCACCTTGGCATTACTCATGTTCATCCCCTCCCTATCTGTCTGTGGTCAACCTGCTGTCTTACCCTGTCCTGTAATGTATTCCCTCAAGTCCATCCCTGCTCCCATCCTTGTTGTGCACCCATCACATTCCCTTTACTTGTTTTGTTAATCACCTCCTAATGTTTCGTATGTTGATGTATCCCTGGTATCTGTGTGGGGAGGCATTGTGTTGTGTATGTGGCGTTCCCAGTTACAACTCAATCCCTCCTTTGCACAGAAGCAGTTACAGTAATGTCACATAAAAATCCCCTCAATGTTGTGAAATACAACAAATGAATACTATGTATACTTGGCATTGCTACCGTACACTACAAAGATTTAAAACAACTTCTGTATCAAACAACAAAAAGTAATTCAATATACTATACCGGCCATTCTTGTCCATATACAAAGATATGGCTTCTAGCTATGTCCACTCTGTCCCAGGTCAAGGCCAGACTCAGCTGATCTGGTGCTATGGCATTGGTACCTACATTAAATATACATATACATTACAAATCAAGCCACAAAATCACTACAGTACTACTAACTCCTCATATACACCTTGGCCATCATCTACAGAGAAGTACAGTATTTACGACATTCAATGCAGATTCTTTTTAAAACAAACAATAAACAAACCTGTTGACAGTGAAACCTCACTTAAAGACCACCTCCATAATAAGACCACTTCAAAATTAAGACCACAATTTCAAGTACATTTTCACTGTTTTGCTATTTATTCAACCTCCATATTAATTCTCATAATACTGTATTTGTAATGAAATTATACTTCTACAAAACATGTATGAAGCCAGTAAGCCCGCATCATCATTGCAGTTTCTCATTGTAATGAGATTTAGCACTTACTCCAATCATTCGAGAAAACATTTTATGTCACCGATCCGTCTGTTTTCTTGGATGTTTGAGGAAATAGTGAAAATATTGGCCACAATCACAGGGCTATGGGGAACTTCAATGATCCGGCGCTTATACTGGCAATATCACTTATTTCAATCATATAATTTCAAAAAAAGATTTTCCTACCACCCTCAGTCATTCATCTATAATGCCGTACTTTTCCTTAGATGAAAGCCACAGTGATTTAAGGACATTTAAATGATTTGTTTAAAATATCTTCTATTTTTTTCCATATAACTTGAAAATTTGATATAAATGCATTCAAAAAAGGCAAATTTTAATGTGTTCAACAATAGGCAAACCAAACCCTTCAAAGCCTTATAAATCCTGCATCATAAAAAAGAGGGTTGTTGTGACTGTTAATCAAGCTTTCAATTATCCTGCCCTTAGTATTTGGAATTACCGATATGAAGCAGTTATTCATAGAGGAAAGAAAATCTTGGAACAATTTGTTGCGTGATGTTAATTACTGTACTCAACATTAGTCTTCATAATGTTTCCACGCCTCTAAAATCTGTATTTACGGAGAATTAACTTGTCTCCTGGAGATTGGTCGATGCTTGAATTACCATATTCAAAGTGAATATAGCGGTATCTTAAGACAGTCAACATCATTTCTTTAAGTGACAATTGTAAGAAACATTCCCTGATAAAATACAATTTCATGTCGAATGTTTGAAGAAATGCTTCTGAAAAAGTCACATTATAATAAAATTTCACAAAATATTCTGTTTGTTTACATTTAAAATTGTGTGTTTATGCTACACTCAACAGTAACCTTTCCTAGTCTAAATGCTCAGTGTTTTTCGGCACAGCTGTACTAACATGGTTTTGCTATTTGCATATCAGGGTTGTGTAAACCAATCAAATCTTATATTAACCACCAAGGCAATTTCTCTTCAACCGAACAATGTTTGTAACATTGACGCCGATTGGTTAACCTTTCCATACGTTACCGTACCAAAATCAACAGAATTTCGGTAAATTTACCAAAATCCAATTTGGATCTTGAGTGACCAGCAATCGTAACATCTCGGCATTTTGTATGTTGCACAACAAATCTTGACCTTTAAATTGTGCCAACCATCTTTTTTCAAGATATTCTTGTTACGACTGTTTTGTTTACTTATGTTGATGAACTTGACACTACTCCATTCATTGGTATAGCTTCACAAAAAGTAATTTAATTATTCAACTTGGACACCAAAAGTACTAGTTTGTTCTCTTTAAAAGTAGATTTAATCATTTATGTATTTAAACGTAAAAAGGATTAGTCATCAAGAATGCTATGTCTGTAAGCCATGGTCGCTCTTTTCAAACGAGTGAAACAAATTAAATAACTGTATTGCAATTCAATTATTTGTTTTTTTTTCTATCTAAATGAGATGGGGGGCTCTACGGAAAGGTTTATCAAGCTGTGTTCAGAAAATATAGACCACATTTCCATGCATAGAAACATCATAACTACCAAACCAAAGTTATGAAAACAATTAGCTGCTTATTTCCATACAATTTATACAAACATGTTGTATTGTGGGAACAAAATGTCATCAGAACAGAATGAAAACTGATATGTTTTCCAATAAATTTACTCGCTCATTCAAAACATGCCTATACACCAGGGGTTCACTTGTCACCACTTGTTATTACTTGGGGCACAGTCAATAGATGGAAGGGAAATCTGTCACACAAAGAAACAAAATGACATCTGATTTTGCAAGCAGTAAAGCAAAATCTTCTGGAAAGCATTCTAATCTAAATGAAAAGCAATTCAAGCTACACAGTTTTATACTAGTAACTAAAATATTATTTACCAATTTCTCTATCTTTTCATTCATTAAATTCAAGTCTACACTACTCAACCCTTATAATTGGTCACTTAGCTGCGACATTAAACTAAATGTTGTAGTTAAAAACATTAATATGAAGATTTGTAACTAATCTAAACATGATGGTTGAAACAACCATAATAATAATTCTTTTTTATTTTATGCTACACTCATCATTAATATGTACACAAGTCAAATGCTGTGAAATAGTATACTCAATTCCTAAATGACCAATTATAAATGTTGGGTAGTGTAAATACTATCATTTTTATACCACATGTTTGATTCAGGAAACAGACTGTCTGATTATGTCCAACCATCGACAATGAAAATGAACCAATAATGAAACCCAAGTGCACACTTCATGTAGTATCAAGTTGTCTGAGAACAGGAAAAAATTGAGTCCAGACAAAAAAAACACATTACCTTTGAGTAACGCTGTAAGTATTGCTAAATCGATATCCTGAGCCCCTTCTCCCATCCTGAACACTGTAATCTGTAAACAAAATAAACATTTCTCCATTTTAGGAATAAAATAACTAAGGTGATTAATACCCCTCTTTCTTGGCTTGTTCCGTGATGAATTGCATCCATTAAACATTTCCCCCTTGTGGTCCACCTAAATTCTACATACATGTTTTTGGTTGAAGACCAGACCATTCCTTGCACCCCTTTTCCGATACATGTTTACCCCTGCACCCCCTCAGTCCCTAATGGTTTGTAGACTGACATTTTCCTGGGGTCTGTGTGGGGAGGCATTGTCTTATCAGCCCTTTTTTATGGCAAATTTGGGGCCGACATTTGGCCCTATTCCCCCAAAGAAAAAAAGTATATATGTTTCCCCTACTTAGAAAGAAAATTCCCCTTCAGTAAAATTATTTAAAATTTTAGCATTATAAACACCCGAATTTGGGGATTCATGATGCAAATTTCCCCTATCAAAAGGACCCGCCATACTTCTCAAAAAAACGGAAAAAATAGGCAGCTTATGGATGTGGCGTTCCCTGTACAACTCTTTAATTACATTCACAGAGAGTATAGAAAAAGTCAACCATATTATTATGGTCAGAGTTTTACCAAACATTGTTTGAATCGTCAATTATTATCTACAGGGCTTTGTAATTATACCTAAATGGGGTCAGTTGTTCAGAACAGTAAAAAAACCTCATCACAGACCAATAATTAATGTGTTAAGCAAACTGGAGTTCTAATTTCTTGGCGAATATTTTGATTCAGGAAGGCATTGTTACAGCTATGATATGACTAAGTTTACAAGACACAAGCAAACAGTATGAGTCAAATAGGAGTACTCTCCCTTAGAACTGTTCCAATAATATCACAACAAACACATCTAATACTTCTACATAATATCAATCAGAAAAACTTCATATTTGTCTCCAATGTTAGCGATACCTTACAAGTCATGTCATACATAAAACATACGTATCAACTCAACTAAGATCCAAAATGTATCACTGTAATCTACTTGTAGAACCAGCAAGACAGAATTTAATACATCAAAAATTGATGGGAAGATCATATTAAATGGAAAAGGATGAAATGGAATCCATATGTCAAGGGTAACTCAATCATTTCGCAAAGAAGAAATAACTTTTTTGAGCCAACTCAAAGATAACTTTCACCGAGATAAAAAATATTCAGTTCAAGACAAGTTCTAGCAGCAATCTTCATGGAAACAAATTCACTTACACAAAATAATGGGAGCCATGCTTCATTCTATAATGCTCAATTGACAAATTGACATTCCTAAATTTGGAGGGTTTATTTCATTCTAATCATAATACAACATTCGAAGTGTAGTAATGTAATCAAACGAAGAATCCAGCAATGGCTTGATGAATCACAAGCCCAAGTTGGTTGACTTTTATTTCAGATTTAAGCGAACAAGAATATTCAAAATGCCTTCTTTGACACGTAACAATTGTAGCTAAGTAGCTTAGTATTCTAGATGCCATCTCAAACAAAATAAACTTGCAATAAAAGCACATTCATATTAGGCTACAGAATTTGAACACGTCTTGTTCCATGAACTTCATACTTACCTTCAAGACAGCATAAGAAATGCAATCAGTGGAGTTTTAACACAACTCATTTTCCTTTAGCGAGTGTAATATTAAATATGAACAAGAGATGTTTGTAAAACATTATGTCCCCCTGTGACCTTGACATTTGACCCTGTGACCCCAAAATCAATAGGTTTCCTCTGCTACCCAAGATGAATGTGTGGACCAAGTTTGAGGATGATAGGTCAAGGGGTTCTTGAGTTATTGATCGGAAACGGACATTTGACCGAAGGACGGAAGGAGATACCGACCAAACAACAATTGCAAACCAGTATGCCCTCTCTTCTTCGAATAGGGGCATAATAAAGAAATTGAGCAGGACATACCACATACAAAGTACACAGCCACACCAAAATCAACCGGAGACATACTAATTTTGGTATTCATCGACTTTTATGCCATTTTTTAAACAATTTATTTGTATTTTCTTATACATACATGTTAACAGCTAAAAGATATAAAGGGGCAAAAAGGATCATGAATATGAAGTGATAAAAACCTGATGAAGACCAACATGGTCCAAACATGGTTTCAATAAAAAAAATTATGACAAACAAATGGTATTGGTGTTTCTCCAACAACCTATACAAGTAGTGTAGACAATGACAACATCCCGTATCAACACTTATTGACATAAAGCAGTGAAATGCTTATTGAGTAAGCAAAAAGTCCAACCACGTTTATTCGAAAACCTTCTATCTGAATACTCCTCCAAAATAAATATCAGGTCTTCATGTATCTTTTTAGGCACGTTGAATTGAAATGGGCTATTCGAAACCATGTATTAGTCAAAACAAAATTTTCAGACCTGACGAATTTAAATAAACGAGGTCGGACTGTATGTGTTTTTTCATAAATCATATGAAATTTATTGTAACTAACCACTGCATATTGAGAATATGACATCATTCACATAAAACAAGACGTGAATCTTTTGATATAGTAACAAAATGGTCATTATTTCATGTCTGGTCATATTCAAAACTCACCCGGTATATGGTAATCAATAGTGCTTGTGTCTTATAGGAAATGATCCATTTACAAAATCTCCAGATTTTATGGTCAGTTTATTTCATGTTGTCTGAGAGGCTTATGAGTGGAATCAATGATCGATATGGAGGTTTGAAAAGGGAATATAGGAGAAGCGAATAATCTCGTTGAAGACAAGGAGACCAACAGACAAAGGCAGATTTGAGTGACCCATTGACTATGGTGACCACTAGACTTAGGTGACCACTAAACTATGATTACAAATAGGGATAGTGACCAACAGATAATTGTGACCAAAAGACTAAGGTGACCAAACATCACAGTGACCAATAGACTATGATTACCAATAGACTAATATGACCAATAGACTAAGATGACAAATAAACCAAGGTGACTAATAAATTAAGATGACAAATAGACTAAGATGACCAAATGACAAAGATGACCAATAGACTGAGGTGACCAATAGATATAAGGTGACCAAAAGACAAAGGTGACCAATAGACTGAGGTGACCAATAGATATAAGGTGACCAAAAGACAAAGGTGACCAATAGAATGAGGTGACCAAGAAACCAAGGTGACCAATATACTGATGTGACCAATAGACTGAGGTGCCCAATAAACCAAGGTGACCAATGGAATATGGTGACCAACAGACTAAGGTGACCAACCGATAAAGGTAACCAATTGACGAGGGTGACCAATAGACAAAAAATGACCAATAAACTAAGGTGACTATTAGACAAAGGTGACCAATAGACAATACTGACCAATTGACTAAGGTGACCAATCAACTGAGGTGACAAGTAGACTGCAGTGATCACTAGACTAAGCTGACCAATAGACTAAAGTCATCAATAGACAAAGATAAACTAAAGTGACCAACAGACACATATAAACCTACCAATTCTCTTTTCTTCACACATAGCATAAGTTCTACGAACAATTTCTCCGCTTGCTCCGCTGTATATTGGAACGTTTTCTGTATCGTCAGTATCAGCTGATCACGCAGACTTTCAGGCATTGTCCTGTATAATCAAAGGCAACAACATAAACAAAGTCATTTAAAATCTAATTAAATCAATATAGTATCAATGCAAACATAAATTTAAAATTGTCATACAAAACAAAATTATTCACAGATTTTGTGCACTGAATTGTTTGAAACCGTACTACAGCTTTTTAAATGAAGCTTAGACATCAAGAAAAGACTAAAAGACAATTTATTAGAAGCATTGTTTTAAATTGACATAATTTTCCTATATTACAAACAGTGTAGTTCTTCATAGTGTTGTTATAGCAACATGATACAGTGTAACCTATCTAAGAAAACAGAAAATATAAGCCAACACATATGTTTGAAATAATTGATACAATATTTGTTCTACTAAAATACCACATTCTTATTTAACAAAATGTTAAGGTTTCCATGGCTACATACCCATCATCATGAGTGTATTTATGTGTGAAAGCTAGGAGATCAGCAGCACGACCACTCCCATCACAAACAACCACAGGAACTGGAGGCGTGTCTGTCACATACTCCAGCACAGACCTGATTGTGTTAGCACCGCCCTCCAACACTACACAGATTACAGGAACCCCTCGTCCCTTCACACCATTTGCTGAAAATAGAAATAAAAAAATGATGACCTCTCCTGAGCAGCTATCTCTTCAACATAATTATCAATTTTTCAATAGAAAACAATTACTAACAATTTAACCTCTCTTTAGCAGCGACCTCTCAACATCAGCAAAAATGGGCATCTCCAAAAGAGAGTTACTCTAACAAGGTTGCACTGTGGACCTGAGGTGATACGAGTTCCTAGACCAAGTTCATATTTCATGCAGCCTTACCATTGGTCAAAAATTAAGATTGAGCTCAGGAACAGCCAATCAGAAGCTATGGTTTCAGCCTTCTGGCTCAGATTTATCAACTCAGACCCTGAAAATTCCAGTCAGTGAATTTTCTTTTTCAATCATGAACAGCAATATACATACAATATTACAGTCTATTTATACCTTCAGTATCAATGAGACAACCTGCTATATATAATAGTTTGCAGAATCCAAACAATTGACAGGAGACAATGGAACCTGAGCACCATGCACTAAGGTTACGGCATAAAACTTCAGACTATAGATACCAGACTCAAGCAGATAGTCATAAACCAAACAATCCATATATTCAGTACAAGACATGTAATAGCGCTTTATTGAGCAAATTACATCTTCACTGTAGTCTATGAGAAAAGGAAGCACAAGTGTTTGCTGTTATTGCTATTTTGTCCAAGAACTTGTATTGTGCCACTATCTGCTCATACTGTTGTCTTACAGATCAGACCCAAGTTTCACAATAGATCTCAAATAAATCTGTCTTAAACTCAAAAACGTATAGAGAACAGCTCATCACAACTGGTGGCAAATGTGCTAATTATAGCTGACAGCAACTGTGCTAATCATGGCTGAAAGCAAGTGTGTTAATCATGTCTGACAGCAAGTGTGTTAATCACGGCTGAAAGCAAGTGTGTTAATCACGGCTGACAGCAAGTGTGTTAATCACGGCTGACAGCAAGTGTGTTAATCATAGCTGACAGCAAGTGCGCTAATGACAGATGACGGCAAGGTGTGCATATAACTACTGACGGCAAATGTGAAGCATTATTCATTTGTGGTGTACAAGAGTTAAAATATGTGACTTGATAAAAATATCATGCACAAAATCAGAGTTTGCCAAACCAGAGGAGGGGGGGGGGGGGGGGGCATTATACTAAGCCTGTATACCCATTTCTCTTCATATATCACAACAAAAACATTACAAAAAATAACAGAATAGAAATAAATCTAGTGCTTCGACTCCAAATATTGAACAATCACTACAGAGCAATCATTTGTGGAACAAACACTCAACTAAAACTATTTCAGTCTACAGTAAAAATCTATTGAACACACAGAAAATCAAGTATTACTGTAAGTATGTTATTTTCGCTGATATTCACCAATGGACTAAGCTTGCTTAACTTCATAATAAAAGCAAAATTTTGCTTATAAATAAATTTTGCTGGATCCTACAAATGACTGTCTCTAATACATTGACCACATTAATAATTCTAAGTTAACAGTAATGGGCAAAATATACATCACACCGAATTTACGAGATTTACAATTCTCAATGCGAAAAATTGGAATGAGAAATACAGATTTTAGCAACAGGAATACATTAATTTCATGTAATATTTATGAACCACTTTTCCGACGTTAATGGAAACTTGCAATACTCCCAGCATGTGAAACTTGCCAACTTAATTAAAATAACTCGACAAGGGAAGCATTCGATGGAAGTCAAAGGTATACAGAAAGTGAAACTTCCAATTCTTGTTATTCATGTGGAACAAATGAACACATTAATGATTGCTTGCACTCAGCCAAAAAAGCTTTTAATCAACATACAGTGAATATTGGAACAATTCAAGCAGATGATGTTTGAAATAAAGACTGACTGATGTCCGTATGTTTCAAGACGTAATGGAAAGCACCAAAAAGACAAAGACTATAATATCAATATTTTATGAGACATACAATGACAGAACAGCATCAAAAAGACAGCTTAAATCAACAAGAACATAAATCAAAAATCTCAACATGAATCAAATCCGGACGTTTTCGTTTCTCAGAAATTCGGAAACAAATTTTTATCATAATGGTATCAGAATTGTTTCCTTAAAATATCGAAGTGCCATCAACATCGACATTCAAAAAAATAATTTTTAGGTATCGGACATTTTTATTTCTCAGAAATTCAGAAACAAATTTTTAATGTAGTGGTATTCAAAAAATATATTTTAGGTATAAACATGAGTCAGATGACAGAGAACCATTGTTGTGTATATGTAGTCAGTGTCAGGTATAGGGTAAAATATTCTGAAGTTTCTAAACGTAGCCAAGCAAAAATATATGTATAGTTGTATTTCACAGACAGATATGGTATATTTCTGAAACAAATGCAATTACATCCATTAGCACAAAATGTAATTTATTTTTATCATAAACTAATTAGGCAAATATTCAGTTGCATTTTTTAAAACTTTTTTCCTAAATAAGGTTAATATCACATCTGTGTCAATTCAGATATTATAAAAAATGTTTCCAAGTACAATGCATAATAATTTGATTTCCTCAAATATAAGAATCAATTACAGATTAAGAATCCCCTGAAAGATTTAAAAGGTTTTTTTAATTCAACAAATTTATAAATATAGACATTCTAATTCAATATCTTGAGAAACTGAACAAACTATGTTTTTGTTTCATATTTGAGGAACTTCACAATTGCAGTGAAATCCTCAGAGTACACCTGAAGTCTCTAATGAGATACACTTCGAGACAAAAGATTTCTGTAGCATGTTTGAATTGTATTTTAATATGGTTCAGAACATACAGAATATTTTAGCTATAATTCAACAACAAAAAATGCATCAGTGCATCAATGTCTAACTTTAATATATTGCACGAGTTCTAGTCAGAAATAAATATCCTCTCTAAAAGTAGACATTTAAAGAGGAAAACGGCAGACATTTTTGAAAAACAAATTAGTCACTAACCATTGAATCATTTTCATATACATTAATTGATACTGCTGAATGTATTTTTAATGCAATATAATAGTTATGACAGGTTTTTATAATTTTCTGAGTGATTTAGAACCAATTAATACTATATCTTTCGGAGATCTCAGTAGCTCGAGGTAAAAAACCTGAAATTTTTTTTCACATTTTGTTTCAATGTCATCTAATTTTCAATCTTTGTTAAAGAACAGCATTTTCCCACAAATTCACAGCTGATCAATTCCTACATTTAAAACAAAGTGAGAAATTAATGTTGTCTAATAGGAATAAACAATTAAAACTCCATCTTTTGTTCACAAGCTCACAAGCAAATCATAAGTCACACAGGTTAAGAGACTGTTGTAACTTTTGAAGAAGACTTATGGGATCTTTAGTAATTTTACTCAACAAAAGTCAGGAAGTCTCGAGTTTAATTACAGCCCTAAATTATCAACAGTGATTCAAAACAAGAGCATATAACAAGCAGAAGCAGTCACGCAGATGTTTGTCTGTGGGTCTTATACCATTAGGACTAATACTTCTCAGAAACTTACCTAAACACAATACTTAACATTATTGTGGACGCAGTCTAGCCCTTTTTATGGCAAATTTGGGGCCGATATTCGCCCCATTCCCCAAGGAGTAAAGTATATATTTTTCCCCAGACTTTGTCAAAATTTCCCCATCAGTAAAAGTATTTTTTACTGCAGTTATTTCCCTGCAGTAGTCGTATGTCACTTATTGCTCCCTTAAACAAAATGGAACAAAAGCACATTTTGACAGCATCATAATTATCTTAGATGATGTTCATCACCCGAAGGAACAGGAAAATAAATTAAACACGAACATTAAAGAATTTAAGATAATATAAACATACTATTTAGCTGTTAAACATTCTATGGCAATAAACTGTTTGCAGGGAGATTCAGAGTCTTAACAGATTAAGTCTCTATTTTGCAATCAAAGTGTTAAACACCGACTGTCTTTGCATATTTATGAAAACTTCTAAACCATGCATAATTAGACTAGATGCCCAAGGACAACATGTCAAGCCCGCCAATTGTCAAGAAAGGAAGAGAATACGGTTATATAATGCTATACAGTGCATAATTATCTATTATACCCATTTTTTACTTTTGACCTCTGAATGTCATTTTGAACTTTGACCTACCCCAATACATAATAAGAGTAATGGTCTGGACTAAGCAATTCCAGACTGACACATGCACGCACCCACATACACCGAACCACCATTGTTGCGACTATGTCGAGCCTACTTTCAGTGCATCCTCTGTACCCAAGGCTATTCATAACATATATGATACCCACAGCAAACTGACTGTAAAAATCTTGTACTTATGAATAATTAATGAGGAGAAATCCAGCCACTTGATTGGCCGCATGACACGCACCTGAAATTGCCAACAAGTTACGGATGAAATCGCGTTTCAGAGCGATTCAATGTGATTGCGGCTTTCAAATTGCACTTTTTTTCAATGGTCACTGCCATTTTGTTGAATTTGATAATAGCTCTTCACAAAGGAGATTCAATCTTTTTTGTTGTCATCCGTTTCATTGCTCAAGAAATGCTAAAGAATATTCATGCATTACGAAGTTTCACTTGTCAATTTGTCCTGGGTATCACATATGTTACGAATAGCCTGGGTACCGAGGATGCTTGCACAGTAAGGATATATCTCGATCTGGTAAGTTCTAACTCTCATTGATTGATGGGTTGCAAATAATCACAGTTTCCAACAATAATTCTATTAACAATATAATACATTATATTATGTAATATGTCAGATCACATTGACTAAACATGTGTTCCTGGGTTTCAAACCAAATGAATTTGAACTTCTTCAAGCAACCAACGCCTTTTACCATAAGTATGTTTAATGATTCTTTGAAATAAAATCATCACAGAGACCTCAAACCGAAGTAAGGGGGCATTAGCACTGAAGTTTCCAAGAAATGTCAAATAAGATGCAAACGTTACAGTGGTACTTTTAGTTTGTGGTGGTATTGTTTATGTACTACTGTGGAAAAGTTATCTATACATGGTCTTTATTTCTATCAAAATATGTCAAGTAATAATTTTTAGAAAATGGCATGTTAATAACTTCATACAGACATACTCTAAAACATTGCATTGTAACTTTCCATAAAAGTTTCCTGGACTTGCAAAACACAAGTCCCAAACAGGTATTTCCTATGTTAGTGCTAACTCGTCACCTTGGTCAGGATAGAAAATACCGGTATTGGACACTTGGATTGTGGTTTCGGGAACCATGTAAGAAAAGTGACAATACAGTGTTGTAGTGTACATCTACATGAAGGCAATTTCCACCAATTTTCTCATATTTATGACCAAGGATATCATGTCAAAAAATAAAACATATACTCTACCTTCTAAACCGATATCTGGCAAATTACTTTGCTAGAACCAAACTCAAATGTTTTGTTGTACAATAATTCATTCTATGTTTGGACATGAACTATTTCAATACACCTTCTACCTTGTTTCTAACAACGACTCCGAATATTGGTTGTTACATGAAGGTATCCCCACTGTGTACGTGTACTAGGGATATCATGATATGCCTGAGGTGTACCAGGATATCTTGCAATACAGTAGCAATGTATCACAATATGTACCACGATATACTGCAATACAGTAGCAATGTATCACAATATGCACCACGATATACTGCAATACAGTAGCAATGTATCACAATATGTACCACGATATACTGCAATACAGTAGCAACGTATCACAATATGCACCACGATATACTGCAATACAGTAGCAATGTATCACAATATGTACCACGATATACTGCAATACAGTAGCAATGTATCACAACATGCACCACGATATACTGCAATACAGTAGCAACGTATCACAATGTGTACCACGATATACTGCAATACAGTAGCAATGTATCACAATATGCACCACGATATACTGCAATACAGTAGCAATGTATCACAATATGTAACACAATATATTGCAATACAGTAGCAATGTATCACAATATGCACCACGATATACTGCAATACAGTAGCAATGTATCACAATATGCACCACGATATACTGCAATACAGTAGCAATGTATCACAATATGTACCACGATATACTGCAATACAGTAGCAATGTATCACAATATGTACCACGATATACTGCAATACAGTAGCAATGTATCACAATATGTACCACGATATACTGCAATACAGTAGCAATGTATCACAATATGCACCACGATATACTGCAATACAGTAGCAATGTATCACAATATGTACCACGATATACTGCAATACAGTAGCAATGTATCACAACATGCACCACGATATACTGCAATACAGTAGCAATGTATCACAATATGCACCACGATATACTGCAATACAGTAGCAATGTATCACAACATGCATGACGATATACTGCAATACAGTAGCAATGTATCACAATATGCACGACGATATACTGCAATACAGTAGCAATGTATCACAATATGCACCACGATATACTGCAATACAGTAGCAACGTATCACAATATGCACCTCGATATACTGCAATACAGTAGCAATGTATCACAACATGTACCACGATATACTGCAATACAGTAGCAACGTATCACAATATGTACCACAATATATTGCAATACAGTAGTAACATATCACAATATGTACCACAATATATTGCAATACAGTAGCAACGTAAAAATTGATAGGGCTCATCAACAATCCACAGGCAACAATCCGGGAGGCCATGGCATTCTCGAGTTATTAACTGGAAACGAAATGTGCAAAGTAATATGCCCTCTCTACTTCAAGGGGGCATACAAAACAACTCTGTTATAATTTTCTTGTCAGTTTTTACTGTGTTAATGTTTTAATGACTGGAAAATTTGAGTTTGTACTCAGTAACTGTCTGGCAGACAACAGGTAAAAAACTGGTATGTTCATTGCATATCATGCTACAATACAGTTTGGCTGCATATTGCAATATACTGATATACCTGTATATCATGACACAAACTAGGAACAGCACACATTTTATATTGTCATTATTAAATGAACTGATAAAAAAACTGAAAAACTACTTAATGACATTACACTACATCTTGTGTTACTACAGTAAAACCTCACTTGAACACCACCTCAATAATAAGACAACCTTCAGATTAAGAACACAATTTTCAAGTCTATTTCGACAGTTTGGCTTTTTATTCAACCTCAATATTAAGACCACCTCGAGATTAAGTACACAATTTTCAAGTCCATTTTGACTGTTCGGCTCTTTATTCAACCTCAATATTAAGACCACCTCAATATTAAGACCACCTCAATATTAAGACCACCTCAATATTAAGACCAGTTTTCAAGGGTCCCAGCGGTAGTCATATTATTGAGGTTTTACTATATATATTACAAATCTATGAATAGACTTAATCTTGGTGCTTGATTAGACTAGGTTGTCCAATTAGGACACGGATGCCCCCTCAATGAGCTTTTCAGTAGCATGAAAATACTTTGTTAAGGCTTAATAATTAAATAATTTTGAATCAATATTGAACTTGACCTAATATTTCATTATCCTATGTTTATGAGCTGAATATGAATTCAATTCATCCACCCATTTAAGAGTTATTGATCGGAAACCAATTTCCGTAATAATTCTATTTAACGCCAGGGCGCATATTAGAATCACGATCAGCTAAAAAAGGATGGGCGATTATTAGAGCCACATTCAGGTCAAGTTGTCCATTTTTGTATATAAAGTGTACAGCGGTGAATTTACGATAGTTGCACAACGCTATATTACTATAAAGGCAAGATAAAAAGGAAATCAGGAAACTGGCAGTGTGAAATGTAGGAATATTTTGTTTGCTTTTTGGAATGGGCACTTATTTATACAGGCCATTAAATTTTCAAATTTTGACTGAAAAATGGCATTTTGGTTTCCTTAAAAAAGGGATGGGTGTTTATTAGAGCATGGGCGTTTAATAGAATTATTACGTTTTTTATGTTGAAAAAGGTCCATAACTCCTCAAAAAATTAGTGATTGATAACCGACATCCAACTTTACCAGTATTTTATTATCCTATACATATTGCCCAATATGACTTGAATCAACTCATCTTATCAATAGTTAACGATGGGAAACCACTTTTTGCACGAACAGACGGACAGGGTAACGCTTCATTCCCTATTGCCATTTGAAGAACGAGCATAAAAATTTTGGTATTTTTTAGGCACAAAGCTGACATGTGAACAAACCTAAGATGCCTATAATTTTCACCAGTAAATTGTACCAGAAAACATTGTAATATTGCATTTATCAGCGGGCAATCTAAGTATGAGACAATAATGCTCAACTAAACATAGTATCAACTGTCAAACATCACACTATGATGAATGAATATGTAACATAATGTATTAGACAGTACAAAATGGTGACACTACCTGTTTACCACCTGATTGTGAAGTCTCCTTCAAGTACACGGTCAACAAGTCAGTAAGTGTAATTCTTAAACAGAGCAAACTTACATGACAAGTGGTTGCTCAGAATATGAAAATGACTACAGTAAACTCCCTGAATACCGGACCCCTTGCGGACCGGGCAAAAAGTCCGGTTTTCTGAGAGGTCCGGTTTTCAGGGGGTTTACTGAAATATTGAATATTGAATTTTTTCAGAAGCAGACAGCTTGAATGACTGTTTCAATTGAAACAAATAATGCAAACAATGTTTAAGTAAACATTAAGATAATGACTTTAATGACGGCTTAGGTAAAGATTCATATTCTCTAACAATCTTAACCTTGTCCTCGAGGGACAATTCTGTTCTCCTACGCTGCTTCGAAGGAGGTTCAGCCATAATTATGAAAGAGCAGTGGATATTAAATTTCGGACTTTGCAGGCGTGATAGCAGAATAAATCTAACTTCAATTGCAAATTCAACAATCACACAAAACTTTAACGACTTAATCGTATTGGTTAAACCAATATGACCAATCGTAACGATCAAGTGAATGTTCACAGGACCCATAATTTGGCGTTAATTACATAATTAAAAAGAAAAGAAATATGCAAGCTGAGACATTTTGCAAGAGCCAAAACATTTTAGGGGCCGATAATTTGCACGATCAAACGATGCGCTAATTGTTAAGTCGTGGACACGGGAGCAACCACGGTTGTAATTAGTCATATAATAATACATACCAACAAGTGTTTTTCACGCCTGTATCAATTGCACGCGCGCCTGTAAACAATGTTTTCACAACACTTGTCCGAAACGTTCAATTAACAGTAAACAGATTGACACCCGATAAAAAAACAATCGCGTCCGGTATTCAGGGGTTAATTAACGCATCAATATTGATTATGGGCCCTTAAAAGCCGTCCGGAATCCGGAATTCAGAGAGTCCGGTATTCAGGAAGTGTTTTACGTTGAATTTATAAGAGAAAAAAACGGGACTTAACAAATCGTCCGATTTTCTGAGAATTCCGGTTTTCAGAGAGTCCGGTATTGAGGGAGTACACTGTACTTAAACGGCAATTTATCGCTGCATCCAAATTCAGTAAGCATGCGATAGTACAAAGAATTAAAGCAGGATGCATTCTGGGAATTTATATTCTACCAGTTTTCATTGTATGCGAGTTTTTGTCAGGTGAGCTCCACCCGAGACAATTTTCATTAACAGTGCAACCTCACTTGGAGACCCCCTTAATAATAAGACTACCTCAAAACTGAAGACAACTTTTCAAGGGTCCAAAAGGAGGTCTTATTATTCATTTATTGACGTTTTACTGTACAAATAATTCAGTTTCAATGCGGGAAATGAATCAAATTGTACAGTATAGTACAGTTTCTTAAACCTGAACAATTTGTGAATTCATTGGAAATACAAATATACTAGTGCTATTGTAGGATATCAGAGTTCAACAGTGGTTTATTTATTGTATGTACGTACAATCTGCAGTATGTGCTAGGATAGAAACCACCGTACAAGCATTGAAGGTAGTCATGGGTTCGAACCTGACAGCATCTCGATCACACATATTTCTTTCGGGATTCCAATTCATTATATAAGCAGTTAGCTGTGTAACAAGACCACAATAAACTATCCAGGAAATTACCACAGAAAAAATTAAGGAAATATTCAGCAGAAATGTTTAAAATATTTCTCTCAAAACATGCAAAACCTTAGTCGACAATAATATGAGAATCTGAAAAGTGAAAAACTTAAAAGTGTCTGACACATACTTATGCAAATCTTCTGGTGGGCAATATATTTCTCCAGCCTCTTTCTGAAAATGATTTCTCCGCCATATTTTCCCACAGTTCCATTGTCCACCAACAGGAAGTAGGAGTGGTTGTTGTTCAGAACGGAATAATTGGTCTTCGGAGATGACACACAATGATACGGACATATATTCTATTTAATGAAAACAAATAAATATATAGTTTAGCATCAAAATTATATTCCTGTATTATCCTACACACTTGGCGGAACTCAAGGGGAATTAACTCAGCAAATAAATTGTATTCAAATTCACTCCTTGATGAACAAATATATCACATGTATACATGAATATAAATTTGAAATGTGATACAAAAAAAGTGAACAACACAGAAATTAATAGCAATGCGACAAATCTAGTAAATTTATAATTAAACCTTCACATTAAACACTAGGGAGACAGACACAGCAGTCGAGGGGTGAAAGGAAGGTCGCAAGTACGAATCCGCCTTCAGCAAGGTTCAACTACAAACTAAATATTCATGAAATTAGGCGCAAATACTGGTAAGTAACCTGTTTCACAGTGACTACGAAGCTAAACTTTATGAAATATTTGATGCATGTGAAATATATAATCTAATAATTTTGTTTCATTATTTCATATACAGAAGTTCAAATATTGATTATTCCAATTTCTACAATAAGAAAATATTAGATAAATGGACAGAAATTGTCTTGTGTGATTTATAATGTCCATGCAGACAACATTAACAGAAAAATATAATTCATACAGTATGTCTGCATCCAATCTGTATTGTGTAGCAGACCAAGACTGATCATACTGACAGTTCTAATATGCAGTCTTCATTGCAAAATCTTCGCAATATGATTTATTCATTTGTTTTGGGTTTTACATCATTCTAAACAGCATTTCATCCACATACAGCAGTCAGTTGACCTAAACAGCCCTCATGGGTTACAGGACAGTAGCTTCTGGTTTACCAACCAGTACTAGCCCACTCTTCCAAAGCAACTGACAACTTCTCCACATAAATCAGAGTTCAGTAGTGCACTGTTACTGCCATACTTCAAACAAATAACATGGTAATAACTTACATCCTTTCCAATGAGATCATCCTTGTTTTCCACAATTCCCCACGGTGCAATACCTATTGCTATAATCTTGTTCTTTGCTTTCATTGTTCTATCACTAATTGCATCACCAACATGTCGGGTTACGCCTGAAATAAACAAATAAAATTACAGTTTACTAAATTTTGGAAACATACAGACAGTAAAAGACTGAACCATAGTAGTGTGATAGCCGCTGGCAAGATGAATTCCATATTACCAGTATCTCTTGTTTTTGATTTCCCAGACAAACAAGGTGTCCAAGGGCAACATGTTAACAAAGCCACTGGGCAAGACGAATTCCATTTTGTCAAATATTCTTGTACTCTCTGGAAAACAAATGTCCGTGTACAAAACAGAATACACTGCTTGTTTAGTTTGCCATGTCCCTAAATAAGAGATGACAACCAATGAATGTTAAGCTACCATGAATGGAGGCATAGTGGTGGTCAGGAAGAGCCTCAAACTCAGAACTGAATGTCATGAATTCAAACATGCCTTGAGCAATGCTGAACAGTTAACTACACAATCCCTGAATTAAGCCAGAGGTAGTTTCCCATGAAGCAGTCATTGAACATGATCAATAGATTGTAACAATCTTGTATTCGATATTAAGGTAGAGGAGGCCTGACAGATTCAATCTGTACTACAATACATATAATGCTTCAAAGTCTTATGATTTACGACCATTCCAAAATATGTCATTCATGACCCTTTTTCTATGTAAACCTCCTTCCTGAAAAACGTTTGCCATACAAAATGACAAATACAAGGAAAATTTACATTTATTATCATATTTCATTTTATTCCTTATGTCGGAAAGCATCTATGTAATTATTAGATATGTAGAATTCAGAAATGTAAGACAAGAGACAAGAACTTCAAAGAAAATGTTTTAGGGAAATAATTTTTAGAACAGTATGAATTTTTCGAAATGGACAATCTTCCTTTTGAAATTAATATAAATTGTTAATAGCCAGAGACCTTAACTTAATTCAAGTATCAATGGGGCATCAGATTTTGGTAATGAAAATTATCTACAGTACATCTCATAAAATATACCAACATTTCAGAGACTTTTATCATCCTTTTGTACAGAATTAACTGCACGTTTTTCAGTGAATAAATGGAATGCCAGTGAGCTTTTATTGCTTTTTTCCCCAAAGCATACATTTTCCTGGGAAAAATTTAGCTCAGGGGGTTGACTATCGAACAAAATTATGGTCATCGTCGGCCCCTTAATTACATACTAATATGGGTGAATTATCTCCCTTTATAAAAGTTACGTTTTTAATTATTGCAATTAATTTGTCATAATAAAAATATGTTTCATTGTTTTCAAAGAATTCAATTACTTGAATAAATTATGAAAGGTCACAATATGACAATGTAAACTTGTATAACTTTATATGTTGCATTTAATGAGTCATACATAAGCAACGGAAATGAGTTATATGTATTAGGACTATTCTACCTTAAATAAGTAAATTTTAACCAAAAGATAAGTGTTGGTATACAGAGTTAGATCACTGGAGATCATATTTTCCACCATTATTTGAAAACTACACTGATAATCAACAATTTGCTGAGGCAGCAAATTTATGTGGATCAAAAATAGATCCGAACATGTCAAAAGTAGATCCAAACATGTCACATCTGGGTTGATCATATAATGTGGTTGCCTCAACATCATAACACATATATAACAACATTTGGACATCATAATAAGAGTGAGGAGAATTGCCAAGGTCACTGAACGGTCACTGGTTTACACTGACCACCACAGCACCATCATTTAGCATAAAGGTGATAAATATGATATAAAGGAATATGTAATTAACGAGAGTTATATTGTATCCTTAAATCTGTATTTCTATAGCATGACCAATAAATCATGCTCATTATATACCAGTCAATAGAATCTATTCTTCATATAATTTCTAGCTGGGAACAATACACTCCTTGACTATACATTTTTACAATCAGAACATACATGTCGGTCCTAAGACACAGTTCCATAGTACTTACTACTACAACAAGACAGGGGTGCGACTGACCCTTAAGCTGAAAAGAGGGGAAACACATTTCAAGGCCATGGGTTCGGGGACCGCTTTAGGCAATGGATCAAAGTATGCATGTGATGTCCGTCCAAGCTATTTTAAAAGGTTTCTAAACAAAACAAGAAATTATCGGTAGAACCGATGGATGCTTCCCAAAGTATGAACATGATTGATCATTGGACCAGAACACGCCAACAATATGCACATTTCCCCCTTGGTAGTGAAGCTTCCCGTTAAGTTTCATTTAATTCTGGTCAGTGGTTGTTGAGAAATAACATGTTCAGTAGTGCGCAATGCAGAAACGTACTAACGCACATACCATCAGACCAAGTGGTGGCTATATGGTCCACCTTTGGGAAAAATGTAAGGAAGGCAGTATCAAAAGTTGTTAACAATAGACGCCTATGCCATCACCTTGTGTCATTTAGAAGCCGAGATGCTATCACAGGCTGTTGCCTGTTCAATGTTTATCATAGTACTATAGTGCGTCTCAACAAGTGTTTCCAGATGTGGGGCACTTATTCTGACAGGCCGAGATCAGGACAACAGAGAATAACTGCAAATGACAAGACTGTTCTCACTGCTGGGCAACCAGACAGGTCGTTGCTATATTGAAATTCCGCCGTCTTTTGTATTCCATGAGGAGATGTAAGGCGAGTGTTTTGCACATCAGGCGGATACACACATTATGTGATTGAACCATTTTGCCAGTGACACATACTGGACTTGACAATGACTTACAGATGAATTACCATGGAATACATTACCGGCTTTGTGCATTTGTTAAGTTTAAATTGTTCTTTCATACGACATATAAAATTTATCATTTTTATATGCAGCTCTCATTTTATACCACAAAAATCCCAAGTTTGCAGAATACTTGTCTGACCAAGAATATATGAGCGCCGCTGTACGATTTCCAACCTCTTCTTTACGTGACGTCATTTCCGGAAAACGTCACATGTGACATCATCATGTACTGACAGTAAGCAACATTTGCCCCATATGGCAATATGAAATCGAAGTGACCATATGGAGTAAATATTGTTTCCTGCTTGCAAATAGTGACATCGCATGTTGCGTTTTCTTGAAATGGCGTCACTTACAGAAGAGGTTGTAAATCCTGTTGCAGCGCTCATATATACATTATAATCTAAATGCTGGATCAACAGAACACCATTAATATAATTACCATACCAAACAAAACTAATTATAAAGAATATGACTGTTGATGTGACATATTGTGTTATAAATAATTTATATATATGACAATTGCTGACAAACCATATAACATTGAGTGGACATCATTTTCAGATGCGACGACAGGAAACCTTGACAAGTTATGACCACAACACGTCATGAAATCTCCCATACATAAACATTCGTCAAATATATCTGCGTAACGGTGGTTTTCTAACGCCTGTATGACAGACAGACATCATACATACATGTATATCTTCATAAAATTGTTAAAATATGTTAATCTAATGCACTAAAATCTTATCTGTACAATGAACAATAAAGACAGCCTTAAAGAAACACAGCAGCACATCAAATACATCAGGATGCACTGCAAGGTAGGATGCTAAATCAGGAACTGTTTTAAAATGTCATTTGAAAGCAAGGGATTTTGCCTGGTGGGGATATGTCCACCTGCGCAGTGTTGGAGAATTTTGTCCACGTAAGCAAAAATGAAAAAAATATATTTTGTAAAGGAACCTTTGTATCCATACACAAACTGCTTTCGATTTCTCTATTTTACATTAGATGACACCAACTACATGATAGGGCAGATTGTAGTCACATATTGTCCATTAATAATTTGTACCAAAGTAAAAGTCCTTCCTTTACTCTATGGTATTTGGAATACAGCAATTTCAAAATACTGAAGCCCACCATGATGGCAACCATGGCCGTGATGATGATGACAATACTGAAGCCCACCATGATGTCAACCATGGCTGTGATGATGATGACAATACTGAAGCCCACCATGATGTCAACCATGGCCGTGATGATGATGATAATACTGAAGCCCACCATGATGGCAACTATGGCAGTGATGATGAAGACAATACTGATGATGTGGTGACGTGATAAAAAGGTATGTCTGGCTTTTCTATCAGGAATCAAACTCAAGTACCACTAAACTCTTCTATTGAATTATTCAGGTCGGATAAATCCCCATCAATTCCTTTTTAAATAATAAATGTACAATATCCTATGATCTATAAGCATGCACCTATTTGCGTTCTAGACTAGATGTGTCCATATGACACAGATTCCTTGCTGTGGGTTTTTCAAGCTTTACAATTGGAAACTAAGTCAAAAAGTGGTCCAAAACTCCTCCAAAAATTGGTGGATTTCAACAGAAATAATTACATCCATCCTTCAAAGAGTTAATGATCAGAAACCAATTGTTCATAAGACGGACACACACATGGGTAACACTTAAATGTACCCCTTCACCATTCAAAGAATGGCAGGGCGGGGCGGGGGGGGGTAAAATTACAAAATTAGCAGTCTTTACAGTCAGAGCTATGGGTAACTTAGTCTAACATCACCAAGAAAATCTGACACTCAAACATGAAGCAATTACTGAAAAGTCAACAAATGTAAATGGAAAACAATAAATCTCTCAGAATTGACAAAAACATGCAGAGATCACAAGGAGAATTGCGTGTAGAATACACGCTGACTTCCAATAACAATCACACTGAATAATCAGGATTAAAATGAGTTCCATCGAGATGCTGAAATTTGTGCAACACTTTCCAAGCATGAGAACATGCTTGTTAATATAACCAGAATTTTATAGAGCATTTAGAGTCTAGAAATACACACAGAGATTACTGTCTTTAATAAAGTGATTAAACTTAAGGATAGAAATTTGATCACTAAGATATTTGAAATGGAAAGATACAAGTTTATAAGCCTACATGTTTACATGTTTTTACAACAGGCCAGTTTTCCAAAGACGATGAACTCAAATAATTTTACATTTAATGTAAGACAGGACCATTTTATGTTTGCCTAATAAGTTTTTCGTTGTCCGAAGTTTTGGAGGTAAGTTGGTTATATAGATAACAGTCAAGGATATTCCATGACAATGGAAGCACCGTAAGACCACACTTAAAGACAACCTCAATAATAAGACCATCTCAAAATTAATAACAAAATTTCAGTTTTGCTCCTTATTCAACCTCAACAGACCACCTCAATATTAAGACCAGTTTTCAAGGGTGGTGTTATTATTGAGGTTTTACTGTAATTGGTGTAATTTATTCATTCTTCCCATAACAAGATGTGTGTCATTCTCTCTATCTGAAATATAACTGACCATAACAAGAACTCTCGACAGTGAGTCTGACCATAACAAGAACTCTCGACAGTGAGTCTCATATCAGCGCAGCTCATAAAATTATCTAGGAACAATCTAGATGATAATGTGCTCATTTGCCATCATTACATCCTACCAAATACAATCAAATTATTATCTCCCTTGGTTAAAAATTCTATTCCTTCTATTCTTCACAAAACACAAGCATGGTAAACAAACACAATTACTGCAAACTGATGCAGACATTTGTCTGCAAGTTACATTATCATTGTGACTTGTACGTTGTAAGAAACTCAGATAAATGCAATATCTAACATCTTTATGGACATCGACAATGACAATAAAGCTACAAAAATAGCTCTTCATTTTTCAAGCCAGACAAAGTAAGGAAAATTTATTAGCATTCTGTAAATGTAAAATGCTTACTTTTCATCCAATGAGTATTAATTTCAATAATGGTCACTTGTCTGAAATTATTTCGAAATCCCACCATGAATGACAAAGCTATGGGCCGGACATGAAATCGGGACATACAAAGTTCAGAGGTATGCAGTGACCTTGAACTTGAAGCTAGGGACAACGGGCTTGCGCACAACATGTCCTCATCCTATTGTGGTCACTTCTGCCAAATTGTTTCGTGGATGACAAAGATACTGATCGGACACGAAATCTGGACGGCCGGATGGACAGATAGATGTGTGATTCCTATATAGCCCCTACATAACAATGGTATTGCTAGGATGGCTTGACGTTAGCTTAATATCTGTAATTGTGACTAAGTACGGTATCACCTAATGTGTCTACAACCTGGTATCACAGTGTGGCAGCATTATATCTACTTCCAGGAAACACTATCTCCATATAAGTGGAAAACTGTCAGAGGAAGGATATAGTCCCACCAGACTGATCATTTATCAACCAAATTTAATCAAGAACAGCCATAAAAAAATCAAAAATCCCACATAGCCAAACTAAAAAGTCTGGTAATGAAATCCTAGAATGATATAGCACACAGCCTTTAAGACTTAGATACATATACATCAAAACTGCTGACAGCTTGCACATTATAATACAACAACATTATGAATAAAATGGTGCATTGCCCCCAGTCGTGTCTATTTATACAAACGTGTTTAAATGTAACTACAATACATTGCAAGCATTTAAATCAACTTGGCCCAAGATTTAATTATGTCATTATATAACAAACTACTCTATTGTTATATCATAAGCAATACACTGCTCATTATATGCTTATATATATATCCAGTGAACAATTCAATGTTTTGCCTGAATTAAACCACCGACATATAAACCATGGGTTGGAAACTTCTCCTATTTCTTTATAGATTTGTTTGAGCTGTCACAAGCAGCATGAAAGATTTCTTACGAGACCAAACCCGCGATAAAACATTTGCGACATCTGCCATCTTGTTTCTGAATCAAGAGAAGTTGACATTTTGTACTGTCCAAATCGTCATATATAATATATATACATGTATTTCTGTACGTATTTATATTTTTTGTGTTTACCTTGTTGTTTGTATGTTTGTATTTTTTCACGAAGGCTGACATTTCTTCCCATTTTCCTTAGTGAATATCGCCAATTGGTAATGCATGATACTTACAAGGATTGTGTGTAAATTATTTTTTGTTATCATTCACTGGTATGAGCCAGTTTTCAATCCATGGTTTATATTGGTTTATATAAAACAAATTGCAAACATTTTGAGTTTGTCTTCTATTTTCACATTATGAATTAAGAAACTAGAAATGTGTCCACAGGACACAAATGTCCCCATCTACTCAATCAAATGCCCATAACTCTATTCTCCCTTGGTAAAGACAGAGATTATTTGCACAACTTCACATGCTCATATACATTCCTATAAAGTTGTAAGACTGTAGGAACAACAGTTTAGCAGATATGAACGACACAAGTTATGTGGGACAGATGGACATACTGACAAGGATATCCCCCTAGTACAACATACCCCTCTATAGTGAAGATTTAAGGTGTGACTACAGTTATAAGGCACTCACTGTGTCTTACAGTTATCAAATAAAGTGGACTTTAAAGCGCATTACATAGTTAATGTAATCAAAATTATGTATGCATAAAAACTTTTCTACATATTTGAAATGACATTCTTGCCAACAAAAATGTTTTTTATTTCACTAAACTTGACATAATTTGCAATAAATAAGAAAATAATTAAATCCGGACTTTCATCTGGAAATTTCGCTGTCACTGCATGCGTGCATGAAAACTACTGTTGAATGTGAAAATTTCTGACATGAAAACATGTATGTAAAATGTTTTTGATACAATAAAACCTAATGTCATTCCATGTTCGTTAACATAACTTTAAAGTAGAAAATCCTGTCCGATGCAAAAATCCTTACTTTCATTTTCGTGACTCAAATCAGCTCCTTTTGGCTTAGAATCATGTCAATATTAAACTAGTAGCAGATCATTTTCTACCATGAAATGTAATTTGAGTAATCTGAAACTGTAACCACTATAGCCATCTGATTGGTGAGGGACAAAATGAAATGCCACTTTAAACAGATTAACCAGGTGGATGCCAACTACAACAATTAAGGGATAACAATTATTATAATACACCCATAAGATAAAACACATTTGGAAATTTTGGTTTTTACTTTTAAGGGAACGGTGGCAAGGCTTGGTAGAGGGGAAATATACCAGTGGCAAGGTAAACAGGAGAATCTACATGACAACTAAGGTATGCATATCTATTGCCAAACCTTTTATTCATTTACAATCATACAGATGACTTACCAGCATCATGAGATGCTTCTGATTTTCTGACTGTATCAACAAGCTGTTAACATTAGAGCGATTACCATCACAAAATACGCCTGTTATAAAAAATTTGTCACTAGAGTTTGAAATAAAGCAGTGTAAAAATGACTCATCTCCTGTGACTCCACCTTTAGTGACTAAGATCCATTTGCATAAAACCAACCTAAAAAGTACCTCTGGGAAAATTATTCCAAGAACTGTTTTCGAAATTTATGCAATGTATTTAATAAGAATAAAAATTGCTCTCAAGCCTAGAGTAGATTGGACAAAAATTCTAAAGTTATTGATGGGACTAGACCAATTTTAGGTAATTTCTCTAATTAAAGGGCAATAACTCTGGAGTGACAAGTGCCATATGGCTGTTTATCGAACTTGTCCAAGAAATTAAACCAATACACATTCTGACCAAGTCTGGTGAAGATTGGAGAAAGAATTCTAAAGTTATTGATTGGACAAGACCAATTTTAGGTAATTTCTCTTATTAAAGGGCAATAACTCTGGAGTGACAAGTGCGATATGGCTGGTTATTGAACTTGTCCAAGATATTATGCTGATACACAGCCGATACCAATCGCTGCAGGTGGAACTATTATATTACAACCCGTTCTAGGAATGGGCGTATAAAAAGCCGAACAAACATTACACAGTGATGCTCAATTCTGATAATTTCATCTGAAATACAACTTGACATTTTTAACAGCCCTGAAAACGTTCTTGATTCATACAATCAATCTCACTGATGTCTCTAATTAATCCATTCCTTGATTCTATAGTAGAAATAAATACCAATAGAATGGCTGATCTAGTTACCGTTGAAATTGATTTAGTAGTGTAGCCATATTCAGAATGAATAAAATCTCCAGAGAAATGCCACAATAATTAATCTAGCTTAAACAGTATCATGTTGCATTGTAACACTAAGACATAAATTATAGTTGAGATGATGCTAAATGATGGGACCAGATTTGTCAAGAACTATTACAGCAACAGATGAAATATGTCTGTATATCAAGTTTTCATCAGCTATCTACAGAAACTGACCTCCTGAGAACCCTTGTACGGCTTCTTTAATACATTTTACATTATTCAATGTACAAGAATTCCAGTAATTGGCCAATCACGTTAATTAAGACATTATATCACTGACAACCTGCAAGACATGAACTCGGAAAATAACTTTTTCCTTATTTGAAACTTTCTTACTAAACACTACAACAAAAGCCATTCATTCGCCATCTCTGATTTTTGTCGCAAATTTTATGCCATTTTTCAACAGTACTTCAGTTATGCAAGGTGGCCATTTGACCTAAACAGTGTTCCTTGGTTACCAACCATTCCTGGCCTGTTCCTCTACAAACAACTGACAACCTGACATTACATGAATACTCATTTGGGCAACCAGGAGCCTCAATCTAATATGGGGGAAGGGGGTCATAACCCTCGGTAGGGGGGATTTCAAGCAAACTAGGGCAATTTATTACATCTTTCTGGTCAAGGTCGAACCGTTGTAGACATACAATAATCCTCATACAGTTCCACACATCGGTATTACATCTACTTGTGAGAAAATTGTATTTTTCCAGTTATTTAATGGCTCCCAGGAGGAAAATTGTACTTGAATGGGTAAAATAGATACTATTTTGGTAAGGAATGGTACCGATATTTGGCCCCTATAATTGAGGATCCAGGGTCCCAGCAACAATTCAGTAACTTACTAGTGGTATAGTGGGAGGACCATGCATGCAGTAGTAAATCCACAGAATGTCATGCAATGGCAAATACAAAAGAGCGAAATAAAAACGAAAGTAAAATCTTGTACAAATCATCCAAATCATTCAAACTGATAAATCTACATTGATGAAAAAACTGCATGTTTAGATCAACTAATATTTGTTGTGATATTTTTTATAATCAATATAATGTAGCTTCAAAATAACTTCAAAGCGATAAATGTAGAACCGAGTTGGCAAAGTGCAATCTTATACAAAGTATTTGTTTTTCTGGTCATGTTGCAGTGGATTTCTATAAATTCTCGAGATGAAATAATTGCACATTGCATGTTAATAGCAGCATGCGGGTAGTAAAGCTGTAACATTTTATTGAGAACTTCAAGTTTACGATCACTATCCCGATATTTTTAAGGGAATGATCAAGTAAATATGGTTCACAGGAAGAATTGTGTCTACTGCAGGCTCAGTGCTTCAATATTCTACACAAACTAAGAACAGTAAGGCTTTCAACATCTAGTTGGTCATTGTACAAAAATCACAACATTTTACAACATTGTAGAAAGTTTGGTTACAAAACGCAGCTATACTGCAAAAATGAGATCACCAATACTTTTATACTTTTTTCAGAAATTTATCAAAAGAATATAAATTCCTGAGAGGAGTGAGAATAACTCAAAGGTCCATTATAAACTCCCAACAGTATAATAGAAATCAACAGGTTCAAGAAAGGAACCATTATATAATGACTTTATTAGTAAGAAAAGTCCTTTGAAAATTGAAAAGTAAATATAGATGTGTCCATAGGGCACAGATTTAAAAGGGACTCATTTTAAGCCGAAAATGGGCGATAACTCCTCAAACATTGGTGGATTGCAACAGAAATCAAACTTGATTTGTACAGTATTTTATTATCCTATGCTTCTGTGCCCAATATGAACTGAATCCATCCATCCTTTCATCAGTTATTGATAGGAACCCAATTATTCACATGGGGTAAAACTTAAACTTAAAATAAAAAAATCAGCAACAGACTACAGATAAAACATTTGGCACTATCTGATCAAAGCAGGTCATCCAGATGTGATCATCATATTACAAGAACATTGTATAACAAATATATCAACTTGATAAAAACAAATCTCATTAAATCAAAATATTCAACAAAAAACTTTTAAAATTCTGTACCTGTATTTGTTCCGCCTGTAATAATCCAAGCTCCAGTGGTCTTGGCAGCTTTCAACAACCCTTTCCTAAATACCCTCTTCAGCTTGGGTTGTAGGTCAAAGTTCAAGATACCACCATGCACTGTAATAAGGAGTTTAGGGAGATCCAGCCCCCAGTGGTTCTGTAAGAGTTGCAGGACCTGATCTGCTTTCGAGTCGTAACTGCTGAGTCGTACATACTGAAAGAAGCAATAATAGAAACTTACAACATTGTATTGCTGAGAATTGTTTCTTTAGTTCATATGTAGCCAAGCATATTTTGGAAGCAAAAATATCAAGCAAATTCTCAAGCTACAAATCCACCAATTAAACATTTGCAAATGACAAATCCACAAATAACATATTTGCAAATTACAAATCCACAAATTACACTTAACAAATTACAAATCTACAAATTACATATTAGCAAATTACAAATCCACAAATTACACTTTTATTAATTACAAATCCAATAATTAGACCTTACCAAAATAAAAATCCACAAATTACACATTGGCAAATAACAAACTAACAAATACACAAATTACACATTTGGAAAATAACAAATTACGTATTTACGCAATGCTAAGCAAAAAATCATTTACTACGAATATATAGAGCTTCAAAGTTAAATAGTTCATCAAATTGAAGAAAAAACAGGATGAATAGACTTCACAAGGGCTTTGTACTTCTATACTGACCATCTACTATAAGTTTTATCTAGAACACAAAATAATAACTATTCTGGTGGATAAAACTTCAATACATGGTTATATATAATTATCCTAAATCAAGCAACTTCAAGAGAACATTAATATTGAATAATATGACCCATTTCTCAACTAAAGACAATATAATTATCTTATGACAAAGAAATCCTTCATACAAGCCTGAGGAGGCACCATTGGTATACCATAGATTACAAGATTGTCACAGACATACAAATGGCATAGAGAGTGCTATACAGACTAATGAATATTGATACCAAGAGACAGACCAGACAAGGACAAATCGTGCCATTCCCAATGTCGAGGTGTTGGCGCCAGAACCAGCTATCTCCATATAAATGTATTAAAGAGATGGTAGATTCTGGCTCTTACCCCTCAAATTGTTTCCAAGAGCTTGTCACAGCCAGTTTGGGTCTTTTTCTTCATTGTAAATTGTAAATGTTGCAAACAATTTTCAGACAAGGGTTCGGAATTGTAATGGGTACTTACACTCGGCAATCAAATCTCAAATCACAAAATTTCTTGTTATTTGTTGGATATTGACATTTTGAGTGGGGAACATGCATGAAAATGTCAAATTGAGTGCTGAATATGCATATTTTATGGTAATTATGAGTTATAGATGTAATTATTGGGTTTGAGTGCCATACTCCACACTCAAGACTTAATAATTACTACCAGATCCTCATATATCACTTAAATCTATAAGGAAATGGACCACAAAGAATATTCAGTTTAACATTATTATAATTTTTCACATTTATAGAAGACATGTCAGGTAGCAGGGCACATTTCTAAGAATGTTCCACATTCTGAGCATTCCACATTCTGAGCTTTCTTGAAAGTCACAAGCAATTTGTTCCCAGATAACTGCGTAAGAGGAAGCACCGTTCTCCCCACGCTTTCTAATGAAATAACAGCAACAAACATCATACAAATTAAACTATATGTTCCTTATTGCCCTAAGTGTTATAGAACTGTCAAAGCTTTCACCAGAGAGGCAAAAGCATGGAGGCTAAATATTTACCAAGCAATCAGAATGCTACATAAGTGTCAATAAATTGTTTTTATGATGGAATAACTATGTTTTCTCAGTTGGTGAAAATACTCTTATGATTAATATAGCCGGCAGTTCGAATCAACAACAAGTACACAATAGGCGTTTTGACAGGGACTCGAAGAGTGATTGATAGATCATTATTTGGATCATAATGGAAGGCTAGAACCAATTTCTGATATGAGCGCTGCTGTACGATTTCCAACCTCGTGACGGCGTTTCAAGTAAACCTCACAGGTGACGTCACCATGTACTGACAGTAAGACATATTTGCCCAATATGGCAATATGAAAACGAAGTGACCATATGGAGTAAAATATGTCTCCTGCTAGCATATAGTGACATCACATGTGTTTTCTTAAAAAGACGTCATTTACAGAAGAGGTTGTAAATCCCAAAACAGCGCTCATATGAACTTTTGTCTTATTGCTTAGAAAGGTATTTTACTGCTGCAAGTCCCTCCTAAATTGAACTTCAGTTCTCCAGAAAACAACAAATAAAGAGTAGAGTCACATAAAGTTGTCAATCAACAAAACGCTTGCCTACACTAATGAGAACACATTGTTCAGTACATCATAATAAAAAAGATCAGGATTTCTGATTCTGCCTATATCAGGCAATATAATTTTCTCTAACAGAAATTAGAAATTACAAAGATCATATGGTAGACATTTCGTCTTACATTGCTGCATGATTCTTAGATTCTTGGAGTCATAGCAAAGAATGTTTCACCACAGAAAGAAATCTTACTACAAGCATTATAATACTCCAAATATTCGAAATTTAACATAAATACTATCATTTGTGAATTGTTCTGTAAGAATGTACAGTCGACTCTCTTTATGACGAACTGGCAAAAATGAATTTTCTGTTACCTCAAATTTAACGCATCATTCTTAACTAGTAGTACATAACTTGCAATTTAAGTAATTTTCACGAACTTTTTCTTCTTACGAAACACACAGCAGTCGTCACAAACTAGGCTTTCTCAGGAAACACTGCCAATAAGGCCTCCTAACCTTTATGTCAAATTTTCGTTAAGACAAACCATTTTCTACAGTCCAGAAAAATTCAACATAATGAGAGTCGACTGCATCTCCAAAACACAATAAATTTTCAAATAATAAAATAAGCCTTGACATTGAAGAGAAATGATTATGAATATTAAAGTCAACAGAACTAATTCCAGGAAAATATTTCACTAATGGTGACACATTGGATGTAATTTAGTAACAAACACAAGAACTTTAACTTTACATTTTCCATTCAGAGATTTCTGTCATTGAGTCAGGGTCCCTGGTGGTTTCAACTAACTAAAATATTTGAACAAACTACAATAAATTTATCGAGCAGTCTTTGATGTCATTTCAGTATACATTTGAAGGTAAAGGAGAACTTGAAGATACTGCTAAAATATTGGTTTGCATTTAAGTTTAAGAAAACAAAAAATTATGGATTTTCTAAAATTCATATACTGTGAGATAGACACAATATATTTAAAATCTATAAAAAAAATAAAAAATATTTCCCATTCTGTTTGTATGCAAATGGAACAAGAAAGTGTTTCCACAGGACACAGATGCCCCTGATATTAACTTTTTCAAGCGATATTGATTGGAAACCAATTTTTTAAATTGAAAAAGAGCCATAACTCCTCCAAAAATTTGTGTATTATAGCTGAAATCAAATGTGGCCTGTATTTTATTATCCTTTTCTTATGTGCCTGATATGAATTGAATGCATCCAGCCTTTCGAGAGTTATTGATCAGAATTCAATGTTTCGGATGAATGGACACACTGACAGGGGTAACATTTCTTGCACCTTCACCATTCTTCATATAAAACCATATACCTTTATAACCTTACACACCATTCTTCATATAAAACCATATACCTTTATAACCTTACACACCATTCTTCATATAAAACCATATACCTTTATAACCTTACACACCATTCTTCATATAAAACCATATACCTTTATAACCTAACACACCATTCTTCATATAAAACCATATACCTTTATAACCTTACACACCATTCTTCATATAAAACCATATACCTTTATAACCTTACACACCATTCTTCATATAAAACCATATACCTTTATAACCTTACACACCATTCTTCATATAAAACCATATACCTTTATAACCTTACACACCATTCTTCATATAAAACCATATACCTTTAAAACCTTACACACTTAAACAGTCTTACAGAATTCAATATATGAGACAATTCGCAAGTCTGAGTTAATCAAACTTAATGAATGTGCTTTGGAACGTCTTATTGGACCAGTTCCATACACTAAACATACAACATGGAACGTCTTATTGGACCAGTTCCATACACTAAACATACAACATGGAACGTCTTATTGGACCAGTTCCATACACTAAACATACAACATGGAACGTCTTATTGGACCAGTTCCATACACTAAACATACAACATGGAACGTCTTATTGGACCAGTTCCATACACTAAACATACAACATGGAACGTCTTATTGGACCAGTTCCATACACTAAACATACAACATGGAACGTCTTATTGGACCAGTTCCATACACTAAACATACAACATGGAACGTCTTATTGGACCGGTTCCATACACTAAACATACAACATGGAACATCTTATTGGACCGGTTCCATACACTAAACATACAACATGGAACGTCTTATTGGACCAGTTCCATACACTAAACATACAACATGGAACGTCTTATTGGACCGGTTCCATACACTAAACATACAACATGGAACGTCTTATTGGACCAGTTCCATACACTAAACATACAACATGGAACGTCTTATTGGACCGGTTCCATACACTAAACATACAACATGGAACGTCTTATTGGACCGGTTCCATACACTAAACATACAACATGGAACGTCTTATTGGACCAGTTCCATACACTAAACATACAACATGGAACGTCTTATTGGACCAGTTCCATACACTAAACATACAACATGGAACGTCTTATTGGACCAGTTCCATACACTAAACATACAACATGGAACGTCTTATTGGACCAGTTCCATACACTAAACATACAACATGGAACGTCTTATTGGACCAGTTCCATACACTAAACATACAACATGGAACGTCTTATTGGACCGGTTCCATACACTAAACATACAACATGGAACGTCTTATTGGACCGGTTCCATACACTAAACATACAACATGGAACGTCTTATTGGACCGGTTCCATACACTAAACATACAACATGGAACGTCTTATTGGACCGGTTCCATACACTAAACATACAACATGGAACGTCTTATTGGACCGGTTCCATACACTAAACATACAACATGGAACGTCTTATTGGACCGGTTCCATACACTAAACATACAACATGGAACGTCTTATTGGACCGGTTCCATACACTAAACATACAACATGGAACGTCTTATTGGACCAGTTCCATACACTAAACATACAACATGGAACGTCTTATTGGACCGGTTCCATACACTAAACATACAACATGGAACGTCTTATTGGACCGGTTCCATACACTAAACATACAACATGGAACGTCTTATTGGACCAGTTCCATACACTAAACATACAACATGGAACGTCTTATTGGACCAGTTCCATACACTAAACATACAACATGGAACGTCTTATTGGACCAGTTCCATACACTAAACATACAACATGGAACGTCTTATTGGACCAGTTCCATACACTAAACATACAACATGGAACGTCTTATTGGACCGGTTCCATACTAAACATACAACATGGAATGTCTTATTGGACCAGTTCCATACACTAAACATACAACATGGAAAGTCTTATTGGACCAGTTCCATACACTAAACATACAACATGGAACGTCTTATTGGACCAGTTCCATACACTAAACATACAACATGGAACGTCTTATTGGACCAGTTCCATACACTAAACATACAACATGGAACGTCTTATTGGACCGGTTCCATACACTAAACATACAACATGGAACGTCTTATTGGACCGGTTCCATACACTAAACATACAACATGGAACGTCTTATTGGACCAGTTCCATACACTAAACATACAACATGGAACGTCTTATTGGACCAGTTCCATACACTAAACATACAACATGGAACGTCTTATTGGACCGGTTCCATACACTAAACATACAACATGGAACGTCTTATTGGACCGGTTCCATACACTAAACATACAACATGGAACGTCTTATTGGACCGGTTCCATACACTAAACATACAACATGGAACGTCTTATTGGACCAGTTCCATACACTAAACATACAACATGGAACGTCTTATTGGACCGGTTCCATACACTAAACATACAACATGGAACGTCTTATTGGACCGGTTCCATACACTAAACATACAACATGGAACGTCTTATTGGACCAGTTCCATACACTAAACATACAACATGGAACGTCTTATTGGACCGGTTCCATACTAAACATACAACATGGAACGTCTTATTGGACCAGTTCCATACACTAAACATACAACATGGAACGTCTTATTGGACCAGTTCCATACACTAAACATACAACATGGAAGACACATATGTAACAAATAATGCATGAAAGCATATATTTGATTATATGACAGAAATTCAAATTCTGTAAGACAAACAACACCTGCATAATTATGTCAGAGTTCCGTACAAAGTTATAAAGGTACATATAACATAAACAGCCAGGGTCAGGTATTTTCCAGCTATTAAGACCCCTGTCTTTGAAAATGTTGCTCCAGAGTCTCAGGGACAACTGTATAATTATATGGTAGCTAAGTTGACATAACGAGATTTCCTGAAAACAATTAGCAACCAGTAATGACTTGCCCTTCTGCAAGCAGCTGACATCTTCACCACATGAATCAGGGGTGGAGGACAAATGACCGTTATAAGCTACAGATGTCATGAAAGGACATAACCTGTCCCACCCAAATATTGAAAGTGCCAGAAATTGAAATCTTTAAACCGTACATATCTCTCTCGACGTATTTGTATCGAAAGAATAATAGCAATTCAAGAAGATAAACTAGACGTATTTGAAACAAAATGGAAAGATTTATATCTAACCTGATACTGTAATACATATGCATATATGCAAAAACACAGACAATAACATGATAGCATATGATTGTGTAGGTTTTATATCTTCATATTCTAGCTCACAATGACTCAGATTTTTTTCCAGTATTAATTTTTTGCTGGTTCATCATATAAATATATACAAAAAAAATATTTAAGTTTAGAACATTACAAATACTATTGAAATCAATTATATAATGTCATTAACGTCCATGTTATACTGCTTTATTCATTGTATACAATATCTGTAATTTTCAACATTATTGTGTGTGCACTGTATAAACTTATATGAAAAAAGAAAGTAAATATTGAACCCATATCTCCAGGGTGACAGTCCAGGGCTCTACCAACTATGCTAACCTGGTGGGTATCATTCTGTAATGATAGCACTAGAGGAACAATAGTGTGGTGGATAAGGTGTTGGCTGTTCAACCAAGAAGTTGTAGGTTCCGTGCAAACCCCTAAAAGGTCATAACTACAACCCTTCAAAGGACACCAGTGTGATTGAGATCCAAATAAAATCTCAATCTCGTAAGAAGGCAATATCAATTTCCAAATCCTTGGTTAATGTCAAGTGCCATAACTCTTAGCATACTGGTTCAAACTGGCAGGTTACCATACTTGACCTGAATATTATAGTGATACATATTCTGTATTTATAGTCAAGTTCAAGGCATTGTGTCAAAAAGCAAGTATTGTCACAGGAGCAATTTTTTCTTGAAATTCTTTAGATCTCACTTTCTGTAGACTGCCATATTCTTTTCAGTGGCCACATTTCTGGGTGACTGTATAAAATAGATTAGATTTTTGGGGAAATATAATCTATAGTATACAGTCATCCAGGGATCTGACACCGCAGTCATCATTAAACACTTATTGCCGTCACATTGGTATCATTTTGTCTGATATATTCCATCATTTACGAGCAGTAATGTTACATTAAATGTGACAGCCGTGAAGTATCATTACGAAGCAATGGATCCAAGACATTGTCATTTTGCTCTAACACCCGAAGACATGAAAAAACAGCTGCTGATGTTTTCACAGGATTTTTCGATGGTTTCACCAAGGAGGCCAATACAAGGTATATATTTGGTAAGAAACTCTTCTGCACGTCAAATGACACAGTGACTTTACAACTGTCAAGGTATAACAACTCATTAAATATCCACTTACGGAATTTTAGAAGAAACAATGCAGAGTGGATGTAAACTGATATTTGATTGGTTAACAGACTTATTAATGGTATCAGTGACCAATCAGTTTGTAGTGCTCATGCATGGCTCTAAGTGACGTCATACAGAGGGAATTCCCATGGATTTCCTGAGATGGGGATCATTCAGTGGAAAAATTGATATCAGGCGCAAATTAATATTTTGACGTGTGACTACCTTTAGCATGAAATATCTGCTTCATTGGGAAGGTTTATAATTGTTTCAATGAAAAATGTAGTTTATCATCGATCTGGCAGAAACTATAGAAAATTTTATCTAAAACATATGTTTTTTGCCACCTTCAGGTGTTAAAGCAAATCGACGAGGTCTTTGACATGAGCACATTTTGATGCATTTCTGAGTAAAACTTCGCCAATTCTTGATGGATTTGCATAAAGTAAGGATCATTTGAAAGATAAATTATTTGTGCATCGAAATTGTTGTATTTCATACGTATAATTTGATGAACTAAGTGTGATTTCGGCAGAGGAAAGAGGTGAGGTGTGAAAAACATTTGACTCCTTGTTCTGTATATACACATATTTAAACTATACAATAGAGGGGATAAAGGGAGAGAACTGAGGAAAAGATAAAGAACTCACAACAATCTCCTATGATATACGGTACACAAGCACATACATTATGCTACCAACGGATGTCACACTGAGGAGAAATGTATGGATTCATATCACTATGTAACAGATAAGATCATATTTATTCTACTAGACTGACACCTCCCTCTACAAACATAAACTAACTGATGCAGGCGCCAAATCAATAAGGACACTATACAAAACTAGAGTTCTCTACCAATCAAACAAAACTGATGTTAGAAAGGTAATAAATTGAGAAATTGTGATTACTATTGCTGGTAGTGTTGGAGCTTCACATCAATTTTCTATAGTATTTCAGTTATGTACAGCAAACAGTTTACCTACCAGTGCTATCCTGTCCTTTCGCAAGCAAATGACAACTTCCCTTCATAAATGAGAAGTGAATAACAAACGACCTTGGATGTATTATTTTCAGTCAAAACAAATGCCATGAAGAACATTATGCCCTACGAAGGGTTCGAACCTATGACCTTTAGATTGCTAGCAAGTGGTCTATGTCCCGCTGAGCCTACCAGACGTGCTATGATAAATCAATTATTATTACATTTATACAAAACACTTTGCACAGAGCATCTTCGCAAGATTTTATTCACAGCTATGCCATTGACCCAAATCAATTTGGACAACAAATCACATAACATATCTGGACCAAAATGCCATCGTAGGGTGATACAGCAAGTATGGCAGCATCCCAGACTATTTCATTATTGAGCCGTCCTAAGTAAGCTATTTAAAGGCAAACAAATGGAATTTAGATATTATGTACTTAAAATAAATTCCTCTTATGTCCAATTTATGCAGCAATTTGTTTACAAATCACATGAGAAGCGAATCATTACTGAACAGACATATTGTAATTGTTACATTCAACCAGCTACCACCAGCATCAATCAAGCCTTGGTTCCATGCAACATCTCAACTAAAATCAGACTCAAACATATTAAAATATCAAACATTTCTCTTCATCAAAAGCACAGTCAATCAAGTTCACTTGTATGCACACAAGATTGGGCAGCCCTTTTTTATGGCAAATGTGGCCCCATTATCCGAAGAGATTTTGTAAAAATATCCCCTGTGAAGTCATATTTTCTTCGTCCAAATGTCAATATTGGTGCAGTGTTTTAAACACTCAAAACATTTTATAAAACAGGAAATTCATCCAGTTTTGCTTAATTTATCTTGCACCCAAACAATAAATTAGGTAATAAGAAGTTCTGTAAATTCCCTAATTTGGCAATTTACGACACAAATTTCCCCTTTCAAAGGACCCTTCTATACTTCCCTTAAAATCTGAAAAAGGGCGTACTAACACCAGTTTTAACAAGAAGATGGCTTGTTGTATAGGATCAGTCAGTTAATTATGGGGAGAACGTTTTGTCCAGACTAAATATATTGGAGACACTACCATGTGACCCATAATCAGGCAATCATGTGATACAGAAGGACAATTATACTCCTAATGAACCTTAATCCTGCTTTAATTGAAACAAAAGCTTACAAACAGAAAGGGACTAAAGAAACAAATCCATGCAATATCTAGTACGAAACTATTTCCTCCACTCAGCAACATTATGTCAGCAATGTTCAAAGAACATCTCCAACAAAAACAGTAAAATACCAATTAACCATGCGTTTTATAATCAAATGGAATAAAGCTTGTTTGCATCTCTAAATATTGATCAACAAAGAACATCAAAGAAAACGTTTTTGCTGAAAACAAATCTCTGACATATTGATATGTTATGCCGTAGATCTGTGCATCTAATGGAAACATCTCCATGAAAGACAGAAAAAGCAATAATTGTAATATGGAGAGTAAACACTAAGCTTGTAACTTAAACAAATTACCAGTATTCGCAAAAGTCTCATTCTGAATATTCCTGCAAACTCTGTCCAGCAGAGTTTCTACTCAATTGAAATTCCACTCAAATCTGTCTTCACAGCCCATTCTCAATAATGTGCTATACAGACCAAACTCAGAGTAAAAATTGAACGTTTTGAGCTTGGCATTCCCTCAAATTTTCTTTTGTGAATAGCTTTTGGAAAATCTCTGGTAATTTGAATGAATTTTCAAATTTGAGTGTAAACATGGACATAAGATACACTAGACCAAGCTTACAACATCTTATCTGGCTCATCTCTATGAAAGCTCACAATCAGGTGGTGTTTTCCGACACATCTGATTTTCTGTACGTGGTTCACCTAACTAACAGTACTGCACAATATATACAGCCTATATGTATCTCTATTCGAGAAGAATGTGTGTTTCAGCAAATCTAAACTAGAACTATCAAGTTGATTAATACCCCCGCTGCAGTTATGCTGTGGACAAGACAAAGTAACAAAGGGCAATAACTCTGTAATAAGCTATAATAGAGTTATGATTCTTGCACACTGCACTTCCTCCTATTGTACTTCACCATTGTATGAAGTTTTATTAAATTCCATCAAGTAGTTTTCAAGTTATGCTCCAGACAAGAAAAGTAACAAAGGGCAATAACTCTGTAGTTAGCTAAATTAGAGTTATGGTTCTTGTACACTGCACTTCCTCTCATTGTGCTCTACCATTGTATGAAGTTTTATTAAATCCCATCCCATAGTTTTAAGGAAAATTGCAACGGACCGACAAACCGCCCGCCTGACCACAGGGCGACTGCTATATACCCCCTTCAAACTTCGTTTGGTGGGGGTATCATGGCCATGCCAGTTTCATTGATACTAACAAGGTTGGAAAATGAGCAAATCTGAACAAGTAAGCCATCATGAAAACCATAACTTCCAAACATGAGCTGTATAATTTTTCACAAACCTGAGCTTTGCTTGGGTGAGGCGCTCCTTGAAACTCCAGCACTCCATAGGCATCTGTCGGCTTTGCCTCAGTATGACGATACGGATGCCATCTGTCCTCTAATGTTACCCCCAGAGCCTGTGGAATATGACCTTGCCAACTCTCCGGTCGCCCACAGCAACATCTGAAATAGGAGTTTTACAGCATGAGGTGACTGGCTTTTTGATCGAGGTATCAATAATTATCATTTGTTACTCAGTGTCGAAAACCTTCAAAAATCTCCAAAATTATCGTTTTGAACGCATCTGACTGCTCTTACTGAAGAGATTCAGGGGGATTCCAATACAATTTACAAGTTCAATATTTTCTGCACAAAATAGGTTCCCATGTTGAAGCTCATCAGATTTAAATGCATAATAATTGCATGCACAATAAAGTGATCGAGTTAAACAAGCATGCTACATTCAACCTAAGATTTTTTTTTACGAACAGACTTCCAACATTTTAGGAAATTGAAAAGATTATGATAAAATTTGAACAAACAAATAGAACAATCGACACTGGAGATCATTCACAGTGCAAAATAGAAATATCTTGAAAAAGATGGTCGGCGCAATTTGAATGTTAAGATTTGTTGTGCAAAATAAAAAATGCCGAGATTTACGATTGCTGGTCACGCCAGATCCAAAATGGATTTCTGTAAATTCACTGAAATTCAGTGGATTTTGGTAAGATAAGTACCCTTTATCAAAAGGTTAACCAATCCGCAACAAGGTTACACATGTTGTTTGGTTGAAGAGAAATTGCCTTGGAGGTAACCATAAGATTTGATTGGTATACACAACACTGATATACAAATAGCAAAACCATGTTAGTACGTCTGCATCGAAAACGAAAATATTAAACTACCGCATTTATTCAAAATACTCTGAGAATGCCAACCAAATACAACATCTATATATATAGTTTCCATAACAACTGCATTACAGACACAAAACATCAATGTGAAGGTTGCGAGTTCAAATAAACCTCGTACAACATTTAACTGTGAACTTCACAATCCCTGATTTAGGCACAAATACTTAGTAACTCATGGAAGTCAGTCATCGAGAGTGATTAATATAAGTTGTAAACCTGCTTCAAAATTAATGTGAAATGAATGAGCTGTGTCACTACATAACCTGTATTAGTAACCAAAGTCCATTTTCAGTTATTTTATAAATTTTCTAACAGATATATTGTTCAACTTTCATTCAATACCAAAAGTATTAAAATCGGATGTCTACTAATTTATTTTCATAGCAATTCCAATATTAAGAACAAGATGCAAAAGTAGGCTATGATGTCAAGTCCGAATGTACATAATTCTTAAAAAATCTTCTGCTCCTCAAAAGGAAAAAAACAAATTATGCAATACTTTTAAATATTTCATCATTTGTTTTATTCTATAAATCACAATACAATTAATATATTAAGCTTCCGAAACATCTTCGAACAAAGAGTTTAGTTTGTGATGTCAGAACTTGAATTTGGAAATACTTGACATCATAACCAACGTCACAAATACATAATGTCATGGTCATACTGAAATAACTATGAACTAAATTGGTATTATGGCTATCGCGTCAGACTGACACAATTTTGTCGCATGGCATATCTCAACCACATATGGAGGCCGAGGACACCTAAAGTGCCACTCAATTGCAACAACAAGATCACCTCCTAAAAAACGAGCAGCCTTCTGCAAGCCAGCTTTATGGCGTTATCACATGTGAAAAGTGAGATTCATCTATTATTGGTGTGTTTCAAACCCACAATGAAATGGAGGCAGTGAACCAGAGTGGTCAGCAGCCACAACAATATGAATGTATCCACACAGTGCATTGAGGTCAGCAATCACAACCACTCTGCCACTTATGTATCAGTTTTATATTTGAGTTATTTGTTGTGATTCAAGCCATTTAACAATCCCTGATATATTCCAATCAATTAAACTGCATCTATTATTACTATAAAATGAATTTCTATTTAACAATCTACAGACTTTCTAGCTTCAATCTGTTATCTGATAAAGCCTCGTTGTAAGTACGATGTCAATCATTCTCCAATGGTACAAATTCCTAGGATCAAATTAATTCTTTTATCAATGCTTTAGAGAATAATTTGTCAACGTTATTACAATCTCTTTCATCTTTTCACCAATCCTTCTAAGACTGGCCATACTCTGAAGGATGTAACCTTCATTATAAGATGGCACCAAGGATGTCACCACACCTGCAGCGTGTTCAAGGAGTCTCACCAGGCTGAATATGAGTCCCATTCCCAATGGTTAACTTAAAGGCCTCATTTTCCCCGATTTCAAGAATAAAATTCACTTGAAATCAAACTGAACATAGCTCCTTCAATCAGTTGACCTCACTAATTATCATTTGTGTTGAAGAACACCGACCCCAGTAATTCAACATAAATAAACATTAAAAAAGACAGATCTACATGATTGGTTGATAAACTTTTCCAAATGAAGATCTACATATTTCCTGTGAAAAAAAATCCCACTTGGATCCTGGGAGCCTGTTTCCAAAACAGGATAGAAAAGCCTGGATTCGGCACAAGCACTGTTTAGCAACCCAGGGAGCAGTCATCTGGAGTGACCAATAGAAGTCATGGATTTGTTCCACAACTGATATATGTAAATAGGTTAAAACTATCGGGTTCTTAAACATTATATTTTAACTACCATGTTCCATTCTGGAATAAAATCTGTATAAATGCAGACTGGGTATAGACTAACACTGACACTGATTATAAGACATGACATTTAGCAGAGAATACAGTCATCTGCCAGATCATGAAACAAAACCAAATACTGGGAAAAATGATGCAACAGGCAGTTTCTTCAAGAGTGCACAGAGAATAGACTAATATTACACTTCAACCCAAGTGTTTCTGCGGTACTTGTAGTTGCCTGCAATGATCAGTATATCTAACCAATGTTCCAAATATCCAGACATTAAAATATCCTGATATCTGCAGACATAACAGAATGTAATGTAGATGAACAGGTCGATAACTTAATTAAAAAAATAAGTCATGAATTTTCAATCATTGTTGAAAGGCAGTAACAAGCAGCAGTATAGGGAATGTCTCGTCAAGATCATGAAGAATTGGTTACATCTGTCTGAAACTTTACTACCCCAGAATCAGGACAATAAATCACTAAATGAAAGTGTGCAAGTCTCTCAGCATTTATTACAGTTGACAGATTCTGTCTTATTTACTTGACAACATAGCTACAATGATATCACTTAACATCAGGTAGCTTCCAGTGATAGTCTCAGGCCACATCCAACTACATCCTGACAATAAATCACAATCATACTGACAGGTTTTGTACTAGCAAGACATTGTGTGAATTCCAAATGAAGTAATAATAGACAACCCAGAAGAAGAGGACATAAATCTACATTCAGATCAAGCCACATGTTGAACTCATATTACTAATGGTAATGATGTGTCTGGACAACTCTTTAACAGTTAATGAAGTTGGTGACATGAAAACTGCTGGTCACCGATCCCAAGGAGGGCAGCTTAGACCTGTACAAATATGCCTCTTTTCTGTGAAACATGCTGAAAAACAGAAGGCCTTGCAAACGTTGCAGGGCCATCTGACATGTCAGATGAGTTTTAAACAGGCCCTGTAGATTTGTGCAAGGTCCCTGACCAAATGTCAGACAAGTTAATAACTTACCATGCATTCAAAACCAGTGAACAGCAGGTGAAAACTGGTTAAGACAATACCTCAAGCTTCTCAGACCTAAAGTCAGTCAATCTGTGAAGCAATTGTCTGGGGAGGGGCTTGAATCAAGTGGATTGGAAGCTCAGGATTTATGATTTTTTTGCATTTATTGGTATAATGAAAGAGATCTGTGTATCTGATTTTCAGGATTTTAAGCTATAGAAAAATTTAGGTCATGGTAAAATATTTAGGAGTGTCAGAATACAGGAAACAGACTTTTAAGACCTTATAATGCACATATTTAGTATTTTTTGTTAAACTTCATTTATGAAGTTGGGTTCAACAAATATATGAAGCAGTTCTTCTCCTGTCACCATTATTAATGTAATATAACTTACTGGTTTTTTATTTGTATTGTGTTGGGCTTAACACTGAATTTTAATAGTGTCTGAGTCACACATGACTGTCAGTCGACATAACCAGTTTTCCTGGACTTGTAACCAACAGGCGTGAGAAAGCAAAATTTCAAAATCAGCTGAAAATTAGGCAAGGGGTCCTGAGGGGGGGAGGGCTGAAACTTCTGGCTTTTAGGCATCTAAGATGGCCAAAATTGTCTCAAACACGGCCCTTGCGAGCATCAAATCCGCAGTTTTCTGTGATAATTGTTCATACCTGAACAAACCAGTGAACACTAGGAGAGTCTTGGACTAGTTCTACACAAGCAACTGATAACTTCCCCGTAAAACTGAAAGAGGAGCACACCCTTGTACAAAATGGGAGCTGATTTGTCTTGATAGGCCCTGATATTGATAGTTGTTAACTGTTGCAAAGAGCTGGCACATAATCCCTTGTTTTAAAGTCCATGAATTTAAACCTATAAACCGGCCATACTTTTGCAGTTTGAATCTTGCAGATATTGAACAAGGTGCTTGGTGAGCATTTATAGACCTGGTGACTGAAAATCAACCAACTATTCAACAAATAATTTTAGGATTATATTTTGGCCATATTCAGGCGATCAGCACCAATCACATCAAACACCATTTTCAGCCCCCACCAACTGATCAAGGGAATCAAGTTGCTATATTCACACTGTTGACTGGTGTATATTTACTATACTAGTCATGACTTATCACCTTTTAGCCATAAACATCCACAACTAAAAATCTAAATTATCACCTCATCAGTCACAGACAAACTGTTCATTCAGCAATACATTTCCATTACTTTATTAGCAAGTTTTAGACATAAACAATAAATAACTGTACCATTGATGCAGATTCAGCACAAACAACTCAGCATAATTTAATTGCATGATAATGGTAAAGACCACTGCAAACCTCGTGTTTCTTTTGACAAGATGTATTACAAAAATAATCAAATTTAAATCAATGCACTGAATAACAAGTATTTTGACAAAGGCAAATAGCAGCAATCATAAATGAGACTAATCAGTATTTTGGAACAAGGCAATCACTCCACAAATATTTTGGAATTTGTTGTTTAAGCCAGAGTGAAGGAACACCAAGAGGTCTAAGGTAATCAAACTCAGTTTGGAGACCAGAATACACAATGTCTTGGAATGTAGCATTCCCATTGGTAAATTTTAAGACTGAGCTCAAAAACAACCAATCATGCAGACACTTGATTTTAAAGACTGGTCTCACAACTCAAGTTTTATTAACTAATACCCTGGTGTACTTTTTGAATATGTTTTTCCAGTCAAAGACAGACAATTTCCTAAAACATTCAATGAGAGATAAGTGTTGCAAAGTCAGCAGCCTGCTTGGCAATGGAAGCTGAGACATACAACTTAATCAACAAATCAGAATGTCATAAACCTCAGACACTTGATCTATGGAAATACAAAAATCACCCAGAAGTTATTACAAGAAAGAGAATCTATCACTGTTTTTGTGGCTGCAGGAATATATCTCTGGCTACTGTTTACGCGGCAATTCGGCAGAGCCTCCTTCTCAACAAAACAGTAACCCTTGCTCCGGATATTTCTATACATACAGGAAGTCAGTAAGATTCTTATATTCTTTATCTCAAATAGAAGTTACCATTAAATATAATTCTAGTTCACTTCTGCCTCAAACAAATATGGGAGTGAATCTATATACCTATATTTGAGTTTACACTTGAAGGACTTCAGATTCATTCCTCAGCATACTTGTCACTAACCATGAGTTGATTTATTTCTGTATATCAAGCAGAACTATTCTTCTATCAAGTGTATCTATTTCTTTAATTGAAGGAGATCTTTTTATCATTTTCAATGATGCCCACACCATTGAGCTTAGTGGGTAGATAACTTGACAGCCGATCTGGAGGTCAAAGGTTCAGAACCTGAGTGAGGCTTAATTAAGTTCTCACTGAAAATTTAACTAAAGATCGTATTCCCCAATGTGACTTTTGTCAATTGTCATCCTTCTCTAATCCATATGGTGAAGTACTCAAGAAGCAGTTGGATGTTGGAGATTTATCATCCTCTAATCCATGTGGGGAAATACTCAAGAAGCAGTTGGATGTTGGAGATTTATCATCCTCTAATCCATGTGGGGAAATACTCAAGAAACAGTTGGATGTTGGAGATTTATCATCCTCTAATCCATGTGGGGAAATACTCAAGAAACAGTTGCATGTAGGAGATTTATCATCCTCTAATTCATGTGGGGAAATACTCAAGAAACAGTTGCATGTTGGAGATTTATCATCCTCTAATCCATGTGGGGAAATAATCAAGAAGCAGTTGGATGTTGGAGATTTATCATCCTCTAATCCATGTGGGGAAATACTCAAGAAACAGTTGGATGTTGGAGATTTATCATCCTCTAATCCATGTGGGGAAATACTCAAGAAACAGTTGGATGTTGGAGATTTATCATCCTCTAATCCATGTGGGGAAATACTCAAGAAGCAGTTGCATGTAGGAGATTTATCATCCTCTAATCCATGTGGGGAAATACTCAAGAAACAGTTGCATGTAGGAGATTTATCATCCTCTAATCCATGTGGGGAAATACTCAAGAAGCAGTTGGATGTTGGAGATTTATCATCCTCTAATCCATGTGGGGAAATACTCAAGAAACAGTTGGATGTAGGAGATTTATCATCCTCTAATCCATATGGGGAAATACTCAAGAAGCAGTTGCATGTAGGAGATTTATCATCCTCTAATTCATGTGGGGGAAATACCCAAGAAGCAGTTGGATGTAGGAGATTTATCATCCTCTAATTCATGTGGGGGAAATACTCAAGAAACAGTTGCATGTTGGAGATTTATCATCCTCTAATTCATGTGGGGGAAATACTCAAGAAGCAGTTGGATGTAGGAGATTTATCATCCTCTAATCCATATGGGGAAATACTCAAGAAGCAGTTGCATGTAGGAGATTTATCATCCTCTAATTCATGTGGGGGAAATACTCAAGAAGCAGTTGGATGTAGGAGATTTATCATCCTCTAATTCATGTGGGGGAAATACTCAAGAAGCAGTTGGATGTTGGAGATTTATCATCCTCTAATTCATGTGGGGGAAATACTCAAGAAGCAGTTGGATGTAGGAGATTTATCATCCTCTAATCCATATGGGGAAATACTCAAGAAGCAGTTGGATGTTGGAGATTTATCATCCTCTAATTCAAGTGGGGGAAATACTCAAGAAGCAGTTGCATGTAGGAGATTTATCATCCTCTAATCCATGTGGGGAAATACTCAAGAAACAGTTGCATGTAGGAGATTTATCATCCTCTAATCCATGTGGGGAAATACTCAAGAATCAGTTGCATGTAGGAGATTTATCATCCTCTAATTCATGTGGGGAAATACTCAAGAAGCAGTTGCATGTAGGAGATTTATCATCCTCTAATCCCTGTGGGGAAATACTCAAGAATCAGTTGCATGTCGGAGATTTATCATCCTCTAATCCCTGTGGGGAAATACTCAAGAATCAGTTGCATGTAGGAGATTTATCATCCTCTAATCCCTGTGGGGAAATACTCAAGAATCTGTTGCATGTAGGAGATTTATCATCCTCTAATCCATATGGGGAAATACTCAAGAATCAGTTGCATGTAGGAGATTTATCATCCTCTAATCCATATGGGGAAATACTCAATAATCAGTTGCATGTAGGAGATTTATCATCCTCTAATCCATGTGGGGAAATACTCAAGACTCATTGCATGTAGGAGATTTATCATCCTCTAATCCATGTGGGGAAATACTCAAGAAACAGTTGCATGTAGGAGATTTATCATCCTCTAATCCATATGGGGAAATACTCAATAATCAGTTGCATGTAGGAGATTTATCATCCTCTAATCCATGTGGGGAAATACTCAAGAAACAGTTGCATGTAGGAGATTTATCATCCTCTAATTCATGTGGGGAAATACTCAAGAAACAGTTGGATGTAGGAGATTTATCATCCTCTAATCCATGTGGGGAAATACTCAAGAAGCAGTTGGATGTAGGAGATTTATCATCCTCTAATTCATGTGGGGGAAATACTCAAGAAGCAGTTGGACGTAGGAGATTTACCATCCTCTAATCCATGTGGAGAAATACTCAAGAAGCAGTTGCATGTAGGAGATTTATCATCCTCTAATCGGTGTGGGGAAATACTCAAGAAGCAGTTGGATGTAGGAGATTTATCATCCTCTAATTCATTATGGGGAAATACTCAAGAAGCAGTTGCATGTAGGAGATTTATCATCCTCTAATCCATGTGGGGAAATACTCAAGAAGCAGTTGCATGTAGGAGATTTATCATCCTCTAATCCATGTGGGGGAAATACTCAAGAAGCAGTTGCATGTAGGAGATTTATCATCCTCTAATTCATATGGGGAAATACTCAAGAAGCAGTTGCATGTAGGAGATTTATCATCCACTAATCCATATGGGGAAATACTCAAGAAGCAGTTGGATGTAGGAGATTTATCATCCTCTAATCCATATGGGGAAATACTCAAGAAGCAGTTGCATGTAGGAGATTTATCATCCTCTAATCCATGTGGGGAAATACTCAAGAAACAGTTGCATGTAGGAGATTTATCATCCTCTAATCCATGTGGGGAAATACTCAAGAAGCAGTTGCATGTAGGAGATTTATCATCCTCTAAGCCATGTGGGGAAATACTCAAGAAGCAGTTGGATGTAGGAGATTTATCATCCTCTAATCCATGTGGGGGAAATACTCAAGAAACAGTTGCATGTAGGAGATTTATCATCCTCTAATCCATGTGGGGAAATACTCAAGAAACAGTTGCATGTAGGAGATTTATCATCCTCTAATCCATGTGGGGAAATACTCAAGAAACAGTTGCATGTAGGAGATTTATCATCCTCTAATCCATGTGGGGAAATACTCAAGAAGCAGTTGGATGTAGGAGATTTATCATCCTCTAATCCATGTGGGGAAATACTCAAGAAACAGTTGCATGTAGGAGATTTATCATCCTCTAATCCATGTGGGGAAATACTCAAGAAACAGTTGCATGTAGGAGATTTATCATCCTCTAATCCATATGGGGAAATACTCAAGAAGCAGTTGCATGTAGGAGATTTATCATCCTCTAATCCATGTGGGGAAATACTCAAGAAACAGTTGCATGTAGGAGATTTATCATCCTCTAATCCATATGGGGAAATACTCAAGAAGCAGTTGGATGTAGGAGATTTATCATCCTCTAATCCATGTGGGGAAATACTCAAGAAACAGTTGAAAGTATAAGAACAGGTCAATACTCGTTGGTAACCCAGAAACAGTGGACTGGTTATCTGACAGTCATTCCTAAGTGAAATACTTTTGAAAAACAACATATCTCCTTTTACTCAATCGAATCATTTGAAATACATCTCACCGAGGGTTGACAAACATGTAGTTAATGAAACCATACTTACTTCCCATTATCTCTAGAGCTTTTGATGAACTTGGAACATTCTCTCTTCATAAAAGTTCTCTCGATCCATGATCTCTGACTCTGAAATTATAAACCATTTCATAACATAAACAAATACACAACACCAGACAGAACACTTGACCTGAGATCTTACTCAGACATACCTATTAATTGGAATAGATCTCATTCTAGTAGCTTCAACATTAGACTAAACTCTTAAACATAACTGGGCAACTAACAATAATCTCACTATGATCTTTCATAGGCTTGAGATCATTCTCAAACCTCAAAAATAATCTCAGTCGGAATTTCACGCTCTCAAGGTCATTGGAATCCAGTATATAAGGGAACTTCACTATACAAATTTCATATGAATTGATGTATTAACTAGTATTCACATATTGACATATTGTTGCATGTCTAAACAATACTCTATTCTCTTTATGGAAACAGCAAATTCTCAATGGATACATTTTAGCACTTCATACAACTGAAATATTGTGTTGATGCATCTTGTTCTAGAACTTGTGGAATCCCAAACAGACAAGAAGGTACCAACAAAGGCTTCGATTCTGGCATGTATATATATAAGACTCGGGAGATTTAACTGGTCTTTCATATAAAGCACTCTTGATAAATCTGATGATATCGCTACATCAACAAAATTACTAATTTTGTGAAATGTCGGAGCAAATATGACACATTTTACTATACAACTGTGTTGTTATAGAAAGAGGAAATCCTCCAAAATGACAAATTAAGTTTTTGCATAGTCAAATATCACAGGCATAATTAACTGTGGCTGTGGAGCATTAAACATTTACATCAATCAAGTCATGAATAATGAATGAATGACAAAAAATGTATAAAGAGAATATATTGGCAGAGATTTAAAAACAGCCATGATTACCATATTCAATTATTTGATAATCATTCTTAGTGATCCCCTTTTTTGCAATCTTAAAAATTATAGACCTATTCAACCCGATGACATTTTAAATATTTATGACATGACTTGTTCTCCTACTGATTGAATTTCCATTGAATGTCAAAGGATAATGTTACAGTGCCCCTTATTTGTTGACCAGGCTAGATTATTCCCTTTGAGGATTGGCCCTTAGTGATATTTGCAAACACTCCAATTTAAGGGAAATGTTTTAGCTGATTACCTCCATAATTGCTCAATGCATGTTTAAGTTTTAGGCCATACTAGATCTGACATGACCCTTGACCTCAAAGGGTGACCCAACAGATTGGAATGTGGGTCCAGTGAGGAATATGCCACCTCCTCAAGGTAAAAAATCCACCAATCTGTTGTATAATTGCTCCATGCATGACGAAGTAGTCTGGACTAGATTGATCATTAACCTTGACCTCCCAGTGTGACCTTGACCTTTGAGATAGTCGCCAGGGATCCTTGTGGACAAGCTGTCTCAATAAGGCACACACATTTCTGCCCATTACTTGTAAGATTGCTCTATTTATATAAAAGGTAAAGTCCACACAAGATCAGATACAAGCACTGCAACATGCAATAACACATACCGAGGGCTCAACGCAACACTGTCGTAACTCCTATGTATTTACGAGTTGCGTTGAGCCCTCGAAATTTTATTACATACAACAAGCACCCATAATGTGATGAATATATCAAGATCACCACATATTGGTAAATATATGTACTTTGAAATGCTCACTTGTTAAAGTGGCTTTTTGTCCAATAACACCAGTCTGTGAAATCCAAACCAAACACATAACATCAATTGTATTTGAAAGCCATTCAACGTCAATTCACGTTTTCCAGAACAAAATGAATGTCACCAACACAATGAATGATAATTAAAAGATTTCCCAGAAATTCTGGAGAAAACATGAACTGCAGAAAAACCAACCTTGCATGCACTGTCAAGTTATCAGCCATACAAAGCTTGTCTCATGACTCTAGTATTATGTCCAGGGTACAATGAATATTTCAACCTCATTTGTTCTAAAATCCATTGAACCAAAAGCTCGCAGCTTCTTATATCGAATCAATTCAAATAATCAAATTTTCTGCAACCAGTTTCTCTATAATGCAAACAAGTCAAAATGAGTTAAATAAATTAGCCAAGCCAAGATATTTATCTCAGATAATGGATGCAGCAGGCTACATTCCCATAATGCCTACAGGCAGACTATACCCTTCACCCCCAACCTCATTCAAAAATTATCTCCTCCAATATTCATGAACCTGATACAGGTCAACATAACTGCAAGGCATAAATGCAAGACCATACCAAAACTATTCTGATCTTGAAACTAGTCCCAATGAACAGGAAATATTTCTGGCTGCTAATCAGTCATTCTGAAACTAAACCTTCTCAGAACTATTTCAATGGGAAAAGGCCCCTTAAAAAAAATCCTCACAACAAAATTTTTGGTAAACCTTTCAAGCTACAACTTTGCTCAAATCTTTTTGGATAAAACTGGTAAATTGTCCGTCTTTGGCATGTAGTATTATACCCCTGACAAACATTGCCCCTATAATCAGAAAACAAAGTTCCTGTCCAAATTCCAGTAGCGTTCCTGTCTCAGCCTCTCTTCAAAAACTTACTTAATTTCCCATTAAAAAATCACAACCAATTCAACCTCTCTAGAGCAAAGACCTCAGAACAACAGCCAGACTTTGCTACTCTCAGAGGGGGATGCTGTGGACAGGTTCTGCTGTATCAGACTTATACCAAGTCTAATGCAAAAGACAACAATTAAATGAGTTGTCAGAGCAAACATCAATATTCGAGTGAAGAAAATCGACGGCAAATTACTTTCGTTAGACCCAGGCAGTCAAAAGCTCTTAAAAAACTTCAACTTGGAAAGCCAGAAAATTACTACTAATGTGTCATTACAAAAATGTCCCCAGAAAGAAAGTTCTTAGACAATAATAGCCAGCATGCTTGTGATTCAGCCATTCTTAGTTCAGACAGCAGGTACTGGTAGATCTCATATTGCAAAGAGGGCAATTTTATTAATGGAGAATAGTTGCCATGATTCAGAGAGATCTGTGTCACATCCATCTATCCATCAATTCTAATATCTTAAGGAGACTCAATGTAAAGTATGGATTGTCTAGTTGTGCCAACAGTAATCAATGACTCAATATGAAGGAATAGCAACCAAATTGTGGCCAGCACTGACCCAGGTGAAATGTATACCATGGTCACCATAGTATTTCATTGTTTTTGATGTCTGAACATGTTATTTCATGGTTGTCCCCAAAAAACCATCAAATGCCGTGGTTATACCATGGTCAAAGTGCGAGTATGACCATGTTAGAACATGGTCATTCCGTATAACAGTAAGATAACATGAAAAACCATGATCTACCATGTAAAAAATTACAGACCATGGTCAAAGCATACATTCAACCATGGTCAGAGTAAATGACCATGAAATACAATGGTGTACTATAAACATAATTCTGGATCATGGTCAGGACCATTATATAATACAGCTAATCATGGTTATAGCAAATATTTCTTTCCCAGTAAAAAAAGTCAGTGAAATATTAGGGGAATACCACTGCTTTCAACCAGTAAGCATAAATCCACTGGAATGACAGTGTAACACCAGTGGAATACCACTGGTAAGCATATCCAAATGACATCCCTCATGAAAAAACTGTCTGAATCTGTTTGAATTTTTCTGATAAAAAAGGGGGGGAGTGTAGTGCTTTTTGAAACTGTTAATTGGTGTATTCAAACTGAATATTACTGAATCAAACATTTCGTGACGGAAAATATTTGCTGAATATTTTTGAATCATATATAATAACCATTCAGACGTGTGACGGACTTTTTCAGACATTAAATTGATTATTTGTCGCAAAATTTTACGTCGAATAATCTTTTTTAAGTTAATACTAAATACGAACTTTAAAAACTCAAGAATGATCCGAATAACACCTCATCCCCGTAAAGCGTATCTTTTGTACGTCAATGAACGTGTGCCGTCCGCTATTCTGTTGCGACCGGTATTACTTGGTTTTAAACCCTGCGTGTTTACATTGGGGAAGAAGCGGGAGAATTGCCAGCCATTGCTGTTCTAAAATCATACCAAATAAAAGGTTCAATGGAACAAATAAACCTACCAATGGTGCAAGTAAGTGTAACTGTTTGCTATTTGAACACTCGGATGTATAACATTGGTGGCAGCGGCGAATTTCAGACTGTTATTTCTCCGACCAAAACGGCGAAAGAAAGCTGCTTAATCGTCCATTTTTCGGGTAGCGCATTTTTCGGGTAGTGCATTTTTCGATTGAATCGTTAATGCTAGCTTGAAAACTGTTGAATCGGGTGTTGTGGTTGGTGACAGTTATCGTTATTTATTCCGTACGATTGCATAGAGTAAATAAGAGCTGAAGTACAGTACCTGTTTCAAGAAAATACGATAAAATACGTGTTCTAAGTTTGCTCACGTGAGGAAAATGGTTCTTTCGTACACAAGTTGTTTCGCCTCTGTTCGTTTCGCCCCATAGCATTCCTAAACGGTTACTGGTGTCATGCCAATATTTCCTAACATTGAGAATTAACTATGATGACAATACTTTAATGTGTAGAGCAATTTAAAGCATTCTGCTTTTATTTTGTCATGGTTTACTTACACTTACAGTTGTGATTTATTAACAAAGAAGTCGTCATTTATTTTTTACCATATTGTTTCCTCTTTGTTTTGGCACCTAGTTTTAATGTGATTTGTTCAATTTGTTGTTTGTATCTTCTCAAGTTAGAAGTAAATTTATGTTTTATATTTCAGACAATTGTACTACCCTCCAGGTGATATTAACATTAAAGATGTGTTTAAAAACACCCTGGTCACTTCAAGCATTGGACTTGTAGGTCTTGTGGTAGCTTGGAAGAGATTGGTGTATCTACCAATAGTGTTTTCGGTTGATGACACTGCACAAACATGTTGGTGTGGTGATGTTAAAATAATAAAAAATGACTTTCCAAAATACTTTGTTTCTTAACTCTGATTAGCTTACACACATTCTCTTGATGGAAAAAGAAATTTGTGGAGTGCATGGATGGATTTCACAGAAGGATGTACAGAATTCTAATATGGAAATATTTTAGTGCGTGGATGGACTTCACAGAAGGATGAACTGAACTGTTGAAATATTTTAAGTGTGAATTTGTAATTCTATTGTTTAATAACGTATCATTTTAAATTCTCTAAGGATTTCAGTAATGGTCACATGGACGTGTTCTTACAAAATGTGTTCTTACAAACTGTGTTTATTATTGTTATGATTGCATTTTATGTACACAATATTTTTGTTTATGAATGTAATGCTATAAATCAAGTTAGATAAATATTTAATTGTGTGTTGTACAATCTCTGTTCATATGAAAGTATGTGTAAAATTAATTATGTTTTAGGTAAACCAGTTAAACAATAGTTACACATCATGTTATATCATGAAATAACATGAACTACCATGCTTCACAGATCATGGTTGACCATGTTATGTAAAATGGCCGCAAACATGGTCCGTGACCATGTTCAGACCATGTTTTTTCATGGTCTCTTACCATGGTGTGACCATGTTTTTTCATAGTCTCTTACCATGGTGTGACCATGTTTTTTCATGGTAATCAACCATGTAAAACCATGGTCACAGACCATGTTTGCGGCCATTTTACATAACATGGTCGACCATGGCTAACCATGATCTGTGAGGCATGGTAGTTCATGGTAGTTCATGGTATAACATGATTCATTTCACCTGGGTAGGGACATCCATTCAACTAGAGATCATTTAAAGCCTTCGCCAGCTCTAGACAGTAATACTCTTCTCAACTTTGTTAATATAGGCAAGATACTTATTAGGTCAAATACTTCATTCTTATGCTATGAAAATCTTTGATCTAACAGTTTCACACCATTGCCAATGGTGATTATGTCTGTGTTACACACAGTGTCTTTCAAAAGGCCCTATCCATCATAAATCCAAAGTGATTTCTTGAAAATAGGAGTATGGGACAACCTTCAAATGAACTCTCTTGTGAAATCAACACGTGGACTGACTAAAAGATAAGATTGATGACTAATAAAGCCTGGCATAAAGCCTGAATATTCCAGACTAGAGCAGAAAAAATTGCCCCCATATACCGGAGCGCTTGGACATACTAAGTGAATTTCAAAGTCAAATTTACAGTCCATCTCATTCTAAAACTGTAGTAATAGAGAGAATCAGGAAATACAGCCATCATTTATACATACTATGCAACATTCAATACAACTTAATCGATTCACGTTAATTGATAAGTATATCAGAGACTAAATCTAGCACAAAATGTAAAACCTCCCTGGGGTGAATTGTTTAGTACAGGTAAATGCTCCAAATCAATTTATCTATGTAAACAATATTCTAAAGTCTATCACTGTTCTATTTATTCAGACATTACTGATACATAATATCTGCAAACATATTGATACATTAGCATCTCATATAAATTCAACTTATCAAAACTGATATTAATTTTCTTCCCTCTGATAGATGGCTTTAAACTGTTGGATGAATGCAATTAATAATACTAATTATGAGAGTTGCCAAATATAGCAGATTAATGTTTTTGCTAGCCTGATTTCACTCATATGATTGACCTGATTGAATTATGACCACAAGTCACAATTGACTGACCTGATTGCATTCTGACCCTAGACAACAGGACTGACCTGATTGCATTCTGACCCTAGACAACAGGACTGAGCCAATTGCATTATGACCACAAGCCACATGACTGACCCGATTGCATTCTGACCCTAGACAACAGGACTGACCTGATTGCATTCTGACCCTAGACAACATGACTGACCTGATTGCATTCTGACCCTAGACAACAGGACTGAGCCAATTGCATTATGACCACAAGTCACATGACTGACTCGATCGCACTCTGACCCTAGACAACAGGATTGATCTGATTGCATTCTGACCCTAGATAACAGGACTAACCTGATTGCACTTTGACCCTAGACAACAGGACTGACCTGATTGCACTTTGACCCTAGACAACAGGACTGACCTGATTGCACTTTGACCCTAGACAACAGGACTGACCTGATTGCACTTTGACCCTAGACAACAGGACTAACCTGATTGCATTTTGACCCTAGACAACAGGACTGACCTGATTGCACGTTGACCCTAGACAACAGGACTGACCTGATTGCATTCTGACCCTAGACAACAGGACTGACCCGATTGCATTCTGACCCTAGATAACAGGACTGAGCCAATTGCACTTTGACCATGAGCCATATACGACTTGCCTGATTCCACAGTCACTGCCCATAGGCCAAAACACTGGCCTGATTGTACTATCAGTCAGACTGTGACAGGACTGGCTCAACAGCACAATCACTCACCATGATCCTGTGTACCAATTTAGGGAACTATAAACAGGATTTCTTTCCCATTTAGGTCATAAACAGGAATCCAAATAATGAAAATCACTCTAGCAAAACAATTTAACAACCACCCACAAAATATTACATGGCAATACCCAGACATACTTAAAATAACAGCAAAAGATAATCACACTAAGAAACATTGTGCATTTTTTAAATATTTTTAACAGACCTGTAACTACACCAAACATGCAATTAAATTGTGTACAATCAATTAACAATAGGGCAGTTCTGCACTACAAATACATTCTGGGACAGACAATGGTTGGGACCACCTTGCTTCAGAGTAGTTATAGGACTTATTGAACCTAAATTTCATCAATTTCAATCCATACAAATCGTAGATATAATCTCAAATAAATGATTATCAGCAGAGACATATACCAGACATCACAAATTGAATGTAAAAAGAGAAAAACAAGAAGACAATCTTCTAAAAGCAGATGATACTTACCACGTTTTCATGAGCCCCGGAGCCAAGTATAGATTTACGAATACTTGCCAAGTCTTCAAATATCGATGCAAGACTCGTTCTAGAATGATGAGCATCATTGTCATGCTGCACTTTTAACATTCCGTTCGAATTTGTAAACGCACTCGCTAACTTCTTCATTAGGCGTATAAAGTAGTGTTTGTCAAAGTCAGGATAATGTGATATTTACATATCTCCCATATATATTCACATACCACAAGTAAAAACACAAACAAAGTCTATGTGTTGAACTATCAGAGAGTTTACAGAGTCCTCAAAACTTCACACAGATCATAAACAACCTAAATATCAGAAGATTGTCACCATTAATTCAAATGAGGAAGAAATTAATATAAGAAACAATAATTCACCAACATAATGTTCTACATTAAGTATGTGAAACAATTTATCCATCTTAATAAGGCAACGTATAAATGCCATAATTTACAAAAAACACTTTTAAAATGATTTCCATAGAATAGATACAACTTATACTTCTGCTTTTGAATCTGATATCCATTCTAGCACCAAAATTTTCAGCTAAAGTACAACTATTTCCAATCACAGGCTACAGAAAGTCAATGTCATTGATTTGTATTGGAAAATTTAAAGCATTTTCTTCGCAACAGACAAATTTCTTCATTTACTAAATAAACAACAGATAAATGCTTAATAAAAATCAGTTTTTTTATCTACAAATTATTCAATCGTTTCCATGGAAACCAGATGACATTCGGCTAAAAAAATCAATAAATCCCAATTCTGACACTCTCCATATTTGCATCATTATTTTGTTTACTGATCAAGAGACATTTCCAACACATTAACTGTCACGGAAATCCTACTACGATGCTGATTAACATGTAATTATTTCCAAGTTAATTAAAATTATTCAATTAAGTAAATTTAATTACTACAAAAATAGTAGAAACCAGTTTTTACAAATCCATATATCTGCACTAGTGAAATATTTGCAAGAATTGTGGTCATACACTAGGTAAAATATTTAGACAATTGTCAATCAAATAATGATAAAAACCAAAGTGAGTGAATATACCATTTGTCTTACGGCAAACTTAAAACATTAATATTTTTCCCCGAGTCTTCTTGTTTCAAGACGAGGATATCGATATCGATATAAACGTGATAAATAGTTAAAGTAAGATTTTTTTCAAAAATTGGGGAGAGCGTTAATAAGAGAAGGGGCATCTATTATAGGGAATATTCGGTAGTATTGGACTGAGTTAAAACTGACAATACAAATATATTTTGAGTGTAACAATTATAGTTACAAGATAATGACTGTTTTAGCAGCTCCAGTGAATGACAACAATCAATAACAATCTATCAAGTCCATTTAGTAAGACACTCCAGTGAATGACAACAAATAATAACTATCTTATCATTCCCAGTAAGCCACTCCAGTTAATTACTACAATTTATAGCTATCAAGTCCATAGTAATTAAGACACTCCAGTGAATGACAACAATTAATTACTATCTTATCATTCCCAGTAAGCCACTCCAGTAAATTACTACAATTTATAGCTATCAAGTCCATAGTAAGACACTCCAGTGAATGACAACAATTAATAACTATCTTATCATTCCCAGTAAGCCACTCCAGTAAATTACTACAATTTATAGCTATCAAGTACATAGTAAGACACTCCAGTGAATGACAACAATTAATAACTATCTTATCATTCCCAGTAAGCCACTCCAGTTAATTACTACAATTTATAGCTATCAAGTACATAGTAAGACACTCCAGTGAATGACAACAATTAATAACTATCTTATCATTCCCAGTAAGCCACTCCAGTGAATGACAACAATTAATAACTATCTTATCATTCCCAGTAAGCCACTCCAGTTAATTACTACAATTTATAGCTATCAAGTCCATAGTAATTAAGACACTCCAGTGAATGACAACAATTAATAACTATCTTATCATTCCCAGTAAGCCACTCCAGTTAATTACTACAATTTATAGCTATCAAGTCCATAGTAATTAAGACACTCCAATGAATTACAACAATTAATAACTATCTATCATTCCCAGTAAGCCACTCCAGTTAATTACTACAATTTATAGCTATCAAGTCCATAGTAAGACACTCCAGTTAATTACAACAATTAATAACTATCAATCATGTCCATAGTAAGACACGATAATATTTCAAAGTAGACGTGGATAAAATCCAATGTTTAAAGTCTATTCTTGTACTTTAAAACGTCGAAATAACATTACTATATCATATTTCATTGGTAAGTCTTCAAATTTCTTTTAAAAAACATGCTTACTTATGGAATGAGAGTTATTTCAAGATATGCTAGAAAATAAATGGACAAGAAGTGTCCTTTTAAATTAAGGACGCAGAATCCCCTCTTTGGATTTTAAGTCAAAAAGGGCCATAACTCCTCCAAAATTGTGTAACCAAAGTGCAGTTAAATATTGATTGATGTGTTAATATTGTTTCTATAAAAGAAGTTGATTTTCTGGAATTGCTCATATTTGTCAAGGTTTGTCTCAATAATTGTATTAACATTAGCTATTTTCCATGAACTGTCAATCACCACAAGCAAAACAGTAACCCCCCCCCGCCTGTTTAATGTTTAGACTATCAGAGGAACAGTTATCTAGGCCAAAATGCTTATTGATTGGAAAGGTCTATCAAGTCCAAAGTTCAGATCTACAGCTCAATGAAGACAGATGACACTAAGGATATAATATGATAAAAAATATGATAAAAATTAAACTATTTGGATGATAAAAATAATCAAAAATTGTACAGAAAATAGATATCATAAATCACTATCTTTTCAATCAGAAATACGATCCTGGTACACAGGAAACCACAGCAACGGGAACCAATGAAAGTATCAGTTTCCTGAATGATAACACAGAAATGAAGTATATATCTGCATATCTATAAAGCTGTATCGACATATCAAAAATGTCAGAATCAATACTCGTTACAATAAATTGATCAATTTCACCATCAATGAGAGAATCCTGAGAAACAAGTGGTAAAACATTATGTATGACCTTATCTAATCTACCTGGACCTCTTAAAGATGTACAAGATATTTCCCCAATTAAGTTTAATGATTCAGACTTGACTTGACTTGCTAGACTTGAAAAATAGATGTTTCATGCCCCAAAGCTTGTTTCTCTAGAAAAATATAAAGGTTTCTGAATCTACAACTAGTTGTGAACATAAAATATCAACTTAACAGAAAACCAGTGGTTGGGGAAATCGACAATACTGTCCATGTAATCAGAAATTGTACATTTCTTCATTTGATTTTTTTCTGTTTTACAGCATTTAACATTCTTATTTTTTGTCAAATTAACTTAAAATATTTAAGTTACCATTCATAAACCAAGTTTGACATTTTCAGCTACTAAGCATACCAATTATTTTACTGAGGAAATGAAATATATTAATAAAGGTCTTTAAAATGAGCGGCTTTATTCAAATGCTGACTGTAACTTGTAACATAAAGTAACAACCCCAAAACCTGCTTCGTTAGCAAATTATGTAACATAGAAAGGTATAATATTCACCGTCACAATTCAGTAAATATGACACACATACTACGCGTAAATTTTTTCATTCCAGTAACTTTCACCAAATAAAGGTGAACTAAGCGTTCTTAAACATTGAGTGCGTCACTTTCACAGAGTCACATCACATTTAAACTTAATTGCTTCAAAAGTTAAAACTCGTTACAATTACAACTGCTGATTCATACTGCACTCCAAATTAAGCAAAAAATAAAGTCTTTCTTCTTAAAAAACTATAACCAATTAACACAGGATAGCATTTTCCACCAGCATTTGCATATTTCTTTCCATGGTGGATAATTTTTACCATCACAAAAACAGACAATCCAGACAAAGTTATTTCAGTTTATTAGGAATACAGACGCTGCAATTATGCCCAGACAGAGGAGATGTAAGTTCAAGCTTTAACAAGGGAACTTCTCTTGTATACAACAGTCAGCTGACAGAGGATTTTATCAGGCTCTTTTGAAGTTTGATGATTTCATTCACTGAGAGGGATATATGTTTCTCCTATTCTGCTTATATTACATGGTCTGACAACATTGTAGATATTTCTGTCAGAAAACCAGAAACATTGACCTGTTATACCACATATCTCATTATACTGATCAGACATTTACATAATTGTATCATTAAGGGTTAATGAATACAAGGTTTGGAAACTGAAATGTATACTTTGCAATGTAAATTAGTTATCCTATTTTCCTTCAGGGAGCTTTGTTTCTCATCTCAAAGGGTTCGACAACTTCTACGCAGGAAGTGGAAACAACACTTGTTGTCCTTGTAATTCTTGTATGTGGGTTTCAAACCAGGACTGTAACCAATCGAGTTATGTGCTCTACCAACTGAGCCAAATGTGCCAGTTATACAAGTACAGCCCTGCTACCACAGACAAACTTAGAACAATCCATTTGTAGCCTTCTCAGCTTATAAGGTGTTTTAGATAAAGATTTTCTAATAATCCTTCAGTCTGAAAAGTTCTTATCTTCCATATACAATACATTAAGTCACGCAATGCCGAGTAACACACGCAATTATCTACCAGCACATTAGATTGAAATACAGAATTCAACAAAAATAGTGTATAAAGTCTATCATTATACATGCAGCTCTTCATTTAATTGGTTTAGAAATGTAAGATCAGTTTACATATAAATCTATGGAAGACTAAAATAATATCTAATACCAGGCATTTAAATTCCATCAGGTGTATTGTTTCGGTCATATAAAACAGAATAGAACATACTGTAACAATACGTTTTAATATTCAGAAGCATATGACATTATTAAAGACAATATGAAAACTGAGATCTAAACTTAATTATAATATTGAGTTTAAGTTTACTTAATCACTGCATGACAATGATAAACCATGGATCGGAATCTGGCTGATATCGGTGAAACGATAACAAGACATACTTTACCCACAATCCTTAGTGCCCGCTTGGTAAGTAAAGTATCATTGATTTCCGCCACTTTATCGATTGGCTATTGTCAGCAAGGAAAAATCGGCAAAGTAAAATGGAACAATTTACGTCTGGCTTCAAAAAAACATACAACCAACAAGGTACACAAAAAATATAATTATCAACCAAGAAATATATACATGTATATATTATATAGCTATTGTAAGTATGACAATAATAGCGGATTAAAATGTCAACTTAATTTGATTCAGAAACAAGATGGCAGAAGTCATTAATTTTTATAACAATTTTATCATGGAAAAACCTAGCTGCTCCCAGAGTTCAAATAAATCTATATAGACATAATAGGAAGTTTCCAATCCATGGTTTATAATGTCCGTGACTTAATTAAGAGAAATTATCACTGGAATGAATGTATGCGATAATAGATTCCCTCTTCATCAGAATATAGAGATTTTAGATCCACGTACTTTTAAAGCCTGAATATAGAATGATAATTTAAAATGTAACATCCAATGTAATACCGGTAGAATTATTTCAATCCAATCAGTTGATCATTTTTAACGACTCTATTAATGTAAATTTGAGAAATGTACTACTTAAATCCAATATGACACGTGTTCTGTATGATTATATAAATGTCATTTCAACAACAATTACAGTAACATATAATCAAAGAGTATTACACAATTAGACACGAAGGAATATCATCTGTCAAAGCAAGAGGCACAGGTTGGCCTAGACGCTCACCTGATTGACTGCAAAGGGACTTGGGCTAACTTCAGTTCCATGACGAATGTTTGCAATGGAGTTAACAATTTGAACAAGAATATTGTTAGAACCGTTGGATGCTCCCCGAAGTATGTAAAGGAGGAAAGGGCCATAAGTATGTGGACAACCATTGAAACAGAACATGCTGACAATATGCACATCTCCTCTTGGTAGTGAAGCTTCCCATTAAATTTCATTGAATTACTGTTTGTGATTGCTGAGATATAACGCGGACATAAATGCGAGACAGACAGACAGACGCACATACTACAAAACAGTGGCTATATGCTCAACTTTCGGGGAGCATAATTATAACTAAGACAGAGCATTGCCAGAATGCTTTGCTTACACAGTTCAGTGAACATCTGTGGTCTGTGATAAAATTTGCAGACTTTCAGACACAACAGACGCAGCGTAATAAGCAAATCTGACATTGCGCTTTGCTCAGGTGAGCTAAAAAGGATTAAGCATAATTTGCTCATTTGTCAAATTGTATAGATTCTGAACAGGTCGACTAATATTCTGTCTGTATCAACCTGTTGGTTTGATGTATCACTTGTTTATTTCTTAATTATAGCAGACTGTCTGAAAAGAAAAGCTTTGAGTCTGTCTCCCCCCTGGTGTAAATTATAGTATTATCTGGTTGTTACAGGTGCAAACAGCAGAAAATAGATGTCTGATGTTTATTTCCAAGTTCTATCAACATAGCATTAATTTCATCTTATCTTAAAGCTGAAATTGAATTTATCATAGTAAGTAAATTCCTATTTAAACAAGAGATGTTTGTAAAACATTATGCCCCCTTGCGACCTTGACCTTTGACCATGTGTCCCTAAAATCAATAGGGTTCCTCTGCTACCCAAGATGAATGTGTGGACCAAGTTTGAGGATGATAGGTCAAGGGGTTCATGAGTTATCGATCGGAAAGGAAAAGGTTTCGGACCAACCGACGGACATTATACCGACCAACCGACAAGTGCAAACCAATATGCCCTCTCTTCTTCAAATACCAGTAATCAATATATAGCATTAGATATAATTTTGGTTAACACTCTCCTATCCCAAAAACATTTGCATGTTTGCTATTATCTCCAGGGAAACTCAAATCAAGATAATGTTGGTCTAAACAATTAACGAAGAATGAATGTATAATCAATGTATAATTATATTACTCAAATTATAAACTTTTATTGTATATACAATTTGTCAGTACTTAAGCTGTGATTTGCAGTCAAGAATTACTGTAAGAACATGTTGACAATTGCAATATAATACTAAGCAGAAAATACAAATTAACTTCATTAAGAATTATTTAAAACTGATTAAACACAATTAATTTTTCAGCCATAATAAACATCTGATAATTATGATATTTTTCTAAATAAAGGATACAGGTTTTCAAAATTAATTACTACATTGAGCAGACAGTGAAAAAAACCCTGAAATAATGAATAGATGAATTACCATAATTAAGACAATTGCTTAATTAATATGACTATAATAAAGACATCATTCTGTCTTGATAAGAGCTTGAATTCATTTATGTTTAAAATATCATATGCTTTCAAGGAGCAATGACCTCATTTGACATGACCTAGCTTGACCTTCACTAAATATGGCCATGACCTTTAACTCCTTGACCTAAATTGTCTAATACAATGCACATACAGACAAAACCTTGGTTAATACAAGCCTTGACCTATAAACATACAGATGTAGCCTATAACTGTACAGCTGCAGTATAAGGTATCATAGTACTTACACCAAACATAATGCAGGTGCTTTCAGGTAAATGACTACAGGTAAATTTATGGAAAATTTGAATGAATTACATCATAGCTTGAAGTAAATTTATAGAAAATTTGAAGGAATCATGCTACCTGCTCGCACTAATTCAATAATCTTCAGAAACACAATTTCTATGTTGACTTCACCAGACAATATTTAACCTTTTTATTACTATCCATCAAATAAATCTAAGGAACAATACTCCTAAGGCTGTTAATAGACACAAACACATACCAGTTATGCCTAAATCAATATCTTCAAAATAACAGCGGTGATAGTCAACAACACTTTCATTGATAAAAGCCTATAGCTAAAAATTATTTCATATGTCTCTTTTGTTTATTCATTACATAGTAGCTTAAAATAGAATAAAGTCAGTATTCATATTGTCAATTATACAGCCTGTGTCTTCAGAGACTCAGAAAATATGGTGATTGCTATGAAAGAAAGAAATTTTTCACATAAAAAAGAGAATTATAGAAAATTGCTGAAAAATTTACAGTTCCCAAAGGTACACTTTTACTGTAATTGTTTGCCCTGAAGTCAATATCAGAATATTTTCTTTACTGGCACTATGTTCCCCTACCTATTTCGCATTTCCTTATATGACTATAATACTAAGACAAAAATTCTGAAACTGTTTTGAGACAATTGAATTATATCACAGGAATATATTATAAGTTTTTTCTGTATGAGCAGCGCCACGACACAACTTGTATGTAAGTGACGTTGGTTATGACATCTAATTATAGAGTTCGGACGCCAAACAACTTTAAGTGCTTTGTCCGAAGACGTTTTGGAGGCTTAATTGTGACATACTGAATAGAACGAAAGAGAAAATATTTATAAGGATTGCATATTTAGTTTTTTTCCATTTGAAGAGAAGAATATGATTTAAGAATTACAAATGTATGTACATTCTGACGCGACATCATCATTTTATAGCTAGCTTATGCATCTTGTTCTTAATATTAGAATTGCTATAAAATGATTTCAATACTTTTGGTATTAAATGAAAGTTGGATCACATATCTGTTAGAAAATTTAAGAAAACTGAAAATGAATACAGGTTTTGTCGTGGCACAGTTCATATCATTTATCAGTCCAAGGTTATTTCAACTAGTAATTAAGACTAACAATCCACAAAGATTGTTTTTCTCTTCCCAAAGTACAAGCAGTTGGTTAAATGTGAAAATGCTCACTCAGACCATCATATAACATTAAAATAAAATGCATCCAGACATTATCGTTTTTTATTCATTACCATTTCATAAAATGATTTTCATAAATGAAATAATAAAATTTGATTTATTATCTAATAAATATAAAGATGGCTATAAATATAATACTGCAATTATATTATTTCATATTCAGACATTTTGGCAAACCATAAAACTTAAAATTCACTTCCTTATAATATCAACTATAAAAAATCATAATCCAAGAATAATAAAAAGTAGACAAAACCTAAAGCTACTTTCCTTATTGTAGATGTATAAGATAAGTAGCTATAAATAAAATACCATCACAGCGTGAACATTACATGTAACACCTGCAAGCTCTCTCGAACACTACTTGAAATATTCATTCAAACCAAAGCTACAATGTTCCAAAAAACATGTGTAAATATAATCACTCAAATAATATATCGCTTCCTGTACTAATTATACAAATATATCTTCTCACTGAACTATTACAGAATGTGTTTTTCCTCCACACATCAATCAACTAAAACACTATAATATTCCCAATTGTATGATAACACTAATAGTCAACATACAACTAGCATGTGTAGAAACAATTGTTAAGACAACACTGATCCTATGTTGAAGAAAACATACATATAACTCAAAACAGCCTGCATGTTCTACCAAGCATGCAGACATGTGACAATTTATATGACATAATTATCGTTAGCCCCGACATCCTGACATATGCTGACTTCCTGTGTGCTACTACAGTGTCAAACATCCTAATGTTGATATCTGCGCACACATTTCATGTATATTTCATGTACATTTCACACACATTTTACGTACATTTCATGTATATTTCACGCACATTTCTCGCACACTTCAGTACATTTTACGCACATTTTACGCACATTTCACGTACATTTCACGCTTATTATAGAACATTTCACGCACATTTTGACGTTCCTGATGCACAACATCTTACTGGTAACTCCATTGTGCCTGCTTCGCAGTTAACACTAACTTTCTGATCTAGTATTAGCAACAAATTCAATTTGTCCGTTTGACTCACACTCTGACACTCGGCAGATTTCCTACTAGAAATAAACCTCTGTTTGATACTGTAGGTATCCAAGCCAAGACAGTAAATTGATTTCAAAATAACCAATCACCGTAGAAAATCACAACTTGTCTCAACTTCAGTATTATAACTTTCTATGACAATGCAGAACATTCTATGACAATGCAGAGAAAAAAATCCAACCCTTAAAATAACATGCCATCAATTTCAAAACAATCTCTTCAGTTCAGAAAGAAAAAATTCTCTCAGAACCGTGAATGCAGATTTTTCTCCAATTTTCAATTGGGGAGAAATTCTTCTCTTATTTAGCAATTTCAACAACAAATCTTCAAATACCAATTTATTTCATTTTACTGTTTTTATTGTGATCATGCGGAATATTACCATTGTAACCCTGGTGTTGTACCGGCAGTGTTGTTTTTGTTTGTGTTGCTTGGTGTTTGTTGTTGTTGATGTTGTTTTTCATAATAATGATAAAACCTCTGCTGACTCTTGTAGCTGCTCGTATAACAAACAAACACAAACAATGCCACAGTTCCAATAAATACTTAAATACTTTAAAGAAATTCTCCCACATCAGTTCCAAAGCTTCAGTATGATACCATCGCAACTATTTAAGAATGTAGATCAAGATCCGAAGTCTTATTGTGAAAACTGATCAAATACCTGTACAGACAATGTGGCGCTGATAAGAGTTTCCAAGCATTTATTTTTCTCTTAAGGATATTGCGTTTAAATATTCAATTTTCAACATAAAAATGCAAGATTATAAAGGGAGGGTTAAGTTGTTAAGATAACGCCACATACACAAGACAATGCCTCCCCACACAGATCCCAGCGAAACATCAACAAAGGAGTTGCACTGTAAGGGCAAACCTGTATATAAGCAATGGGGGAATTGTTTAGCTGATTATCAAAAACAAGCATGAAGCAAGGACTAGCTATGGGAAGTCAAGAGTACCTGCCTCCTGATCCGCAGGTCCTGAGTTTGAATCTCATTCTTAATTTAGATCTGATTTCCAGTTAACTGAGAATCAGTTTGGTTCATCAGAAAATAACCAGCGAAAAAATATAGAAGCAGAACTGTCTGTATATACTGTAAGCTACAAGCATATAGTTATGTATACAAAAAATTGTCCGTGGGTAACGGGTACTGGTATACATTTAATAAATAGAATTAATTTTTCACAGCAAAAAAACTAATCAACAAAAAATTTGTGGTACTAAAATATCTTTAAAATCACACAGAGCAGGGTTATCAGGTCACTGACTGAATGTAAGACACCTTGATTATCTAAATTGCTTATACTTGTTAATTATGATTTTCCAAGTTGTTACAACACTGCAAACAATTTTTGCAGACTGAGATGATTTAACTGAGAGTACAAAAAGAAGTATTTATATTTACTTCTTGTCCGCCAAGTTACAGTAATAGCTGCTTTATAACCCCTTTTGGTCATCTATTTTTGTGGAGCCCCAACATTCAGGGTCTAAAAGGCCAACCATCAGAAACACAGATTTCACAGATATCAATCAGGCATGAGAATGCAAAATTTCAAATCAGCTGAAAATTCGGCAAGGGGCCCAGGGGGCCACTGAAGCTCCTGGCTTTTAAGCATCTAAGATAGCTTAAATTGTCTCAAAACGGCCCTTGCGAGCATCAAATCTGCGGATTACCGTGAATCCGCGGAAAATTCTCATGCCTGATCTGAATCAGCAGAAACTAAATTTACAAGACAATACATGCAGTCCTTTCCATGTCGCCATTATAAGAGAAGTATAATTACGTATATATAACTAGCTTGGATAAGCCACCTATAAGACAGGACCCTCTACGTGGACTAATGTGTCTGTCTTTTAACTTTACGACATCGTTAAATGTGTGCTGAATAAGTCCCACTTTGTTTTAAGTCATTTTAAGACTGAGTGAATGCGAAATTAGATAACAAAACCTTTAATGTGATACAGCGAAATTAGATAACATGACCTTTAATGTGATACAACTAGCATTATAACCACTTTATATTTGCTGATGTAAATATTGTTCATAAAGCATTAATTAATTGTGTGATAATTAATTTCATGAAGAAAATGACAACATATGTCTGTTTCGAAACTGTCCTCAGCATACTGCTAATACACCAATTAAGGAGACCATGTCAAAACCATTCATGCATACTTAACGCTTCAGGATTCCAATTAACACCTTGACAATGTCGCATTATTTTCCTGTTGCATGAATATTGTTTACAGGGATTTCCATTTCCGGACGTATGCTGGTTTAAAATCGATTAGTAAACAAGGGCCTGATTCAATGCTATTTTGCAACATAAACCTGTTGAATTTTGCTTAATGTCCCCAGACACATTTAATAGTGTTCACTACAGACCTGTTTTGTGACAAACTGGAAATATGACAAGAGGACACAGGTGCCCCAGCTTAACTCTATGAACGGGCATATAAAATCCAATGGAAAAAAAAACAGGTGCCCAGATCATGTGATCACTCAAATATTCCTATGAAATGTTTTCACTCTAAGTCAAATACTCTTTGAGATATTAGCGACACAAACTTAAGTCAGACGGACGGACGGACAGACAGACGTAAGGCCAGACTAGGGTAAATCTAAGTGTCCCATCTTGGAGGGGGCACAAAAAATCAAATTGCATAAACAAGTAAATACAATTACACCCAGCAATATATTTGAAAACGCAGGATTTTAAGCCAGTTGTCTAATAATTAGTTCGATATTTTACTTTCCAAGAAAACCAACACATGCAGAATACAATAAGACAATTTATAATTCATATTTTAGTCAAGACTAGTACAATATCATCCAACCGATCGTACAGAACTGTCAATAATTAAATCTTAATTCATATGCAAACAATCAATATTGTTCTAAGCCCAGTTGAAAGTATTGTTATAGCATTTATATTTTTTATCAATTATATTAAATTTCTAGTTTTTTTAAACTTGCATTCTCATTTTCTGCTTATACATTTTGTACATTTCAAGTCTCATGTCAATAATTATTCTGTTTAATTATACTATCCTTTGTTGTAAAGAAGAGGGCCATGATGGCCCTGAATTGCTCAATTGTGTGCCTGAAAATCTGGTATTAAAGTCCTGTGTCACACTGAATGCAATATTTCATTGCAATAGAATGATGTTCTCATTAAGTAAAAATTATGATTTCCAGCACGTTACGAGTAATCACTATAATTACAATGTACACATCACATATCTGAAAAGTGAACTCCCCCCCCCCCTGGCAGCCATTGTTTCTTGACGATTGCAAATAATTTGCAAAATCTTGGTAGTGGGTCACGTAAGGAACATTAGCATTAAGTTATATCAAAATTGGGTCAGTAGTTTTTGACAAGAGTTCATGAATATTTTAGTTTTATTCCTTGTATATAATCGTTCTTGTTTCATGTTGACATCTTGATGAAATTGTAATTTGTTGTTATGTATATATTATGTAAATGCTTTTTAATTAGAGGCTCACAGGAAGGATTGGGCAATAAATAAAGTCTTTATAACTCTATATAATTTCCACCATATCAGGGGTTCCTTTTTATCCTGGAGTTGACATGTTGACCCTTTGAATTTCCAAAATGCCACATTTTGACCCTCAGGATTCTGGCTGAAGGGTCAATTTTTCTCTAAAGTATGGGCATTTTGGCTTTAAAATGGTAAAATACGTATAATTTACCACACTGACCCTCGAGATTCAGCCCCTAGTGGAACCCCTGATATGTACAAATAGGAAAAATGTCCCAATCCCCTAGCAGCCATGTGTTTTGATGAATCCAAATAATACATAAATAATACATATTAATCCAATATTAATTTTTTTTAATTTTCCACAATATGTATATAAGAAAAGTAGCCCACTAATTTTTTCCCTCCATTGCCATGGCACCCAGAAACGCGTGAGCATCACAAAAACATTCAATATATCAGTATTGACAAGACAGGCAAAACACTGTCCCCAGGGTACATGCACAATTGTTATGCCTGTCACAGGTAATTTGGCTGAGATATAAAAGTATTCAAATATCGATGGATCATATCGCAGTTTATGTAAGGAAGCCATCACAAAAGTTGTGCGTCACACCCAAAATGTATGTTCCCTAATGAATACTAGTCTTGATAACAAGTCTACACTGTGCTGTTTTTTGGGTAAGAAAACTAAGATACATTGAATGTATTTACTTAGAAATCTGTCATATTATGATATTCTAGAATGTTTTCAAGTTTTAAAGTACACTCCTGATGATTATTGACTGTAACATTTTGTCTATAAATATTTAGAGTTGTTATTGATTCAGCAAAATGCATATCGATGATATTGATAATTGAATCGGCTGAGAAATATCGATGATACATTGATATAACAAGAGTTGTTCACTATATTGCCATTTACATGCTTGCAGTTTATGACTTCATATATTTTCACTTCTAGTTATGTCTTTCACATGCTTATATGTATTACTTTGTCCATCAATTCTTGTTTCCTAACAATTATGAAGAGTGTTTTTGCAAAATAAATAAGAAAAAATATTTGTTCCTTGAACAGATTTGATAGGTACAGCAGTTTTAGACAGCGCACCAGCTTTCATTTTTGTTTTGGGTGAATTTTCATTGTTTTTCATCAATAATCAATCAACAGAAAAATATCAATGATACATCAATATTGTTTCTATTGATGACAATTCTATAAATATGATATATACCTAAAGGGTAGCAACAGCAGTGCACGGGAAGCATAATACTTAAATAAGTCAGGAATGGTTACTAGCCGTAACTGGCTCCAAAAATGGCCAAGCGATTCCTCTGAACAGATTAATGAATTTTCCCTCTGATATAAAAACATTTCATTACATTTGAATATTTTACATTAACGAGAGCGTTTCCATTAAGGGTTGACACAAATAAATGAACTTAAACCTTTTGATTTCATTAACATTATTCCAATAAGAAGCCAAATTCAATTGATTTAAATTCTCAAATTGCTTAATTAATTTACAACACTTGTGATTTATAGTCAGAAAGAGAAGCATAGGGAGGACATGACCTTAGCACTCAGATCTCTCCAGTACAAACCATGACCTTAGCACTCGGATCTCTCCAGTACAAAACCAAGGTCATGTTTTGCACTGGAGAGATCTGAGTGTTAAGGTCATGTTTTGTACTGGAGAGATCCAGTCTCAAGGTCACCATGATATCGACCTTTGACGGACTGACCCTCAAAACAATTGGGGTCATATTCCGGAGATTTTTGTTCTATAAAACCTGAATTTTCTATTTCTATTAACGCATATTGATCAATTGATATGACGTGGATATATTTGACTTGATTCCTCGATCAGGGATTTGCCCTGACTCCTTTTTCTTTCTAAGGACTCCCATTTTCCACTTACTTGCATCCCTTGGACGTCTAAAATAAACCTTTGTCAAGTATTAACCGCATATCTAGGGTTCAGTGCAAGACTATCACAACTTCTATATAATTACATAGGAGTTAAGATAGTCTTGCGCTGAACCCTCGATATCTGGTATCCTACAAATTTACAAAGGACCCCTAATTTGTCAAATACGAGGTGCCAAGGACTCCTAGCTGAAAAATCCTAGGCAAAACCTTGATCGATACAGACTTGGCCAGCAATGACACCCCTACATCTCAGGCAGTAAGATTACCTTAGGAACACATGTTCTTCATGAGTAACTAACTGAACTGTATTCAGTCATGACCTACCGACCCCAAAACTATGTGGTTCATCTATGGACCACAGGCAATCATCATATGGAATGCAATGACCAAAGGCCAGAGTGTACTTAAATGATCAGAAACTGTTTCTAGGCTACACTGTGGTCGCTGTGATCTTGACCTTTGCATAGCTGTAAAAGGGTTATATTAAGCCAGAAGTGAGATATTTGAAAGCTGGGGGGGGGGGGGGGTCCCCCCCCTCCTAAATTTCGATAAATTCTAGAGCTAATAGGGGCAAAATTATGAAAAATGCGTGTGTCTTTGAGAACTAAGCATGCAAGGGTGACTCAGATCAAAAATGTGTGTGACAGGTATGCCTTTGTCCCCAAAACTAATAAGGGTCATATGCTGACTACAGGCAATCTGTCCAGGAAGTTTGAATGCTGTAGGCCAACACAGTCTCAAATAATTGATAGGAAACTAAATGTTTGAGAAAATGACCATACAGGAGATAAACAGTATCCTCCATTGTATCCCTTAGAGCACGATGGGTTTCATATCAAGAGAGACATGCTGGGTAGCATCTTGCATAGAGACATTAGTTGATGTTGCTGCGTCCTTAAATAAGATCTACCACATGCAATTGGTATTTATACATCCATTTAAAATTTCCCCAAGGTGTATATTGACCTTTGTGTAACATTGTAGGAAGCAATAAACCTACAGGAGATGACGTGCTCATATAATGGATCTCTGTTCATCCAGAAATATATTTTTTCTTACCATTTTAATCAAAGCAATTAAGATGTTATTTTTGGTCTCATATTTTATTTCAACAGACCTTCAGGTCATTATCTCAATAGTGTTGACTTAACAAGTATTCCTTAGGTTCCCACCAGCATTAATTAGTTCTGTAATCAACTATCAAATTCCCTACATGAATCAGGCGGAGAATTAATATTTTTTAACTGAAACTCGGACAATCAATTAACTTTGTGTGCAATTTCATTCTATCATGAAAAAAAAAAATCACAAAATCCAGCAAATAATTGGCGACAGGCAAGTCTTTAAATCACACTTGGCCACTGTTGCAGTGATAAATTGTTTTATACACAGACATAGTATAGACAATAGCTTGATTAATTTTTCTGAAATCAATTGTCACTGCTCCATATTAAGCTGTCAATACAGTTGACAGGTATATGTAATTAACCATTAATTAGTGAGAATGCACGTCAGCTTTCCCAGCTTTCAATTGACCAATCAATTCATGTCAGAATACTGTCGAGCCAGCCAGAGGGGTCAGGTAAACAGGGCATAGTGTCTGTATTTAACAGTAACTGTCTATGTACAAAGACTTACTTAAGTTTTAAACTAATGTACCAGTCATAAGTCACTTGACATTAAGTATTCTTCTCTGTAATAACAGCTCATATGTAACAAGGGACAATACTCATACCAACATGAGCTCATAGACACTTGGTAGATAAGCTTACACAAGTTACCTCCCTTGCAATGAAATTGACTTCCCCCATTTAAAATAGTAATCATTCTATTAAATAATCTCAGAGATATTTGAGGCACACAAGTACAGACTGATGACTGAAAATGGATAATTTTCAATAATAAAATTAAAAAAGCCTTGAATCCTGTAAGAAGATAAGGAAAATACTTTAAAAATCAGATTTTATTCATAAAACAACATTACGCGGTTACATATTTGTTCAATAAATATACATCTATCTTATAATCTATCTTATACAGTAATCTTTACGTATACTGATATCGCCTTGGGGACAATTGTAAAATACATTGAAGATTCGTCCAGAAGAGAGGACAAACATTTATAAATTTGTTAAACACAAACCTCAAATAAATAAATACACAACAACACAAGCTTCCCACATTATCTAACTAAAAGGTCTGCAATTTTACATTTTACCAAGACAGGCAGTGTTTGTTGTAGAGAGGGAGTTGTTGTAGGGAGGGAACAAATCTCAAATTCACTGTTGCATAATATGTTTGCTTTAGTTTTCAGATCTGTACATATATTCATTTAACATATCATTTGATATTTATGTGGTATCAATGTATTCACTGATTGAGAATTCTTGCCCCAGGCATTATAAACTAATAAAGCAATAAAATTTAAAAAACGACCAAAATCACTGTGTACATTGGTTGTTAAGATACTTTTAAGCATTATCACAATGTATTTTGTATTACAAATGAATACGAAACTGTCCAGATTTAACTGGCTTTTAACTGTACTGCACTCCACCATCTTGTCGTTGCCTTCTAGTCGATCATTTATTTAATTTGCATGTCCGACTTTTAATTTACTTCAATCAGAATTGGAATAATTCCTCATCTAGTACTGACCAAAGTTGCTGAACCAGCAGTTGTTGTAATAGAGCTGTTAATCATATATGTCTTAATAGAAGTGTGAATATTAACACATTGTATGCTTTTCATTCTCACACATCACAGGGGATCATTTACAACTATGTATGACCAAATTCAATAAATCAGTCATTAGATAACTAACCCAGACTGGTACAGGGAGGTAATATTAGTGTCAGTACGCAGTTTTGAGTGCTGTTTGTTGTTGTAGAGAGTTGTCATTCCTGGGAGGGAATTTTACGTAATAATTGCATGGGAGAAATTTTAAATGTTGCTCAAAGGAGGGCTTCACTCAAGACTGTAATTCCAGGAGGTCAAACTGTACATCCCGAAATTATTCAATTAGACAATCACCTGAATTAAGAACATTAGAATTTCATATTTTTTATCCTGATATCTTCTGGTTTAAAGACTCAAATATTTATATGAGGTGGATGTTGAACCAATAGTATTAAATGTTAGATATATACAGCCGCCCTCTCCAGAGCAACACCATTTGGAAGTTTTGACTGTTGTTGTGATGTTGTTCTGCCATGGAGAGAATAAAATATGGTTGTAAACTATTACTGTGGGGAAACTGATTGTTGTTGGTGAGAGGTCCCTCAAGAGCAGGCCACTCTGGAGAAGTAAGAGATGGCCATTCTAAAGAGGTAAGGGATGGCCAATCTAGAGATGTATGAGATGGCCAATCTAGAGAGGCAAGAGATGGCCATTCTAAAGAGGTAAGGGATGGCCAATCTAGAGACGTATGAGATGGCCACTCTAGAGAGGCAAGAGATGGCCATTCTAAAGAGGTAAGGGATGGCCACTCTAGAGAGGTATGAGATGGCCACTCTAGAGGTAAGAGATGGCCATTCTAAAGAGGAAAGGGATGGCCACTCTAGAGAGGTATGAGACGGCCACTCTAGAGGTAAGAGATGGCCACTCTAGAGAGGTATGATATGGCCACTCTAGAGAGGTAAGAGATGGCCACTTTAGAGAGGTAAGAGATGGCCACTCTAAAGAGGTAAAAGATGGCCACTCTAAAGAGGTAAGAGATGGCCACTCTAGAGAGGTAAGAGATGGCCACTCTAGAGAGGTAAGAGATGGCCACTCTAAAGAGGTTAGAGATGGTCACTCTAGAGAGGTTGCACTGTATCGCATAAAATGTTATCACTAGCTATGTTTATAACAAGAGTTTTCAGACAGCGTTCAGTTGATTTGGTATCAATCAATTTCTGGATTAATCAAACAGGACAGTACCTGTCAGCTACCGTTTGTTTTCATTTTGAATGATCTACTCACCGATGTCACCCGATTAGACTCTTGTTGAAATAATGTCTTTGAAATGAGCTTTGTTACAGAAAACAACCTGCTGTCCTAGTCTTAGCAGACAGTCATATGCACATGCGCATTTTACAGACAATAAAAAATCAATTAATTGGAAACGAGCCCAAAGTGATAAAAATCAACAAAAGAGTGATAGAAACAGAGCAGGAGTAATATCAAAGATTGTTGTTACTCTGCCAATCCCTGTATTGTTTGTCATCAGGTCATGATTAATTAATTTCTTGGAGATGTCTCTGCCTCTTCTACTTTTCATGCTGCCATGATTTTTTTGTATTCTCATTAAGTGACGCACATACGAGGGACTGTCAGAAAATACCAGGACTTTTACTCGTTCTCTTTTTTCAGTATTCTCCACCTACATCTATGGAATTTTGCAATCTTCGTGGGAGCTTTTGTATTCCTTCTGCAAATCATGAAGTAAACCTTTGTCTCAGGTACTGTGTGACAGCCGAAATCAAAGCCAAGCTAGACTCACATTTGGTTCCAGCAAGCATTTTCCAGTTCTGGAAACAAATAAAAGTCACAGGGGGCAAGGCAAGGGTTGTAGGAAGGGTGTGATTTCATAACTTCAAATGTAGACGAAGCGGTATGGGAGGGGGCGTGGTCATGAAGAAGGACCCAGAAGGCAACTTACACAATCTTGCCAGTCAAAGGAGACTTTTTTAACTTTTTGGGTGGTGGAGAACCAGCGTGTTTCTACAGCTTTGATTGAGCTTTTGTCTCAGATTCGGCGTAATGATCTCACATTTCATCACCTGTGATAATGCAGTTTAAGAACTTATCTCCTTCATGTTTTGTATTTTGTTATAGTCACCCTGGATGCCATTTGGTCTTCTGTCAACTGTCTCGGCACCCACCTCTCATACCAAGGTGTTCATGCTGATGCCTTTCCAATGCTAAACCTACTGGCTACCTGCTGCAATGTTACCCGATGATCTTGCATGACGAAAGCCTCAACATTTGCTGACAATGAAGGGGTCACTGCCTCAGTTACTCAGTAGGGCTCCCAGACCAGGCCTGTCACAAACGCTAGTTCTACCTTCACAAAACTGAGAAACCCAGCTGTAAAATGTAGGACGTGACATGCAGTCATGCCCAAACCTTTTCTGAAGTCTTTGGAAAATATGGCAAGACTTTTCACCCTCTGCCAGTAGAAATTTTATAACATATCGCTGTTCTTGTAACTTGCGAGTCCATTAAGTTGAAACACCTATCATGAATAAATAGTCAAAAATGTGTATACAAACTTGTCATTGAAAAATCAATTATAGTCAAAAGATTGTAGTTTCCGCTCATTCAATACCTAGAGGGCCAGAAGGTTTGTACTTCCCTTATTTGGAGTTTTTGACATTTTAAGATGACATTCAATTTGACAAATTGTTTATTTGATGAAATCAAGTATGTTTAAAAACTTGTTTACATCTCTTAACATCCCCTTAAACAAATAATTCACACAAAATAAATCAATACATTACAATATACACTATCATATGAGGAAGTGAATGAAATGAGACACTTGAATATATCGTAAGTTAAGGATGACCCACATTGAAAATATTGTATTTATACACAACACAGCAAATATAAAATTGAAAACAGATGCATGCTCCACTGGGAATCAATGCTTGAAATAATGTTCATGTTTTTTGTATTTCCCATTGTCTTTATTCGAGAGAGAAGTGGGGTTATAATGAACTTTCTGGCTGCGCGTCACTGAGGCCCAAGATTCGAACCTGGCATAGGTCGTGATTAATCCTGCTTCTAGGACATAAATACTGATTTTACCCAGGATGTGGCCTCAGGAGTAAATCATACAACTATACAAACCTTTCTTCAAAATCTGAAGCCAAAAAAATTCCCATACCCACAAATGGGGAAAATGTCAATCTTTATAAGAGGAAAGTTTTGAGCTCAACTTTTATGATCAATTGTTTACATTTTTATTCTGTTTTAACCAACTATTGGCATATACACACAATATTATCTGAAAAAATTATGTCTTACTTTGTATATATAGAAATATGATTCAAAACACTATTTCTGTACTTTGTGCAGCGAAATTTAAGTGGAATGTAGGGAGTAGTACAAACCTGTTTATCTGCAAGCAGCTGAAAACATCAACCAAAAATCGGAGGAAGTAGAAAATTACAGCAGATGCATTGTGGTCTGGGAACAAGGCGAGGAGTGAAAACCATACATGTCTACCTACTGCTTTATTGATATGCAAATGTACAGTCTGCATGTATGTACTTGAGAATGGTTGTAAACCTTAAGTTTCCTATATGTCCCTTGATACTCCCAAACATCCAGACTTGTAGATAAGGGATGTACTAACTGAATTACAGGAAAGGGGACATGCTACTGTATCATACATGCATGCAAACAACAAGCCAATTTCAACTCTTTAAGTGTAAAATCTAATTATTGATTCAACCAAACTTGGTATTGCCACGGATCTAATAATAGAGATCCGGGTATTGCTTAAAACATACATTGACCACTGAGAGAGGAAGATTTAGTACCATTGTTAGAGACCTATGCTCTTGTATGTAACTTGTGAACAACGTTGTGAGTAGCAATTTTATACTGATAGCAGGCAAATGAGACTGTAGAATATTTCAAAAAATTATTACAAATAAAAAGAAAATCATGTTCAAATTAGATTAATTTTCTTGAAATCACAGGTTTATGTTAACAAACTTATTACATATGGATTTATCTGATTAAAACAATATCAATAAAACAAGAGACTTCTTAATTCCAACATTAGCTAATTTCCCATGGGGTTGACTAACAACACAACTCACTAGATAAATCTAGAAATGTACTATAGATCTACTTTAGACACAGATGCAAACAATATTATGTTCATCTGGTTTTCATGCAGCCTTGTCATGTTTACAATAGTAAGAATAACTCCTCTGTTGTGATCACTGTGTTTGCAAACATAATACCATTGCAATAATTGTTTTCATTACTTATAAAGTACAAAACAACATACATGTCATTATTTTAGTTTTCGTGAACAAATATATACCCCTTAACGAGAAGTTAACCAATCAGCGTCAAGGTTAGAAAAGTGGTTTGGTTGAAGACAATTAGGTTAAAACAATAATGTAAGATTTGATTGGTTTACACAACGCTGTCAATCAAATAGCAAACCAATATTAGTACGGCTCTGCCGAATAACAGAAAAGATTGTGACAAAACCTATCCAAGTAAATCATTATAAATCAGTGCAACGAACCATTCATAACAGTTCATGCTAGCTTGACAAGAAAGCTTTCCTTCACAGGGTATTCTAAAACGCTACCCGAACAGGAATTAAAAATCTACATAATTCCTGATTGGGAAGCAGGAAAAGGGTATCCCCAATTTCCCGTTCAGGATGTTTCTACTACTGGTAAACAAGATATAATACCTGAATGTACAACTGAATAATCCAATAAGATAATGCTAACAAAATTATTGCAAGACTGTAACCTAAAATATAAACAAGCTTCGACAGTTTAAAAAGAGTGACTAATAATTGGCCTTTTTTTTTGCTGTTTATTATATGTGTGACTTGAATCATATACAGAAACATGCATTAAGGCTGCATTCTATTAATATTTTGGTTTCATTTTTCAACATAACTTCAGTTACATACAATAATCAGATGATGTGTTCAGTGTTCCAGCATTCCATTCAACACTGTCGTGTTCTGTCAAGAATTTAGATGTATCTAGAGAATATACCTACAGAGAACATTGACTGCTTTGCTCTCATTGTATCTGCAATACCATGCAAACTTGCAATAAGTAAAAAAGACACTACATGACACTGATGCATTATGGACCATAGTGCCGAATACATGCTAAATTTCTACCAAAGATCCATTATGAAGTAACTGTTACCAAGTTACTGAGACAAAAAGCACCGAAAAGGAATTTAAATTTTAGATTTACATACAAAAGATTAAGAAAGAAAGCAAATAAAAAAAATTGACCAATGCCTCTGAAATGAAAAATGATACCGTAAATTTTTGCATTTACAAAGAAGCTAGGTGAGAGATTTGCACCTTAATAGCTTAATTGCAATATACTGGTACCATCAGGATAATTTCTGTACTGACCCACTTAAACTACACCAACTTACATAATCATATAATACAGGCCTGTAATTTCACTTCCAACTCGAAGGTTCAGCGCAAGACTATCCTAACTCCTATGTATTTATATAGGAGTTAGGATAAGTCTTGCACTGAACCCTTGAATTGCTAGTCCCAAGAACTTTCGGGTAAGGGCATGATTTGATCACAATTCTGTAACCATCTATTCCCCCCCCCCTTTGGATCTCTTCTCAAAATCAACCTCCAAACCGATCTGGAGTCACTAATGTCAGAGTTCCATTCTGGTCAAGACAAATCTCAAGCCTGCATGATCAACACAACAAAATGAAAAGCAATAGCAAATAAAATAGGGAACAAAATTTAATACAGTGGAACCCGTACAAACCGAACACCTTCCGGACCAATGAGGGTTTTTATGTGGGAAGTCCAATTTGAAAGAAATATATATTTATTTCAGATAATAGTGATTAAACAATGAACTACCGATTTCGATTTGTCATAATTGTAAAAAAATAAAGCTTAAGTTGACTTATTTTTTATTTACCGTTTAGGCTTCACCCATATACGGAATTACAATAAGTTCTAATCTGCCAGTACATTATATTTACTCTAACAGGAGACGGTCGAGGCTCACATGCAAAGTAATACTGCAGCATTACTTTCATTTGAAACAGAAGTGGAGTTTATGTTTTAACTTTTTCCAAAAATAGAGTTTAAACAAGCTTTAATAGAGATTTTCACAGCACATGCAACGGTGCCATTTATATATACTGTGGTCCTATTTATGGACACTTTGCAATGTTCCAATTTGCTTCACCAGAAACTAGCAAACATAAACGTAAAGTAGGTAAAACCTTTAGTAGATCAAAGAAAATAGTTCAAGGCCTTAAAAAAAGTCAGCCGTAACAACTGTTCCAACTGTGAATTAGTTAAGATTTTGGACTGGTTATTTTTTATATGAATGGAATCTACGATTATGTACTAAATCTGTGATGCAGTCTGCATATAATTATGAAAGTACATTTTCGGAATATCACTGATAGGTAAACTCACTAAGGTGATATGTGTATTTTAAGACATCAGACGCACACAATTGATTTCTAAGGCTCAATGCGATAATGACACAGGGTTTGTGCGTCACGGAACACACGGCTAACTTTTTGCCACCCAGGCAGACACTGATTATCAAACCTTTTTGGTTTTTTATAACATCACTGGTAAGATATAAACAAAGTGTGACACGCAATTGCAAATAGAGTTGACAGTTTGTGTATGTACTAAAATTCATTAACCATCTAGTAAAGTATGCCATTAGGTATTCAGGGGGAATTTTACATTGCACTGTATTGAAACGATTCAGAAAATCTGTTTGGTTGCCCGAATAGAGGGGATCCGGTATGCAGGGAGATATTTTAAATTGAAAAAAGAAGAATGAAATTCAGACCCGAGAGACTTGTTCGGTTTCAAGGGGTTTCTGATCTGCAGGGTTTCAAGTTTGGAGGGGTTCCACTGTAAAAATAGTGACAATCATGCTAGATTACTTCATAGCAAACATAGCCAATAAACATCCAAGCTGACAACAGTATGTTCTCACCTCTGTATCAGATTTACTGAATGGCCACAGTATCTAAAGACAGGAAATAGTGAAATACTAATATATCATATACATGTGTTCAGTGCTTAGTGCATACTTAAATCATAATGATTATAAAATAATGAAAGTCTGAAGACTGAAAGCAAAAACTGTTTAAAAGCAAATTTCTACAGAATTCATTTTATCTAATCAATATTTAAATTTTTATGTTTTTAAATTTGCAGCGTAAATAACATTAATATACCGCAAACCACAATGTATTCGCAACTTAACTAAATCACTAAATTTCATGAAATTCATTTAAAAGCAAATTCAAAATTCTCACAATTACTTCAAATAATTTTGAATTTCCATTTTCAAATATAGCTAAGTTCAAGGTGGTGTCCAAATTACAATTATGTCCAAAATTGTGTGCATTAACAAATAATAAAGTAAAAATATTAAGATTTTGATAAATAAAATACTCGTGAATTCAAAGTGATCTGTTGTAATTAAGTTAATATAACAACAGTTGTCAAGTGATAAATAAAACAAACTATTGGAGCAGGAAGTATATTAAAATGAGAGATATTGCTAAATTTCTAAATCAAACTTAAACATAATGACAACTTGGAGACAATATAACGCATGGAAGCAACACTGTCTTCAGTGCATTATTTTACATATACAAATGTACTAGGGATCAGATTCAGAAGACACTTGATCAGAATGAACACCCACTCGCATCATGACCTAAGTGTTATGATATGACATTTAGCTGAATATAACATTAACACAGGGCTTTCCCTAGGATTTCATTTGGGGTCTCCGAGGACCCACATGGTTTGCATTTTGGGAGTCCCCATATAAAACATGTACTTTTCCATGTAATATAATAATTGATTAATACACTATCACATAATGCATTGCACATTTTTAGTAACAGTGTCCTTGACCTTTGACGGACCAAACTCAAAAGCAATCCCAAGCGAGCTCTCCACATGTTCTTACTATACACCAAGTTTGATGTCAATACGATGAACGGAACTGAAGTTATTCGCCGGAAACCACTAGTTTGACTAGTTTGTGGTTTTATGGCGCATCGACAGCTTGGGTCATTTAACTGATCGCCAATAAATGGTCGATGCCTGGCCGATGTCCAGCAGGGCATCGCACATATCGGCCGGGTCAAATTTTGGACAACCCAACCAATCCATATATCGGTCAGATGGCCAGAAATCAGCCAGACATCGGCCGGGACCCGGTCAGCGACTGGACGAAAACCCACTGGGACTAGCAGGGACATAGACAGGACATCAGACGAGTGCCTTTCGGACACCGGCCTTTAAACACGCCAAGAATTCGACCCCATCTTCTAGAATGTTGGCCTATTGCTTTTAAATGTGACTGTGACCGCCCATTAGGCATTAGCCGATCACCAAATTCTGTTGACACCTCAGGTGCTGATAAAAATGCTAATCAGTTCAAACCTGTTGATACAAAATTGACAAAGCCTAAGAAACAAAACATTCCTGAGCTCTTGGTTAAAAACTTACTTGTGGTTGCGTTTTTCGATAATTAGATAACTTCATGTACCGTATGGTGCCTTGAGTGAACCAATCCCCAGGGCCTCATATAAATCAAAAAAAAAATCGAGACTACTCACTAAATATGTTGCCATTAAGTTGTTTCTGTCTTTACTCATTTACTAAGATGGGAACCAATATGTGGGAACCATCCTATACCATTTCTTATTCTTGAAAAAACTGACCAAAGCACACAGAGAAATGTGTAATAGAAGCTTGGGGGTATGAATCACAATCAGTTAAGTGGGAACTCATTAAGTAGGAACTATCTTATATCATTTGTACTCTAGAAATATTGACCAAAGCAGAGAGAAAAGTGCCTTGGAAGCTTGGGGCATGAGTCACAATGCATTTTACCAATAACTAAAGTGCAAAGTCTGAAGTTTAACAGGTACAATTCTGACCCAGGTATGAGCCACTGTTAACCTCAGTGTCATAACAGACCTGTACTTGTAATGTAAATGATGAAAGTTTGCTGTACTGCCTTGAAATTGGTGGGTGTAAAATTTGGTGTTACATTGTCGGGGTCAAGAATTAGCGATTCTTCAATTCAACCAAAATTAAACCATGTGTCTTAGGCTGCCATATTAAGTCTGAATACAGGTGCTTTATATAATATTACACTACACATATTACACTCTTATTTACCTGCATAGGGAGTGAACTATAATACACACCTGGCTTAATAAACTAAAATTAAATCTTCTAACAATGTCAATTGATACAAAATTGCATGTTACAAGCAATATGTACCCCCAGAGCCTCGTAACTATACACACAGTTTTATAATGACAAGTTAGTTTTATAAACAACTATTGTTCTGCTAATACATACCTTCATTAATTGAAAGATACAATTATAATTATCTGCTCAGCTCTCAAGCTGTCGATTTTTAATGTTATAATTATGTTAATTGTTGATAATAAATTTCTTACAAAACATAATAATTATGATTATATGGAATTTAGTGGATGCAAAAAAAATCTGTAATTTTTATTTTCAGATCAAAATAAGCTCATTCAGCAACTGCTGCCCAACTGATATAACTTATATGTCTACAGGACTTTACCAATTTACCAATATGTGTTGACTTTCTTAAACTAGTTTACATATTTCCTGCTAATGAATTGTTTTTCAATAATATACGTTTAGAAAGCTAATAAAATTATCTCTTTATTATATTTTCGAATGATGTATAATGCTATATATTGTGTTGTTAATACCTATTTATCTATTTATGGATCAATACAGTCATGCAGTTGTGTACTGTACATTTCGATCATTAAATAAGTGACTGCAATCAGGGAACGCAGTCCAACCAATATCTTTATATATAAAAGAGTGACATAATCTTTTAAAAAATTCACCAAAGAGTGTGATTGAGTCACCAATCATTAATGAATACTTTAAGCAAAAAATAATACAAAAAAATCTGAAAATTAAAATTTCAATACTAAAAAAAATTAAGTGTTCTGTAAATGTCTTTTCAATTTGTTTCTTTCTATGTTATTATTTTTTGTAAAGTCACTTTGAAGAAATGGTTGATGTTGCAAGTACTTTTCAATAGTACAGATGACAAGTCACATATCACTGTTCTCCAGCAATTTCTCAGGTGGGTACAGTACTATCATCGCAAGGTATACTGGTATACCTGATTCTCACTAAACTGTGCAACCCGAAATTTGCAATCCTTCATTTTGGCAATTTTTTATATTGGCGCTGCCTAGATGGATTTGGCGGATCAGTGTTACTTTACTGCCAATAAAGGGGAAATGAAATTGTCACCAATATTTCTGCACACAAGCAGTAGTTGACAAACTTGACAAACATGCTCAAAGGTGGCCAAACAAACAATAGGATTGATTATCTTGATTATTAACTTCCACATTTCAACAATGGAACACACATCTGTGACACAGTAGATTATGAACACTTCACTGGAGTGATAGACAGACGACAACATATTGTGTCTCATCATCTCATTTAATTGACAGCATACTAAACATGTTGTGTAATATTATATGAAAGATTCATAACCCTATATCCAATCCAGGGGTAAAAGCACATGTTCACAACCAAACTCAACCTCAATATGTACCATATGTTTGAAAACCTCAGGATAGCTCTTCCTTCAAGCAATACATTTTCATACTGTGCATACATGCTTGAATCAAGTTATGTGGAATTCTATCCAATTGATAGTTGTCTAGTTAGCTATATTCTCGCTTGACAATATCTACTCAATTTTGAAAAACTCTGAATCGAGATGCCAACCTTAAAAATAGCAACAAACCATGACATCAAACATATTGTAAAGGACAGGTAAATAGGACCACCATGATGTAACTCCAAAGCAATAAGACAGCAATGGTGTAACTCCAAAACAATAGAACCACCATGATGCAACTTCAAAGCAATAGGACAGCAATGGTGTAACTCCAAAACAATAGGACCACCATGATGTAACACCAAAGCAATAGGACAGCAATGGTGTAAATCCAAAGCAATAGGACAGCAATGGTGTAACTCCAAAACAATAGGACCACCATAATGTAACACCAAAGCAATAGGACAGCAATGGTGTAACTCCAAAACAATAGGACCACCATGATGTAACACCAAAGCAATAGGACAGCAATGGTGTAAATCCAAAGCAATAGGACTGCAATGGCGTAACTCCAAAACAATAGGACCACCATGATGCAACTCTAAAGCAAAAAGACAGCAATGGTGTAACTCCAAAACAATAGGACCACCATGATGTAACTCCAAAGCAATAGGATGGCAATGGTGTAACTCCAAAACAATAGGACCACCATGATGTTACTCTAAAGCAATAGGATGGCAATGGTGTAACTCCAAAACAATAGGACCACCATGATGTTACTCTAAAGCAATAGGATGGCAATGGTCTTACTAAACGACAACAGGACCTCTATGATGTATCGGCAAAACAACAAGACCTATATGGTGTATCTGCAAAACAACAGGACCTATATGGTGTAACTCAAAAACAACAGGACCACAATGGTGTAACTCTAAAACAACAGGACCTATATGGTGCAACTCTAAAACAATTGGACCACAATGGTATTTTTCGAAAACAAAAGGACCTCTATCTCTATGGTGTAACTCTTAAACAACATGACCTCTATGGTGTAACTCTTAAACAACATGACCTCTATGGTGTAACTCTTAAACAACATGACCTCTATGGTGTAACTCTTAAACAACTTGACCTCTATGGTGTAACTCTTAAACAACATGACCTCTATGGTGTAACTCTTAAACAACATGATCTCTATGATGTAACTCTTAAACAACATGACCTCTATGGTGTAACTCTTAAACAACTTGACCTGTATGGTGTAACTCTTAAACAACATGACCTCCATGGTGTAACTCTTAAACAACATGACCTCTATGGTGTAACTCTTAAACAACTTGACCTGTATTGTGTAACTCTTAAACAACTTGACCTCTATGGTGTAACTCTTAAACAACATGACCTCTATGGTGTAACTCTTAAACAACATGACCTCTATGGTGTAACTCTTAAACAACTTGACCTCTATGGTGTAACTCTTAAACAACATGACCTCTATGACGGAATCTGGAAAAGGACAACCACTGGAACATTCACATGAAATTATTTTTAAATTGGACCAATGGTTTCTGACAACATTATTTTTAAGTTCCCCCTATATACAAATACGGAAAAGTGACAACATCCCCTGGCGGTCATTTTTAAGGTACCAACTTGTCTGACAAGAAGCTTTATATATAGAGAGAACTAAACATATAGAATAAACGGAGAACTAACCCCACCCCCGACAGACATGTTTTTTACAAACCCACATGGCTTAAAGGTTTTTGCTAGAAGATCACCCGAGAAATATTTCTGCGAAATTTGGCCATGGAACCACTTGGATGAAAGTTGCACGACGACAGAAACAGGGCAATTGCAATAGCTCATTCTTGAGCATTTCGTGCTTAGGTGAGCTAAAAAATAATGAAACGACATAATGGAAGCCAGCTTTAGGAATTTTGTTCAAAATTTATGATGCTTCTTTTATAATTTATTGCCTCCAGCTTAATTTTCTCCATCTAAATAAATAACTTGTCATTGATTTCAATAGAAACTCTTTGAATGCTAATATTACCAATCATGCGACAATGAATCAGATGCTTACGGAATAAATAAATGACATACCCTAGTACATCTAAGATAATTAGTCACAAAACAATATTATACAGAAGCAATAATGGTGTGTAATCTCCAGAATACAGCTGCTTCCATACTGTTTCATTTGTCATATTCGCATCACCAACACACTTTAACAGCATGATATAACGATGATGTAGCAAATATCAGACATCTGGTTGCATACAGTGGCATAAAAGATTACAATGATGTACAGTGTATTAGAACTTACTTCATACAGGTAGCTATTGCATGATAAGGATTCCTGTACAATATCAACACAGGGTTCTCCCTAGGATTTTTCAGCTAGGGGTCCTTGGACCCTTCTGTTCGATAAATTGGGGGTCCTTAGTAAATTTGTAGGGTCCCAGATATGTAGTTTACAGTTGACAAAAGTTTATTTTAGGGGTCCCAGTGATGCAGTTAGTTGAAAATTGAAGTCCCTAGAACGAAAAGGGAGTCAGGGACTCAAGATTTATGCATCAGGGAAATCCCTCTGTAAACATGATTTTCGAAGGAAAAAGAGAACAGTCAGAAGTCATTGATTATCAGACAAGAAAGTCATGTACTATCACTTATTTGTAAATGTATCCTGTACTATTACTGATTTGGTGTATATCATACTATATGTAACCTGTACTATTACTGAGATGGTGTACATGTATCCTGTACTATTACTGATTTGGTGTATATCATACTATATGTAACCTGTACTATTACTGAGATGGTGTACATGTATCCTGTACTATTACTGATTTGGTGTATATCATACTATATGTAACCTGTACTATTACTGAGATGGTGTACATGTATCCTGTACTATTACTTATTTGGTGTACATGTATCCTGTACTATTACTGATTTGGTGTATATGTATCCTGTACTATTACTGGTTTGGTGTACATGTATCCTGTACTATTACTTATTTGGTGTACATGTATCCTGTACTATTACTGAGTTGGTGTACATGTATCCTGTACTATTACTGATTTGCTGTATATGTATCCTGTACTATTACTGAGTTGGTGTACATGTATCCTGTACTATTACTGAATTGGTGTACATGTATCCTGTACTATTACTGATTTGGTGTACATGTAACCTGTACTATTTCTTATTTGGTGTACATGTATCCTGTACTATTACTGAGTTGGTGTACATGTATCCTGCACTATTACTGAGTTGGTGTACATGTATCCTGTACTATTACTGAGTTGGTGTACATGTATCCTGTACTATTACTGGTTTGGTGTATATGTATCCTGTACTATTACTGAGTTGGTGTACATGTATCCTGTACTATCACTGATTTGGTGTACATGTATCCTGTACTATTACTGGTTTGGTGTATATGTATCCTGTACTATTACTGATTTGGTGTATATGTATCCTGTACTATTACTGATTTGGTGTATATGTATCCTGTACTATTACTGATTTGGTGTATATGTATCCTGTACTATTACTGGTTTGGTGTATATGTATCCTGTACTATTACTGGTTTGGTGTACATGTATCCTGTACTATTACTGATTTGGTGTATATGTATCCTGTACTATCACTGATTTGGTGTACATGTATCCTGTACTATTACTGATTTGGTGTACATGTATCTTGTACTATTACTGATTTGGTGTACATGTATCTTGTACTATTACTGAGATGGTGTACATGTATCCTGTACTATTACTGATTTGGTGTACATGTATCCTGTACTATTACTGATTTGGTGTACATGTATCTTGTACTATTACTGATTTGGTGTATATGTATCCTGTACTATCACTGATTTGGTGTACATGTATCCTGTACTATCACTGATTTGCTGTATATGTATCCTGTACTATCACTGATTTGCTGTATACGTATGTCTCCTTTGTTTGCAACAATTGAATTTCATGCCATTTCTCAAAAGACTTTTGTTACAATGGACCCTCTTCTGTATTATTTTGTCCCCCGTCTAATAAAGTTACACAGGACCCCACTGGAAAGGTATGAGATCAAAATAATGTATTTCAATGTATGTTTTTGCAAACTATCTTAACATTACCCTCAATTTCTTAAACTTGTGTTGTGTTTTTAAGAGCTTTGATTTACTATTGTGGTCAGTCAGTATTAATTCCTTTTATTTTCTCTAAGCTTTTTAATAGCGATTCTTAAAATTATTGTGTTTTAAATTGCATTGTATCGATGTACTGTGTAGATGATCTTGTACCTAAATAAATACATCTGGAACTTGGTCACGTAAAACACCCTGGATGACTCAAATTGCTAACTTCATTATCGCCTTATTTGATCATGCATGTAATATTAACACATTTGTGACAACTGTGCTACAAATAAATATACTCTATGCCAGACCTTTCCAACTTACACTGTGTTGGTTCTCCTTTTGTATCATGACATAAATAAATCTGCAGAGGCGGAGAGGGCGCAAATATAAAGTACAAGTGCACTTTTGGCTGAAGTTTACTGGCAGAAAAGTAACCATATGTTTATAATTTTAATGTCAAACTAAAATATCATATATATAATGAACGAACAGAAATTAATTGCTTTTTTATTTAATTTTTATACAATGCACAGAATAATATATACCGTAGGTCTATTTGAAATAAGATTTTTTTTACTGTCTATCTTATCACATTATCCTGCATGTTTTTATTTTTGCTTTTGTACATACTGAATAATAAAACATCAAATATGTAACAAAACAGCAGTTGACTAGATTTACCCTGGACTCGAACAAATTCCTTAAAGTGTTCTATAATGTGTTTTTTTCAACATTTTGGGAATGAGGCTGGGGCCTTTCAGATTGGGAAAAATGCGTTGTTTGTACTAAAACTGAGAATTTTAACATTCTTTAAAAAAAAAAAGATTTCTGTCAGCAATAGATAAACTAGTCCACAGATAGAAAAAAAAAACAACATATAATGAATTTGAAACATAAATGTGATAGTGGAACATCATAAGCTTCATAAGGAAGTAACTGTTGTGTCCATGTATAACTAGAATTTAACAGATCTCTCTCTCATGTCCCGAAAGATATCATATAAGGAATTTTCATTGAAATTTTGGGAATGAAACAAATGTTTTGCCATTGGGAAAGGGCCCCAATTTCGTCCACAAATGGGCCCAAACACTGAGAATGGATGTACTGACCAAATCAATGCATTAAACACATTGTGATGTAAGCTACATAAACTTCATAATACCTGTCCACTAAGTTGTCTTTCAACTCGAGCATACAACACAGTCCCCGCCTTGGCTTTAAGGGTTGTTGTCGGCGAAGGTCCCATCACCCTTTACCATTGCTGAAAAAAAATAAAAAAGCCATCAGTGCATGTAGATTTTTATTGGTTTATATAATAAATGCCACTGTGGACATTAAGTAACACCCTGGTATTATTCTCTATAGTTCACTAGTGAAATAGTTACCAGTATATAACACAAGGTTACGTACAATGTAGCAGAGATTTCTGCCCTTTTTTACCCTTAAAGAAATGCAGATACTAAGACACATATGCAACTAACAACAATACTTACTAAGATTCATAGAATATCATTTACCTCAATACTTGAAATATGATACCAATAGATAACTCGTTCCTTGTACTAACCAGGCTTCCATATTCTCACAGTAAATTTGTTTGTGGCACTATTCATTCAAACCTAACTACCAACAAAAAGTTACTTTATATTTATTCAACCAAGATGAGGAAAATTTAATTTAATTTTCAAGGTAACATGCACGGAGAAACCAGGCTAAACTTATGTAAACCCCACTATTTGTTTCTGGATTGTTTATAGTAATGATAAGTTTATTTTGACATCAACATCACACGACCTACTTTTACGAACGAAACCTTAAAAGTCAAATGGTTATTATTTATAACAACCTTCTTGCACCATCCAAAGAGGAAATACATCAACAGTAGAGTGCTCTCCCTTTACTGTGAAGAATCAACATGGCTGCCTAATGAAGCATGCTTACAGATACTTGCAAAATGAGTCAAGTATTTAATGGATATAACTTGCACAAAACATGTGAAATTAATCAAATCTCTTAAGAACTATTGCTAGGTGTCAACAATTATCCAATACATGCTTAATTCCATAGCAATATGAGACAATAAACATCCATTTAGTCGAAATCAACAGCAAAAAAACATTCAAAAAGGTCAACACCAAAGTGTCAATACTTGGCATGTGTTATCAGTGGACTCTGGACTTTTTCAAAATTGACAATCCCAAATCCCATCCGAAATATCCCATTCATCAGGACAATAATTTAACTTAAAATTGTTTGTTTAGCATATCCTTACATACCCATGAAAATGGCCTCTACTACCTAAATATTTTGAGGAGAATGAGAGGAATTAATTTTTCCAGCAGCATATTAATAGTAAACACTACTACATGTATGACAATAAAAAATAATTATATAAAAACTAATTACCTAATTTTTTTAGGGTATGGTTATGCCAAACCAACGATGTTTCAGGATGGCCTAGATGTACAGTTAAAACTTGTTCAATTCTATATACTATGAAAGGGCACAGTATCATGCCACGCTACAAACATTGATCAACAATGAAAATGTAAGTGTATCGTGTACGAACAACCAAAACAATCTCATTATTCTGTATTTATCTGCCAAGCTGTGAAGTTTTAGTACTAGACAGAGCATGAAAACACCAGTGTATCTAATTAATTGGAGAGGGTGCAGCCCCGAGACTAATTTAGATATCCATTTGTTTTCACTCTTTCTGTTTTGTATCATAGTCCAATCATAAAATGTGTATGTAGAGACAGGGACTTCTTTTTGTTATCATGAGATGTAACTGACATATATGCAATTAAGCAGGCATGAAATCCATCGTGGTTGTGAAATTGGAAATCCCAAGAAATTTAACCAATCAAGTAAACGTAGCATGCACTGTGATTGTGAACCCTTTGATTTTGAACCAATCCTGGTAAAGGATTGATATATAATGTCGCTTTAGTCAACAGTGCATTTACTATAACAGAGCGGGTATCTACCCGTAATTACCGCATAATTAGTTAATGCACTCGGGTCCTTAAATAATCACTTCCCCCTTCTTCACTAAACTTTGAAGTTAGCTCCGCCTCTCCAGATACTGTACAACACTACAAACTTAAAAGAAATCTACCAAAACTATGACAAAATGTGTACATAACATTTTTTTGCCCCATTCACAATCACCAAAAGTATGCTTTTTTTCACAAAAACTAGGCTTAAAATTCACAATTCATGCTACTTGATTTTTTTTTTTTTTTTTTTATGTTCAGGGTTTTGTATACGAATGTTGATCAATCTGACTAACAGTATTTTTAACTGCTATGCTATAGATGAATACACTGCTAGCCTGTAGTGTACTACATGATGTCATGTAAATCAGTATCTTTTTATTTTAAGCAAACTATGATATTCACAATTATGGGCAATTCGACGCTATTTTCACAATTCTACAGGCCCCGGCCCAATTCACAAAAGGGTGGAAAAAATCACTGATAATGTATCCTGTGTTACAAGACTGATGTGAAGGTCTCAGTATCACACAGGCAGTGGCTGTCACAATGGACAAAATCCAGAATTCACCAAAATGGGTTCAAACTTAGTAAGTTTAATTTTAGATCTATTGAAGTTCAGTCCAATGTTAAATCCTGTCTTTGTTTTCACTGCAATTCCAGCACAATGTTAACTGTATACTGTTGGTTATACGGCAGGATAAAAGGGAAATACCCATATATTTATACCAATCTGGAGTATATCTTTTAGACCATAATGTACAGATTCTACAAGAAATAAAATGGAATAATAAATAGAGCTGTGACCCTGTCATCAAAAGAAACAATATCGATATATCATTGATATATTTTCGTCGATCGATTATCGATGCAAAATCAGTACTTAATATGTATAATAAATACATGCCTGAAATCATCAAAAAATCACCCAAAACAAAAATGGCAGCTAGTGCACTGTCACAAGGTTATGTCTAAAACTTTGCTGCATCCACCAAATGTGTTCAAGGAACAAGAGATCCCTGCTCTACTGGCAGGCCAAATTTTGTCACTTTTTGTCTTTATGTTCTTTTATTGAGGCTCTATTGATTACAGAAAGCTTGCCAATTTTAAGGGCCATAATGCAGTCATGCATGCGCAGATCTGTCTGTTTTTCAAAAGGAACCAAGGTCTCATGGACATCAAACAACTGTCCAAGTTTAGTGAAGATCAATAAAAAAATGGAAGCTCTATTCACAAGCTCATGTATTTAGCAATTTTGGCATTTTCAAGGGGCCATAACCCCCTCATTCATGAGCGGATCCAGCTGGTTTTCCAAAGGAACTGAGCACTCATGGATCTTTAATAGTAACTACTGTACAAGGTGCTTTTGTGTTCACAATTTTAAAGGGCCATAATCCAACTACACATGGTCATATCAGGCTGGTTTTTGAAAGGAACCGAGATCTATGTAGAAATATCTAACTATTGTATAAGTTTATTAAACATTGGATAATACATGAAGGCTCTATTGTGTTCTCAAGCTCTATTTTAGCAATTTTGACAATTTCAAGGGCCATAATCCAGTAATGAATGGGCAGATCTGGCTGATTTTCAAAAGGAACCAAGCTCTCATGGATGTCTAACTACTGTATAAGTAGTATTAGCTGACCACACTTTCAGCAAAGGAGCCTGACAACTAAACATCCTCTTGTCTCCTCCAAACACATTAAACATTTCTAGATCATTATAATCCAACAATTACTACTCTGCTGATGAAAAAATTAGATATACTAGGAGTTTTTGGATAACAAGGAAAACTAGGGGCAGTTTAAGAAACTGTTTAAGGAAAACTAGCAAAAACTAGACACACTGGAGCCTGATTATACAATAATCACGACTAGTGATGACAGAGTTTCCAGTTTGCTAATACATGGAAGGCACCAAAGGACTGCAGTACATGTCAGAAGAAGTGTATGTTGTGTAAGACTATACAGTGATGTCGGCAAATGAAATGAAAATTAAAAATTCTCAGGTTGCCAGATCAGAGCTGAAATGTGTTAATGAACAACTCAGATTTAGACCTGACCTTATGTCAACTAGAAACCAAACCATCGACGTGTGATAAACACCACTAAAATATCGTGCGCATAAAAAAGACATGACGGTACTACCTGTGAACTGGACTAAACTTTGAATTCCAAAATAGGCCTAATAACATGAACATTTAAATGTTCAATCATATAAA